>AP028434.1:2287856-2762497 GCA_036509395.1 Antheraea yamamai | reverse complement strand
CGTTTTCTAAGGATTTTTGGCGGGATCTTAGTCTTTATATTTTTATTCATAATCATGTGCTTTTTCACTCTATATTTAGTAATATTGGTGCTATTTTACATAGTATAGTTCAGTTATTGTGGACAAATAAAGTGTTTTTTTTTCTCGAACTGACTATGCTTTTGACCTGGCAAGGTCTGTACAGCTACACCGCAATACAAACACACACAATTGGCTGGAAGCTATTCTTTTCTCAAACTGACTACGCTTTTGGCCTAGCAAGGCCTTTACAGCTTCACCGGACTACTGGTGGAAGATAATAACCACGGAGCATTAATTATGAGATGCCACAAAAACTCTATGGTAAGTTCTAACAAGGCGGCCACCATATTTGTAATAATATTACCTACTCGATAAAGACAGTAATAACCTAGAAGATTGGTTTCCGAAGATGTAAAAAAATTTAAGAAAGCCGTTTTTTTTTAACTTAACAACGCTCTTCGAAATTCAAATCGAACTCGCGTCGGTCAGTGTTGCGCACGTTAATTCCATCGATCATTGCTCTCGCTGCAATCCACCGATCGTGAAAAATAAAAACATTTGCAACCCCACCTGCACTCTCCCCCCACCGTGCCCCCCCACCCTATATTCCGGGGAGTGGATTTTTTAACGTCACTCAGCATTAATATGATTTTCGGTAACCGCGTCCGGATTTCGATGTACCTATGTGGTTTGTTATTTTTAAATAATACTCCCTCGATTTTATTTCATAACAAAGCGGTCGACGTTTCGTATTTCACTTAATAATAGTGCTAAAAATATTGCGCTTAAAAATACATACATATTTCTTTTTTCACTGCGGCAATACTGAAAATTGATTGCAGTGTACTCTAAGAATAATGGCGTCTAAAACGAGCATCAGACCAAAAATGAGACCAGGAATCTTTTATAATCAGAGTTAAATAGTCAGTACATAAACAATTATTAGTTAATCGATAACATAACTTGTCTTTTGTTCATATATTTTACAGAAATCGCCAAAGTTTTTAACCGCTCTGAATATAGTTGCGTAAAATACCAATTTAAGTACAAATACGTATTATATTATATGCATAACATCGAGATACTTTGAGAATAAATAAATTAGGTTCCTATAATAATAATTTAACTTTGTTTTTTAGTAAACTTTTGACTATATTACACATAAACCGGATTTATGCCTAGATTCACAGCGGAAAGATTAATGGGTACTGTACTCACTATTGTTTATTAAATAGTTTTGTCTCCTTCTCTCTCCTTGGCCGAGTACTATATCCGTCCTTTTTTTGCGTAAGAATTGTTTTGTCGGAAAACGGTGCATATAAAACATTTAACTAAATTTCGACCTTGTTACTTTACTGTCTAATTTTATTTTATTACTGGTCGTCTTGTGGTCAAATTTCGGTCATAATAAGAGATATAAACTTTTTTTTGCGTGTTTATAAGTAGTACTGAGTATTTATTATACAAATATTCTGGACTAGCTTCTGCCCGCGATTTTGTACAATACTTTGGGCTAACGCTAAGGCTAACCAAGCAGCGAAAGCTCTCAAAAGGGAAAAATAACCATATTAAAACGTTCTTCATTGGTGCTCCGCTCCTATTAGTCTTAGCGTGATGGCATATAGCCTTCCTCGATAAAATGAGCTATCTAGCACTGAAATATTTTTTCAAATCGGACCAGTAGTTCATGAGATTAGTGCGTTCAAGTAAACAAACTCTTTAGCTTTATATTATTAGTAAGTATAGATTACTAGCACCTGCCCGCGACTTCGTCCGCGTAGTAATAGTTACTACTCTGGGCTAACGCTGACACGCAGCAGAAGCTCTCAAAAAGAAAAAAACATCTCGATTTTGAAACATTTTTCATATGTGCTCCGCTCTTATTGGCCTTAGCGTGATGATATATAGCCTATAACCATTCTCGATGAATGAGCTATATAACACTGAAAGAATTATTCAAATCGGACCAGTAGTTCCTGAGATTACCCCCTACAACGCCACAACGTCACAAACTTTACCTCTTTATAATATTATTATAGATAGATGGACGGATCGTGAAATATGACTAATAGATACATAAATATGGGCTTCTATTCGTCGATGGTATGAGAAAACTAATTGATTATTAATAACATTAAAGCTGGTCAGTAAGTATTAATCAACAAAAAGAAAAGAAAATTGGTTGAAACAGAGTAGAAATTCCAGTGAGTGTTTTATTAACCTATTTCTAATATACTTTTGTAGATTACACACATACACGTCCTACATATACGTGCTCATTAAAAGCGTCCACTCTCTCGGTGCGTAGGTATTGTGTGGGCTTGCAGAGTTGAGCTCGAGCTGGGCCCGGTCGCGTGCAGAGCTCCATGCAAAAATGTGCACCACACCCATAAAACATGACCTCCCTCGCCTCCCTCGTTACACGCTTAAAAGAATCAACAAAAGAACTACGAGTCTTCCCCATAGCTCTACTTATATTGGTTGTAAAGGGGTAGTTAGATAACGTGCCATGCGGGCCCTCTCCGCTCGTGTATCACGTCTAGGTAATGATTGTTTTTTTTTTTAGTATCGGACAAACGATTCCGTTCCATTTTCAAATTGTGCTAGATTTAGTGAAATATTTCTTTTGGAAATCAAAATAATAGTTTTAATTCCCGTGTATTTGTAGAATAATGATATTATATTGTTATTATTCAAAATGTTCTCAACAACAGTTAAGTAGGATTAAATATAACTGTGCCGAAGGTTACGTTTCAATCATTATCTATGTGTATTTATCTTTTTCGGATACTATATTGGTTAAAAAGCTTAATAAATACAAATATATTTTTGTGTGCTTAAGTCGCAAATGCTGGCTAAACCTTACGAGATAAATTAAATTAATGTACTACGGAATTATATATCTTAAAAAAAACTATAAAAACGTCCACAATGGTATATAGTTATCTCTAAAGGATAACTAACCCACAGTAACTATTTTTCTCACTTTTTACAAAAATAATCATGTGTTATTTATTCCAATTAAATACATTACATACTGCCCTTAACAGTATTTAATTAAAATGGATATCTACATTGCACCCGTGCGAAGATGGGGCGGGTCGCTAGTATACCTACAAAGATAGAATCCCTATATCTTATATTTCCTCGTAAAATTTATTTATGGACCTTTCATTTATAAACGGGCATTACGTAAGTTTAAGTTTTTATGTAATTTAATTATTCATTTTATTCCTAAACTTGTGAAAATGTATCACAGAGATCCCTCTCGATTTTTTTATAGTTAGGTCCGTTGAAAGCGCTTTTTTCTCTTGAGACGTTCAGCAAACTAGAGTTTAACGAAGCCGTAATTATGTTTCTTAAAAGAAATTCTCTTTTTTTCGTTAATGAAATACCTTTAATTAAATTTTGATGAAAAGATTCTGTACCCACGTATTTACTCAACGACCTATGTTAACCAACTATACGTTGCAGAGGTTAAAAGGTTTTTAATTATTTATTCGACTTTTTACTGTATTTTTAACAGTACTTTTTTGTATAATACTCTTTTTTAAGAATCTATATACAAAATAGGCGAAGATAAAACAGTTTCGTACATTTTTCTCCTATGATTTCCGGTCGATTTCCTTTATTATGTTTTGACTTATAAGTCTCTATTTGTCATATTTTACGATGCTTATCTACTAATCTACAGTATGTATACTCTTTGGAAAAACAAACTTCGACAATATTGAGAAATAAAATATTCTTTAATTATGATCGAATTTCGACCACTAGTTAGAATTAATCTTCGATCACAGTGAATTGTCAAAAACTAGTTTTAAAAAAATGGCGTTACCATAAATACACACGATAGAAGTGAAACGTTAATATTACAGGGAAACATTTAAATTATTCATCAATCAGTTTTGAATAGCACAGGTTGTATACAATGACCGCCACACTGCCTGAACATAGTACACAAAACCACGGATAATGAGAAAGAAAGAAAGCGAGAAGAGCGTATGTCTCACTGTACTCCAATACCCGAAGGCAGGCGAGAACTGCTCCCACTTTACCCGACACGACACAGTGTTGACCCCCACCACGTTTCGTTACACAAAAAGGTTGCGGATCAAAATTTCAAAGCCATTCCTATAAAAAGTTTCGCTTCGAAAAAAAAGTTGTTTGCTAAGTGCCTGATTTACTTATGTCTTAGTTCCTTAAGTAATGCAATAGTTTGCGTATCGTTGTACAACATGAAAATGCCTCGAAATCTTTTTAAAGTGTTTTATTAAGTAAACAACCATTTTACTGTGAGGCGACTTATCTACTTTGGATATGCCTTGTTTAAAATAATTAAGGTTATAAGACAACAATAAAGTACTGATTGTTACTGGTCAATGTTTCAGCGGCGTGCATAGAAAATAAAATCGGAATTAATCTTAAATCAAATTATGAGAAACGTCGACAACAGATTTGCAAGTGGCAAAGGAAACGTAACTTTCAGCCTACGGTATAGGATTACTTAAAAAGTTTTATACACACACACACGCGCCTCAGACGGGAGGGATGAAAATAAAGAATAAAAAAACACCCGGAAAGTGCAGAAACTGTGTTATGAGGTAAGAAGGAGCGAGGCCACGGGCACGATCGCAATAAAACGACGCGTAAGGTCGGCGTCGGAGTAAACGGTGACTTTACCGGGTACCTTTTTCGTTTTTCATTCGCGGACCACGTTAGAGAGAGAGGGAAGAAATTTTCCTTGAACGCATCGTAACTAAGTTAGACTTCAAAAATGTATCGAAATATATATGAACTTATGTTGATTCATAGTCACTTCTGTTATTGTTTTTGTATCGGAATACGAAAATTTTAATTTGGCTGTATAATTTAACACCTTCACCTTTATCAATGCATGAATTATTTTTTTAATTAGAATTTTATTATAGTAGATATATAATGAAGTCGACTGAACAGCTGGCTTGTGCTTATAATGTAACTCATTAAAAAAAGCCTAGTCTATAGAATTTTTACACAGTACACTTAGAAAGAATTATCAAGACATGATTTACCATAAATAATCTTTTGATGTTGTGTTTTGTATGAAGTACAATTTATTAAATTGTAAAATAAAAGCTAATTTAAAAAGTACGTAACAATTTTATACAAACAGAAGCCTTATAAGTTAAACAAATTAATTTTAAATAACTTTTCTGATTGAAGTAGTTTACGAATGAAATGTTTTCGTCTTTACTTTTCAAGGACTTTCATTAAATTTGCGTGTAGTCAGATGTACTACCACTTAGATGACGCTGTAATTTGAATTGCAATCTGAATTATAATTTTTATTTGTCAAATGTGTTTGTTATGATCGTAAAAAGTAAAATAAAAGATATATCGTCATAAGTGCGCGTAGAACTTTGTTGAAGCCAATTAAAAATGGCTCACTGTTGGCGAATTTATAAGCTTGAATATTCTGCTCAAGAGTACGACGTAATACAACCCTAATAGACTAGGATATTTCTGAAGGCTTGTCTCCTTAGGCACCGATCTGAGATTGGAAATAAACTTCTTTGCCAAAAAATGGGCACTTTCCGTTCTAAGGTCCATATAAATTTGTGGAGAAGTATCTTCAATTAGGGCTATAATTTTACCGGTGCTCATGGCTTTATTAGTCATATCGGAAAGTGGTATTGAATATACAAAAAGAAAGAATTAATTGTTTAATTTTCAGAAAATATGTAATAAAGTTTTAATGTTTTAGTAATCAGCGATAAATATCAATTCACGCCATTAGTAAAGCAATTTTACACTAATAGTTATTTTTATTTTGTTAATTTAAAAGTTTTGGAACGTAAGGAATGATGCCAGGATGTTTTAAATAACATGCCATTACATCGTCAACCTAATAAAACCACTTTCCTGTAATATTCTTTGAAGTAGAGAAAAAAATCTATAGTGCCAGTTTTTTTTTTGTAAAAGAGTTTATATTGCCTATATATTGTTAACTATGTATTTCGTTAGCCATGTTTGACAGTTAATTACAGCTTAACCCTGAGTTATCTTCCAGGACATTGTATATTAACATCTTAGGGTCTAATTTTTATAGTTGGACTAAAATTATCAATGTTGAAAACGAAACCTTTGATTGTATACGAACATTATTCATTCTGATATTAGTATGTGGGGCTCAAACCCCAAGTACGGTTATGGTGTATGATCTTAAAAGTTAAATTACCCGTAAAAGTAAATCTAAAAGGAATATATTTTAATATTAAATTGATTTAATTACAACCTGTGATAAAGTGGATTGCCTTAGATTATTTATTACTTCCTGGATTATAATGTGTAATTGGTTCTGGGGTATAGAGGCAACGATTTATGCAAAAGATATCTCTGCTTATATTAATAAAATTATCAAAGCAAAATTAATAGGCAAGTAACAGTCTAAACGGATAGGCTCAGAATTATGAAATTGTGCACATAAGTTCTCTATATAAGGTAGATGATCGAATAGGGAGCGACGATGGCTTAGTGATTAGGACGTTTGGACGCTGCCTCGATTAATGTAGGTTCAACTGCTTTTTGTAGGTGGTAGAGTCACGCTGTAGTTAGTACTAGTTTTAACATGAATGGGTCGGCTCGCCCGGGGTAGTACCACTCTCTCACAGATCACCGACGTGAAGTAACAGTGCTTGCATTGTTGCGTTTCGTTCGGTCAGTGAGAGCGCCGGAGGCCCACCTCCTGTCCCCCTTTCCGTACCCCTCCCCTCTCCCTCATACACAGACTGGCAACGCACTTGCGACTTCCCTAGTGTTGCTAGTGTCTATGGACGGGGGTGACTACTTAACATTAGGTGACCCAGCTGTTCGTTTGCCTCCTTTTCACATAAAAAAAATGAGCCTGAGCTATCGATGATGAAAAACATCGTCCTGAAATCATGGTGCTTGTTTTTTTAAGCTTGCCTAGCCTAGCTATCACTTTCAAGTTGAAAACCTGTCACCAAGGTCCTGTTAGTGTATTCCGGGGGTTACACTTGAGAGAAAGTTCGCCTCTAGATTTGACGTGTTTACTATCTTATATCACGTCGTCATTTAATATCAAATTTAATTGTGGTCACACGCTAGAACCTATAAAACATTTAAAAGATTGTCTCGAGGACTATGGTAAAATCAATTTAGGAAAGGTAGAAACTAAATTGTAAATTTCAGGAGACACTACTACATTTACAGATTCAATCTGTTATTCAATTCTGCTTGCTTGTAATGATCTAACAAATAAAACTGCAACTATGAATGAAGCGATGAGGACTTAGTCGATAGCATTTTCGGGCACCACGTCGATGGATGTAAGTTCGAATCCTAGCAACTGTGTCAGAGCTTCCAGTGATGGAAAACATCGTGATGAGGCTACAGTATGGTGTTAGGGTTTTTTCTAATTCCACCTGGCTAGCTATATCCCTCCGGTTCAAGATCTGTCCTCAAGCACCCGTTGCTGTGTTACGGCAGCTGCATTTGAGAGCCAGTACTTAGCGTTTAGCGTGTTTACCATCTTGGACTCTATCGTCATTTAATATCAGATCAATTGTTAAAACTAATAAAGTATATAAAAAAGTGCTTTGCATCGTCATTTCGTCAACGCGCTGCCTGCGTCTGCTTTTCCTAAACAAAGTATACTAATAAAGAGGTAAGGTTTGTGAGTTTGTGACGTTGTAGGGGGTAATCTCAGGAACCACTCAATCGATTAAAAAATTATTTTAGTGCTATATAGCTCATTTATCGAGGAAGGTTATAGGCTATATATCATCACGCTAAGACCAATAGGTTGGAGCACCAATGAAGAATATTTCAAAACCGGAGTTTTTTTCCTCTTGAGTGCCTCCGCTACGTGTTAGCGTTAGCCCAAAGTAACTATTCCACGCGAAAGAAGTAGTGGGCAGATGCTAGTATAATAGAAGGGTCTTGAAGATGAGTGAATAATATTTTAATGAGCTCACGCGATACATCCTAAGCTTCGTGGTGACTAAGGTCAATCGTCACGCAGTATATTTAAAAAAATACTGTTAATAAATTACAATCATATTATATGAATACTTTATAGTTATTTGTGAACTGTAAAACCAGCAAGATCTACATATATTAGTGCATTCGGTACAGTTACTTCACGGTCAGCTAGTTCCATTGAGCGGTCGTTTTAAAGAAAACATTTAGGTAACCTCCTCCGTTTGCGGTTGAAGAGTCTGAGACCGCGTTTAGCTAATGCATTTATATCAATGTAATCATTTTTAGATTTGTTACTCTAGCGTTCTCTAAAATAAGGTCAACTGGTCTGTGTGTAAGAAATTACCGTATGTAACTATTTAATTGGTATTAATTTTGTTATTAGATAAAGTATAAAATTATTTACGAACTAGATTATGTCCGTGACTTTGTCCTGGTTTAATTGTGAGAGAACATTATTTTTTTTATTGTATCTTTGTTGTAGTTTGTCTCACTGATTTTAAGTTGTTTTTATTAAATACTAGCGGGTCCGGCGGACGTTGTCCCGCCTCGATAATAAAAAAAACATTGACAAATATACCTGAACCTTCCTCATAAATCACTTTACTGGTGAAAACTGAATGAAAATGTGTTCAGTATTTTTTGAGTTTATCGCGAACAGACAAACAGGCTGATGTGACAAAGGACTTTGTTTTATAATATGAACTGATTATTATCTTATAACTAACTAGTATAAAAAAATATTCTAATTTGTTCTGCAACGTCTTCTATATGTTAGTAAATCTCATCAACATTGGTTCAACCGTTTTGATGTGTATTTTGAAAAAACAACTGACAATTTAATTTTATTAATATGTATACATGTGTAGACTGTTTTAAAATTACATTTAAAATTAGCTTAAGAATTAGAAAATTCAAAGTTACTAATCTTAAGTATATATGTAAAGCGTTTACGTTATTTGATATATGAAACAAATTTATGTGCCGTGAAACTTGTCGACAGAAAGGCAAAGGTTTTGTTAAGAACAACGAAGTGAGACTCCAGATTATGGTAAAAGAGTACAATATAAATTTAAGCCCATAATAATCTCGAGCAGTGTATTCCCAACCTGTGGTACGTAGGGTCCCATTGGGGAAACGTGAAAGTTATATGGGTAATGGTAGAAATATCGAGAAGTTAAAACAGTTTACTTATATAAACATTATTACAATGTAGTAAAGTAACAATAAATAAAAAATAGAATGATAAAAAAAATGTTAATGTACTTAAAGGGACTCTTACAGCAACTATCTATAGAGATCACAAGTCTTTAGAGACAGATCTTAAAAGAAACGAGATACATTTTTAGTAGTGGATATGGAGTTACTAGAGGATGGGTACGGTAATAAAAAAAGGTTGGGAAGCTCTGATCTGGAGTATAGATTTCAGAATTAAATCATATTCAAAAATCATAAAAAAAATGGATTACTAATATGTGTCAATGTGTATAAAAATTGTTTTATTTTTATTAACTAGACCCATGAAATAATGTTAGTTTATGCTGCTTCTAAACTTTCGTTAATCGTATAGTGTTTGTACCAAGTACTCGGATTCACTGACACCTATCGACGGTCAGTCGCTTCCGTCATCACCCATCAATCGAGTCCAGTCCACAAAAACCAGCCTCGACCACTTGTTGTCTTATGATTAACAGAGCGCTAATTGTAGACGGTGAAAGGCATAGAGAAAGGTGGCCACCTTTTTCTAACACTACACTTAAATACAACCTCTGTCCACGGTAGCTGAAACGCTTTCTATGAAAAAGCATTATTTATATTAATAAAAAAGTTTGACAAAAAAGAACCGATTCAAATACGGTATTCTTATTCGATTTCCAGACACTTCACTAGTGTCGGTCGGACATAAAGCACGTATTGACTTACGATCGGGCCAAAGCCCTAAAACAAGCATTATCGCAGCGGCGCACACAACTGTAGAGCGGTAAACACGCGCCCCTCCCCCCCGTGGCGTTTTTATATTTTGCACATTCAAAAAAAGGATACGGCAGACAAAGATGGACTGATGACTAGCTACACGGAACAATATCGAGTGAGCGGGACGGAGCAATTTCTGTCATTTCCACCGTGAATAAAAATGTCCGAAGCGTTTCCTTTATTTTTTTAATGAGATTCTTTTTTTACGTTAGTCTGCGTTTGCAATTAGTGTTGTGCGGCTGTCACGAGCATTGCACGTTAGGTTTATGTATGCAAATAATACTTGCAAGGAGAAAACCGAAAGCTTTTAACCCTGAAAATGATATTATAAATTATGAAAGGAGATCACACTACGCCTCAGATCGTTCCCTCCATAACTTTGTAGAATTGAAGTTCAACAATGACCGTGTACATATAAATTCGTTTTGAGAAAACTCTCTCCATTTTATAGCGACCGTTTTAAGAGTTATGGCGATTTCCTACGGAGAATTCGGACAAAGGGTGATCGAAGAATGTTTTCCTTTACCGTTTTGAAATATTCGAATAAACTTTTATAATTCTGCATTGTTGAAATCTCCAAATAAAATTGTAACGTCTAGACAAGTTAGGTGAGAAAACGGATATATTTTTAGTTTAGCACGAGAGGGTATTGTGCCATGTTTTGAGTTAAATCCAGGGTCGTCACCGAGGAAACCATAGAACAGTCACACGGTTTGCAAATTTTAATACGACACGGAAAAAAATGGTGGCAGCCCAATGCAGCGCGCGCGTGTGTGCGTCCGCTCAACTCACACATATACACGTCGTGTCGGTGCATGCTTTACGCGCGGAAAAAAGTGCTGCGTTATTGATTTTTCTGTACAGCCACTAGGGGGGTTCATGGGGTGTGGGGGGAGGCGCCCGCGGCCTGAAAAACCGTCTGCTGAAAAAACCCGAGACGAAAAGGCACCCCTCCCTTTTTAATTGGTAACGTAGTGTCAATAGGGCTAATCCCGGGCTCGTAATAGCCTGCTTTTGTGTTACGAATGCAATTCTCTACGTTCTCAAGTAGGTAGCGTTTACTTGTATAGGTACATTGCAAGGATGGATATATCATAATTCTATCGGTGAACTGTTCAACCTACATATAAGAATAAATTTTAATAGAATCTTACTGGTGGATAGATCTTTTGAGACATTTTTGAGTATAGTAAGTAAGTAAGTAGAGATTGTAAGCTATATAAATCATTATGTTGTGTTGTAGAGACTGACGATAAAAGTGAAGCTTTTGTATTACAGGAAACATTTTAATTAACAAAATACACCAAAAAGGCAACGTCACGCGGTATCCTGAGGCGGACACCCATCCAAGTACGGATCGCGTTGCTTAACTTCGGTGATCGGACGAGAAGCGGTGTTTTCAACACTCTACCCGACACAGTGTTTAGTCCCATCATTTTTCGTCATGCAAAAGGTTGCGAAACGGAGTTTCTAAGTCCTCACATGAGGAGTTTTACTCCTATTATTTATTTTCAAGATATAACAAAAATCCAAAAAGAAGCAGTTAAAAAGCCTCTGTGAATGACATAGAAAAGCAACTGATCAAGACTTAATACGAATCAACAAACAAATTATTCTGATTACAAAGTTCCAAATTTTTGTATAAACGATTTTTTCCTAAGTAATCCCTGATTATTTCATCACTAGTTTTTGATTAATTAATGTAAATTTGACCTATTCCTCTGAAACAGTAACACTTAGATACATACCTACTAAAGACTAACCAACTCGTTTTATGTGTTTTATTAATTCTCAAAAGTGTAATTTGATGAATCACATAAGTGAATAAAAAATACTATCAGATGTATCTGTTTTCTTGATTCTGAATATGATTACAACTGAATATGAATAAAACTTATAAGAAACGACAGATAGACGTTCTTTATGTACGGCAGTATACCCGATTAAATTCTACTTGGTGCCTACGAATCTAGTCTAAAGGAAATGGTTTCGTTATTTCTTAGTAACTATGTATTTTATCTAGACTCATTCTCAGATGTTTTCTTTTATGTAAGAAATTTCTTGTTATATTTTATTATTACTACTTATACTCTAAAGTAAAGTGTGATAATATTTGTATCTCATTGTAATTATTTGTCAGTAAAAGTTTTTTATAAATTAGTTAACGGTTGTGGTTATTCACACAAACGAATAACACATAGAGCTACGCTGAAGCTATTATTGGTTTCAGCATAAATGGGTCGGCTCGCCCGGGGTAGTACCACCCTCTTATAGTAAACCGACGTGAAGTAACAGTACTTGCAATGTTGTGTTTCGTTCGGTCAGTGAGAGCGCCGGAGACCCGTTTCCCTTCCCCCAAACACGGGCTAGCAACGCACTTGCGACTCTTCTAATGTTACAGGTGTCTATGGACAGTGGTGATCACTTAACATAAGGTGACACGCCTGTTCGTTTGCCTCCAAAAAAATAGACATTTTAATTTTAATCATATGAGTCGTTACATTTCAAAGTGAGCTAAATCCAATTTAAGCCGTTCCTAATATTTAACGTTATTTTTCAACATCTTAAAATTTTGTACACGTGAAATATGAAGATCATAAAAAAAAACTAAAAATCTTATGAACGGCAAAATTTGAACTTCATTCTCGGTGTATAAAAACTGGATACATCTTAAAAAAAACTAAACATGTTATATGGGCGAGTAAACTTGGATTTAGCTCATTTTAAAATGTAGCGTAACATATATGAGTGTATATTTGGTTTGTCTTTGCTCAAATGTCTATAGTTTTAAACAAAAACCCTGAAGAAAAAAAATGTTTTTCTTCTTGATTAATGACAAGGTACCAGCAAAACGGAGGTAAGTTTTCTAAGATTTTTTTAAATCGAAATTAATAATAATTAATACTAATAATTAATTAATATTTTTTCTGTATCGTCACCTACTTTATATACCTCGCATACCAGACGAAGTCGTGAGTGAATCTTAATCGATATAAGGCAGCTTCCCAAAGCCCAGGATGTGACTCGCAGACGCGTGCAATTAGCGAACGGAAGTGCGTGAGTGACGTCACGTCCGGCGCGACAATTGATCCACTTGCGGGCCGGAGGTCAGGGTTTGCGGATCGCATTAACCGACGTAGAATAATAAGGACCATCATTGAATTTATTCTATACGATTGTATTTGAAAACGTATTCACAGACACAAAGGAAGGAAGGATTTTTGTTTATGGTCTATGGTTTAATAATATTCGGAAAAGAGGTCAATTGATTTTTAAATCTAATATCCTTATTATATATACACTATGAATTCACATAAATACGTATAAATATATATCACATTAAAATGTATTTATTCATTTTATTCTATCCCAATCTAATATTACAGTATTACATATTTATCTGTTTGTTACGCCTTTACACCTCAAATACCGAACCAATAATACTGAAATTTTGCATACACGTTCTCAAGGGTATAGAAAAGGACATAGGGTCATTTTATTCATAAAATTATACTATTCCCGAAGGATAGGGCAAGTATACATGAAGGCGTGCGAAGACGCGAGCAAAAGCTAGTAGTAAACCCCTGGACTGTCCAAAACTATAACGATGTTATTGCAAAAAAGTTAAATACGTATTAAATACTTGGTTTAAAAAAGTTTCCTAATAAATGCACCGCACTCGCCCGAGGTAAGTTCGCGTTATCCTTTTTCACAAGTCTAACCTAACGTAACCAAAGCGAGACAAAAGAGCAAGATGGCGAACATTCAGCGACCGCGGTGCATTTAATATGAGACCTTTTTAAAGCCAGGGTTCAATACATATTTAACTTTTTTGTAATAGCACCGTTAGGGTTTACTGTCCATATATACGGAGGAAGACCATATGATGCATTGGTCAACAGATTTTTTGGCAGGATAAGTTTATAAAATACCAAATTTATTTCAAATATTTGAAAATTGACTAAATATTTAAAAGTATGATTCGCCATTTCGAGACCTGGGTCTTAAAAAATCATCCGAGGGGTTAATAAAATTATAACAGTTGGTGATTACATTTATTACTTGAACGAGTGCATTATAAAGCTAGTATCGTCCAGTTATGAGTGGTCTATTATGTTCTTTACATATAGTTCGCAGTTCGTCGTGGGTGCGGCGACATTGACCTCAGTTAATAAATTGATACTTGACATCAATTCAGCCACAGACGCGAGGGTAAGAACCTACGGCTAAACGATATGCCGCGACGGGACGTTGCAAACTGCCGTTCAAGATAGAATTGCATCCAGCAATTTCGTTACGGAGATACACCGCGCATATACATACTTTTTAAGCATGCCTTGATAAATATTGTATAAAAATTGAAAGGCCTGCGTTATCTATATATATATAACAAAGTCGGTATAGTTACACCATTCATAACTAAAGAAAGGCTGGATATATTTTTATGATTTTTGATTTGTTAGATTTGTCTCTGCCCCTAATAACTATAAAAATATTAGAAAAAATCGCGAAGAGAAAATTTATGACGACGATTCATTTTCTCATACACTTTGTAAAGAAAAACATTTCTGATTATATCTCGAGAACAGATTGACTGATTTCGATTAATTTTTATTTGCTTGTGTATCACAAGATTGATCACAGAGTAGATAGCTGAGTACAAGACATGCAGCAAACAGTTTAACAGAAAATAGTGTTGCAATACTACGCGAACTCTTTCAATTCGCTTCAATAAACCAAACGTCTTCCTGTCACGTGAATTACATTAATATCAATTTTATTACAGTAATTTTTATTTCGATTTTCGTACATTTATTGAATTTAATTCTGAGTATTCATTCAATTAAATTTAATACAAACTGAATTTAATTCTGCTAATAAGCTAACACAACATTTATTTATTTATCTGCCGCGGTTATTACCATTAATATAAAGTTTTGTAAAGTTAATATGAATTTGATCTATCCCTCGGAAATAGTACATTTTTTCTAAATGAAATATGTTTTACAATTGAATTAATCTCACATATTTCATTGTTAAGTTTTATATCGGTAATTGACGAGTATTCGCTAGTATTTGATTGATTTTATTTGTATTTAAACCACTGGCTTCAATTACTGTATTAACATCTACGTATATTTAGATAGATCTTAGTATAATTAAATTTCATTTTCGAAAAGATGTAACCAACTGCACAATATATCTCTGTCTACCTCGCAACGAATGCCTAGCGTGATCGTAAACCGTTATATCTAGACAGACGTGTTTTCGAGCGTGATTCACGCGAGTTCACGTGACGGACAAACAGACAAATTTCAGCGCGAACACCGTAGCCCTATTTGGTTAGATTTATTTTTATGGTTTATTTGTTAGCTTTGTTTTATAAGTTTGCTTGCGACAGTAAATCTTTATAGCATTTTATGGTATAGTTTCATTTTTTTATCTTATTTTAATGTATGTATATTTCGAATTGTTTTAATCGATCCGATGTGTTCAATTCAAACCCTTAGACTAATGTAAATGTTTCTATGGCTCATTTACTAGTATAAAATATCATGTTGCATTAAACAAGATTATGTTCCTATATATAATTGAAATTTGTATTATTATAGATTCTCATGGAAATATCGAGACCAAGTTTTATTTATTTCTGCTTAGGCTTTATATACACGGCTCTTTTTATACATATCAAAAAGTAACGTAGTCGGTCTGTGTATTGTTAATATATGTTAACAAATAAATGATATGTTATTTTTTTTTACACTACATTGATGACAAACGAGCATGCGGGCCGCCTGGTGTGAAGCAGTCACCGCAGCCTATGGACGCTATGTATTTAAAAATACTAGTGGACGCCCTAGTGGACATTCGACCATAGTTCATTGTTGTTTTTAAAGTTTGAACTTTATTGAGGTTCTTTTGTCAATAATCTATAATCAAAGTTTTTCATCATGGCTACTCTGTTTACATAAGGTGGCAAGGCTCTCAAATTGTAAGTAAATATAACTTTACGAAAATAAAGAATTTTATGGCAACTTATGAAACATTTTTTAATTAATTTTACACGACACCATTTGGTATTTCTGGATGATATTGAATTAAATGTAGCCTAAAGATTATGGGGAATAGTGATATGCCCAGTATCATCGTTTGGAAAAGTAATGGATACACAATAGCATCAAATGATGAATCCAAAACAAAGATGTTTTAATACTACCATTAACTTTTGAAAATGAATTCATTTTTATTCAAAATTCGTCATCAACTGTACTAAATATAATTGCTACATCAGGTTGAACTGCATCATTGTAACCGCGGAGATGTAAGTCAAGGATTACTTTCATGACGAAACAAATTTTCTTATTTTGATTTTACATAGTATTTTTTGGCTCATTTTTTAATGAATCGTCATTTGAAGTGAGTTCACCATATAAAAATACTAAACATTAAAATATTGCCATTGACTTTGGTAATGTTGCGTTACTCTTATGACAACATGAAGTGAAAGCAGTCCTGTCACCTAAAAATCTTGACATTCAATAAGACCAAAGAGAATAATAATTATTTCAGTGGTTCCATAAATTTACTAAAGATAAATTATTTATCGATTAATTATTAATGTATATTATGAATTTACATATTATATTATTATATGCATGCAACGTCAGTCATGTTAAAATATTGAAAAGGTAATTGGAACGTAAAACTAAAATGACAGATGTCAATAAGTCTTTCATTTACATGTGTGTATATGTTGTGTAAAATTGAAGCAGTAGTGTGAGTAATGCATATTTTAATTAATTTAATGTACTTCTAATGCATTTTATATAAAATAAATTTCTGCACTTCTCCTCCATATAAACTTTAACTATGCCAAATTTCACGTTCATCCGTTCGCGCAATTCACTTAAAAAGGGGTATAAAGTTTTGGCTTCACGTATTAATATATGATATATCAAACAATAGTAGGAGATGCTTGGAGACTGAAAATTTAACATTGTGTATTTTTATATGCGAAAAATAAAAATCAAACTGGTCGATAAATTAAAAATAAATCTAGATCTCGACAACGCTACCTATCAGATCAAATATAAATAATAAAAAACCATGTGATCCCATAAGTTAAAAAAAAACATCAAATTAGAAAATCCGCTAAAAAGGAGCAAAATTACGAACACATGTACAATGGAATTTAATGTATAATTTTTTTTTATGTCAAAAGAAGGCAAACGAACAGGTGGGTTACCTGATGTTAAGTGATCACCACCGTCCATAGACACTAGCAACACTAGGGGAGTCGCAAGTGCGTTGCCAGCCTGTATATGGGGGAGGGGTAGGAAAAGGAGAAAGGGGAAGGGAAAGGGGGAAAGGAGGTGGGCCTCCGGCGCTCTCACTGACCGAACGAAACGTAACAATGCAAGCACTGTTACTTCACGTCGGTGTTCTGCGAGAGGGTGGTACTACCCCGGGCGAGCCAACCCATTCATGCTGAAAGTAGTAATAGCTACAGCGTGGCTCTACCACCTTCAAAGATATAGATAATGAGCAATTTACCGCAGTATCACACATGTTTCCTATACAGTAATTATGTTCAGCTATTTATTTTATATATACGTATAAAAGAGTAAGTGATCGATTGAGTAACGGAGAAAATAAGAATTTTATGGAAACTTGAATATCCTTTTTCACCACCTTAGGGATTGAACTAATAAAGATCCTTCCATAGTGCTCACCTACAGTGTGGAATCTACATGGAAATTTTAACTGATGCCCTCTAGTCCCCGTTATTTATGCTGTGTGTTGATGTGTCAGTCAATCAGACAGTTATATCTATATTAATATTATAAAACTGAAGAGTTTGTTTGCTTGAACGCGCTAATCTCAGGAACTACTGGTCCGATTTGAAATTTTTTTTTAGTGTTAAATAGCTCATTTATCGAAGAAGGCTATAAGCTTTATCATCGCTAAGACCAATAGAAGTGGAGCACTAATGAATAAGGTTTCAAAATCGTTTTTTTTTTCCATTTGAGGGCTTCCGCTGCATGTAACGTTAGCCCAAAGTAACTATTCCACGCGGACGAAATCGCGGGCAGAAGCTAGTCTTTTATATATATAGACAAGCGGGCCGGGCGCACGTTGTCCTGCCTTGATAATAAAAAAAAATCTAAAATTCAACCGCAGCGCCACCTACCGGGTTCAATTCTGAATCTAGACCTTTCTCGGATCCACTGGAACACGCACACAAAATTTAATCAAAATCGGTCTAGCCGTTTAGGAGGAGTTCAGTGACATACACACGTACAGAAGAAATTTATATATAAAGAAGATGTAGTAGGCATCGGCTATCATCATTTTAATAGGAAAATAAAATGTGTCAAAGCTTTGGATTGCGATATAAAACGGTTTTTTATTACAGATTCACACGATGGCATTTAATATATTAGTCATGGTAAGATTGAACAAGAATACTTAATTCATTCTTATATCACATGGATACAGAAAAAGCATTTAGTTGTCTTTCTATTTTTAGTGTATTCTGCATACACATAAAGAACACATGCAGTTGTTGTTCACAAATGGACGATGGTGCTGTCTGGAATAGTCTCCTCTCTGTGCATCCACTAAAAACGATTGTAACGTGTAATGTGTTGTAAATATATATATGTTAAAAAGATAAACCCGATCGAGTTTCTCGCTGGTTCTTCTTGATGACTGGGTTGTTATCCGAAGCGTTAGTAGCTTTGACGTTTACAAGCGCCTTACTAGGGACTATATTGTATAAAGTGTTTTTGATTTTGAGTTCTTTGTTCAGTTGAGAAATATCGCACACAAATTTTATGTAACTCGTTAGAATGGGAAGCGTTTATTTTATGTTATTTTATCAACGTAAGACTGGATTAAATTCTTGATCGAAATCAGACTGACATAGACGCTTTCATAGTACAGTTTTCTATAGAGTTAGTGCGTATAGTAGGCGCGAAGGCCGCACCGTAGGCTTTTTCGTAGTCCATCGTAGTCCGTAGTATCGTCCGTACGTATGAAAATATATTTTTTTATTTGATCATCGTAACATGAACACATATTTTAAGTAAAAATTCTTATGAGAGAACTTTGAAAGTCTGATCCGCAAATTTTCTGTATGAAGAAAAGTGGTGGGCGTAAACACTGTGTCGGTTAGAGTGGGAGCAGTGTCTCGCTTGCCTTCTGGTATTTGTAAACAGTGAGACATAACTGTTTCAATCTTTGTTTTAAGGTTTCACTTGTACCGTGTGTGAACTACACTCAATTTTTTTTTACAGTTACAAATAAATTTATCTGTCTTCATTCCATGAATAAAACTGTCTATTTTCTTTATATTAAAGTTTTAATAAATTTTAATATATGTAACCGATTTAAAAGACATAAAACTGAATGACTTACGAATTGCTTTTTGGTGATATTTTTCAAATATATTATATAACTAGCTATTGCTCGCGGCTTCGCTCCCCTTTATGTAGATATGTCTTATATCTCGAAAAGAGTTTATTTTTCTGGGTAAATTCTATGTCCTGTATTTGACAACTTGTATGCAAAATGTCAGGGTGATCCGTTGAATAGTTAGGGCGTGATAGTGGAACAAATAAACAAACTGACGTTCGTATTGGTAACATTTGTAAGGACATAATCAGAAGTTGAATAATAATCTACACGTACAATATCATATATAGATATCTCCGTGTGTCTTAAGTTCTCATGAGTAATTCTCTAAACGGATCGCAGTGAAATTCAGTATAAAAATAGCTGGGGAAATAAATGACCCGTGTGCTATAATATCTTAAATATATCGAGAAACACGGAGACGAATTTACGTGAAGAAGCTAGTTACATATGTAGAATACACTACTCTGAACGCGAGTGTCGTTTTCAAAGAAAATCTAGTATGAGAAGGGAATAGACATTGAAAGTGATTTACAAGCGAGCTTATTATTTGTTCATTGGATAGAATAGGGCGTTTTGGCTAATTCGAAGCGGTTTTGTTGTTGTATAGCTTTGTAAACAGAGGGTCGACTGCTCCATCAGGGGGAAGCATGAGATTTCTGTGAGTATTGTCTTGTTCAAAAGATTTAGACAACATTTTGTTCGATCTTCGAAGTGAAAGCGTCGATAAAAAATATATTTGGTAAGGAAAAACTCTTGGGTTCGCGTCATCGATGACGTCGACATACTCATGACGTATTGCGTTTTTTTTTTCGAACAAACTCATTTTCGCATTTATTATATTAGAATTCATGATAATCACAATCTAGAGCGCAGGTCCCTATAATCTTAATAGCTCAATCAGTCAATCAAAAATGATTTCTTCAATTTTTCAATTTAAGCTCTGCTAAGGCTCTTGTGAACGTTAAAAACTACCATCGGTCCGGAAAACAACCAAATCATCGAGAAGAACCGACAAGAAACTCGATCTGGTTTATCTTTTTATATATTTTAAAAGAGGCATTGCAGTCATAATCGTCTTTAGTGGATGCACAGAGAGGGGTGCTATTTCCAGACGTTACCACCGTTCACCCTATAATAACCTGTATAAGCCTTTTGCCTTCAAAACCTTAACAATGTGAAAACTTATTGGAACCTTAATAGAACCTAATACAATTACCTAAAACTGTTATTGGTCTTACTGAGCCTGAAAGATGGGATGGTTAATTTTTGAGTGCTTTTACTATGAAAATCATAGTTTTACTAAGTTTAGCTTAGATATGTATTATGTCTTTGCGGACATGTATTAAATTATCAAGAATTTGTTGGGTCGAGCATAGTTAAGATACTGAATTCTTGAAACTTGATTCGGGAAGTTCCACATTATAAATTTTCCGATCTGTTTGTTTTTATAATATAAATATAATATTCACTTCAGCTGCTGTCTCTTAAAGTAATATATTGTAAGATATTAAGCTATAGAAGTAAGCGAAGTAGACCAACCTAGTAGTGGCGATATCTGTTATTTGGCGAATATCGTTAACCACGAATGTGATAGAGCTCAATCTTCAAAGTACTTTCGTCAAAATGAACTCAGACATTACCACGAAGAAACAGCAGATAATTTAAGTTTATTTGTAGGTTATAGATAAACAGGAAAACTGAATATAAAATTTTGTTGTATTAAAAACTTAATTATCTATTTATAATTGTTGGAACAACGTCAAACGATCAAGATAACGTAACTGTTATGTGACTTGGAGTTCATCATGAATATACATGTATAAATACATTTTGCATTAAACGTTTATGTTTTTGCTTATGTTATATTATTATATTAGAGTGTTTTTGCTTATGTTGTTTTGTTTATCTTATGTGTTGTTTGAAACAAATAAAAATAATCAAATTAATTTATTCCTGATTAGTTAACGTTACGTTCAGATATTAACTATCAGGAAAAAGGCACTGATCAAAATCTGACGATTTTCATCGTAGAATTACTAAAGTGACTAAAGTAATTGAAAGAAATTAGTAAGTAATGATTTATCTTCAGAGAACATTCTAGAGTAAAATCCTTTTGGATGTATGTCTGGTTTTTTTTTTCGAACTGACTACGCTATTGGCCTGGTAAGGTCTTAACAGCTTCACCGGACTATTAAGGCGAGCGTTTAAGACACTCAGCCGATTAACGCTGTATGTCTGGACATTTGTACTTTGTGAGGATGAATGAATCATTGTAATATTTTCATAGAAAAACTATTGAACGGGTCTTAATAAAACTTTAAAGTAACGCGACGCGAGGTTACGTCAGAATAAAATATAGGCTATAATTAAAAATAAAGTTAAAACCCAGTATAGACCCTTACCGCCCCACTTAATTACTGTTATCATCATCCGTTCCAGGGATGTGACACGCTTAAGTGTAGCTCTATAGAGGGTGTTAAAGCTGATATGTGGTGGACCCAATGCAGTCGGATTTAATCATGTACCACCTAGTAATGTTCCGTTTCTTTTATCGAAATATTTTGTCTCTTTCGGCTCATGCGGTAATTGCTTTTTCATTTCACATCCATTTTGGTGCTGGAATATTGTGCCATGATTGGTGTTTTAAGACACAGTACATTTTAAAGTACATTATAATGCTCGATTTTATTTTTTAGTCCCAAGAGATTATTTCCGCAATTCTAAAACAAAGAAATGTATTTATTCGAATGCACAAAATTTGCAATAAATTAGGACGAATTAAATTATTTCGCCATAACAATTGGTACAATTCAAAAGTAAATAGAGGGTCCTAGATCAAGGGGGTGTCTATTTTACTTTAAGCATATGTGGGATGACCGCTCGTTAGATACGGTATGTTGAACATAAATGGTATTTGTTAGCGACTCGATAATCTTCTATATCTATACATATAATAAGAGTGTAAATTTAACGTGTTTGTACTTTTTAGATTTTTGTGACTTGAAGTAATAAAATACGTTTCAAATATTTTTGGAAATGTCTGTCTGTCTGTTTACTAAAGTACTGCGTTCACGATACAACCTCCAACCAAAATCATATCATAAAACAAAATAATCAAAATCATAAAACATATCCTAGAGCAAAACTTAGTCTTGGTTTCGTTAAAATCGATTCACTCTATCAAAAGTTATTGTAATATTAATGACGACGCGACTTAAGTACGAGAGAAAAGTAGATACGTAAATATTAATTCACATGATTTTCACAGTGACATGATTAGTCACTGTTTATTTATATTAGGTTTTTACCTATGAAATTGCCGTTTTGTATGAAAAAATTTAAACGAATTTTTTTCATGTATTTTTTATTTGTATTAATCGAAGTAATCACCTATGCAATCAATGCATCTTTGCCAACGCAGTGGCAGTTTATTGATGCCCTTCTTAAAAAAATCAGCTGGACGGGAGGCAACAAATTCTTCAAAGGCATTTTGTACTGCCTCTCGGGTATTGAATTTTTTTCCCGTCAAGGAGTTATCCAAATTCTGGAAAAAGTAGTGGTCTGTAGGCGCAAGGTCTGGTGAGTAGGGCGGATGACGGAGAACTTCCAACCACAGTTCTTGCAACTTGGAGACCGTCTGCTGTGCAGTATGAGGTCGCGCGTTGTCGTGCAGGAGCAGCGGAGACGAGCGATTGACCAATGCTGGTTGGAGATGTTCCAGCTTCACCATCATTGTGTCCAGTTCTTCACAGTACACATCTGCAGTAATGCTCACCCCGTTTGGGAAGAAGTTGTGATGAATCACACCGGCGCTAGACAACCAAACAGTGACCATCACTTTTCCAGGGGTAAGTTTTCGTTTAGGGCATTGTCTAGGTGCTGAACCAGGATCCAACCAACTTGCTGAGCGCTTGCGGTTATCAAACAGAATCCATTTTTCATCGCAGGTAACAATGCGGTTCAAAATTCCTTCATTTGTGTGTCTGTTGAGCAGTGCAAGTCACGTCAATTTCAAGCTTTTTTACCTTACCAATTTGACACAAATGGACCAATATTGTTTTGACGCTAACGTCGAAAGCTGCTGTTAATTCAGCCGTAGATTGTGTATCATCAGCTTCCACAATCGCCTTTAATTCGTCATTGTCGACCAAAGTCTTCGGACGACCGCGAGGTTCATTTTTCAGGTCGAAATTCCCAGAACGGAAGCGAGGAAACCAATAACAGGTGGTGCGTTGGTTTGTAGTGTTAGCTCCGTAAACGTCGTTGATGTTGCGTGCCACTTGTGCCGCGTTGCTGCCACGACGGTACTCATATTCCATGATTACTCGAATTTTTAACGTATCCATGATGACAAAAAAGATTGAAATGCGATGAAAATGTAACACTAATCAATAAACAAATAACTACTTTTGGAAAAAGAATTCCATGTTTTGAAAATAAAATTAATTTAAAATTAGAATTCTTAGCCAAACAAAAATAATTTTGACTTGAAATGGCCAGTACTGCAGAACGGCAATTTCATAGGTAAAGACCTATTATTTGGTTATATTAGTTAGTAAATAAATTAAATAATAGAATTCTATATTTTTAGTATCATTTTTTATATATTTGGTCCGTATCTAAAAGAATGTCACATCTACATTTAATATAGAGTTGTTAAATGTTAAGAAACTACAATTTTTATGAATATTGCTCGTTCAGGGATATTAAATATTTTACCGTGGAGAAGTGGGGCGGGCGGTATAGTGCACATGCGCCGGATAATGCAGACGAAGTTGCGGCAATCAACTAGTATCTAATAATCGAGTGCTTGTTGGTCAATAGTAAAATTTGTCTTTCGAAACAACTTCATCTTTATTTATTTATCACTACATATTATAGAAAAAAAGTCCTCTGTCACGTCTGTCTGTCTGTTCGCGATGAACTCAAAAACTACTGAACAGATTTTCATGCTGTTTCCACCAGTAGATAAAGTGGTTTATGAGGATGGTTTAGGTATATAACTTGTTCAGGTTTTATGTAAATTGGTTAAAATATAACGATAATTGTTGGAAATATCGGAAAAAGTCAAGCCATGTTTATGTGTGAGTGGATTCAGAAATGGCTCAGATTCACAACTGGACCCAGTAGGTGGCGCTGCGGTCTGATTCTAGGAATTTTTATTTTTTATGATAAGAGCGGGACAGCGTCCGCCGAGCACGCTAGTTTAATATAAATATGCAGCGACACATTTTACGTTTAAAATATGTAGAGATTATGACGTCACTCACGTAATACTTAAGAAACGTATTGACAATTTGATTGATTTGTTTGTTTGTTAAGCTTTCACGCCTTAACTAGTCAATCGCTCATTATGAAATTTTACATACGACTTGTCAGGAGTACAGAAAAGAACACAGCGTACTTTTATCGTACATCTATACTAACACGAGCGAAGCCGCGGGCAAAGGTAATTGAGTATAAGTACAATGCGAACAATTATTAATACTTCTTAAAATTTTTTTTTTTTTTTTGGAGAAAACTATGCTTTGCAAACATTTCACGGATATGCTTTGCTAGTATAAAATGGCAGTTAACTTACAAAATTTTCGTATAATTAAAATTTGAATATTATGTAATTAAAATTGTAAACCATTTTCGCTCGCACTTAACCGGATATAATATTCCAATTTCCTTTGATTTAAATGACAGCTTATAGTGATCTCTTTGATATATTGTAATTATATTAATATATTTTTATTCTGTTTTATTTCATCTCTGCGCGTGTATGATTTTAATATTTTACTGTATTTTTATGCGGCTTTAATATTATCTTATTAAAACTTTTCTAATTTATATCGCCATTCGAAATATGTATGAATATTATTTATCAGCAAATGTTCTGTTCATTTATAAAATATTAGCCCATTAGAATACTAAATTACCCCTTTTTATTGCAAACGTATTATATTGTATCCGTTGGTATATCTACTGAAAATAAAAAAATGGATTTATCATGGCTGATTCTAGCAATAAACGTATAAAAAAATTACATAGTTGACCCAAAAGATTGAATCCAGAGAAAGTGCAGCCCTCCAATTTAAAAAAAATTACCCCTAATTAGTTTAACCATTGCAATAAGAATAAGGTGTCAAAAACGATTGAATCCAATGAACTTAAAAAGCTCCCATTTTTATTATTTATTATTTATTTATTTATTATTGTCTCTAAATTATATAGTAAATATGTATAAAAATTGGAATAACAATACAAAAAACAACCAATGAAAATTATGGTAGGTACAACAAGACTATTATAGCCATAGCATAGCAATAAAAAAATATCTGTGTATTTCTGCGTATGGATTGGGTCTGTGTGCAAAACTGTATATGTTATTTACAAGTTTCCATCTGAAGTAGGTAATATTTTAAGTATATTATCATATTTCCTCTGACTTTCTTTTGAAAAAGCTCCGGTAAATTAACGAAAAACATTTATATCTGATATTTATTAATTTTATAAGTGAGTGCATGTTATAATTATGGAGTTAGAGAGATAATTAGAGTTACTTTTAGGCTCATGAAAGATGGCACGGAAGAGCTTTTTGTACTTAAACTTTTCGCCTGTGCGTTACATTAGTATTATTATTTATTTTAATTTTGGCAACTATACTTCCAGTATATAACTGCCAGTATCGAGTGGGCAACCATTTTACAAGTGTCTTGGAGTCATTTCAATGTTCTAACAATATGCTAGCTCCGTTGTTAGAACATTCTAATGGTATTATTTCCTATCAAATTCACTTGTGCCCAAAACTGAACTATATTACGTAGAATCCAGCAATGTTACAAAATATAGAGTAAAATAACACTAGATTATGAATTAAATACAAAGGATTCAAATAAAATTCAAAAGATGCCAGACTAAGATCCTGCCAACAACTTCCGCTGTATAATTATTTGAATCATAAGTGACAAAGATTACAGGTGTTCAGAGAGATAGTGAGGCCGTCGAGTGGATTTGGTACCTCAATTCTGAAAAATCGGTCACAGCTACAGTCAGTAAATGGACGATGATATGAACTATAAAGTGGTTGAAGTTGAGACAAGTTATAAAGTGGTCTGAATAGTTCTTGCTAAGGTCGATATTGAATAACAGCAATTCGTAAATAATCAAACTTGCCGCCCCAACAACTACGGTCTGTCGGTACACCGTGGGGTTTTAGTCCGTGCGAGCCGGACATAACCCACCCTCTCCCCCGGGAAGGTTGCGTATCCATAAGCGATTTCCCCACGTTAAAAAAAAAGAGATTCAGAAAATCCATCCATTGCATACACTTACACTGCTAAGGAAGATTATTAAGTACTGTTCCGTAATTAATTATAAAAATGGTAATGGAAAGAGAAGTATAGAGATATATTAAATATTTTATAATGCATAATATAACATTCCAGAATAATAAAGATAAAGTAGCTGACGCGGAAGAACGTAAATGCAGATAACTGGTAGATAACCTGGTCGTGCATATGCTGGTCTCAAACTCGCCTGCCTTACAATGGTCGCATCTAGATGCTTTCAACGATTTTGACCTGGTCAACTTTGTGGCGAGTTTGCCCAACTTTATTTTTTCATCCGACTCGCCAATTTTGCCACTCCATTGGCTATGCGTGCACGAGCATTAGAGGTCACATCACCACTTAAATCTAATAATTTTGAAGGCTATATCGATGATTTTTGTTCTACTAGTGATCTTTACAATTCTGCCTATAGACCTATAGACCTCTCCTTTAAACCCTTTGAGCATTTTGTGAGAGATCTAAGTTCCCCCTGAGCACATATGTTCATCACTTATTAATATTAACATCAATCGGAATGCTATATGCAGTATCTGTAGCATATATTATTTAATCTGATGTCAAAATATGTTACGTAATTTAAATACTCTAATTTCTAATATTTTATTAAAATATATACAAACTTATGCATAAATAATGATTCGTTAACGGATGTGTCTATTAATTAAAAATATAATAACACCACTGGTTCCGGTTATTATTAGCGAAATGTATGTTTTATGTAGAAAATCATTTAATAAGACATAATCGGCAGGGTCGGATTCAGTATCGATTGTAATTTTACTTATTAAAGATAACTCTGTAGACACAAATCACAAACAAAAAGTGCACATAGACTCAAAGTAATCATTTATGGATCACAGGAGTAATAGTCTTGTGTAGGATTCGAACCTATAGCACTTAACGTGGTAACGGAGATGAACCGATTGCCTAACCAATTGTTCTATACATTCAGTCAATAAGTAAGTAAATTGCTACGTGAAGTTACACTGCGGTAGCATCTACCCTAGAATCTTATCTAGAGTCCACAGTAGAGTTTATACTGTTGTGGTTATGGATCATTCCCATTTAGTCTTTAAAATAGCAACCCATCCATAAATTACCTCAGTTGGTCTGCATTCCTGTTTGAGATATTTTAGAGATGGTTGTGAGATGCAGTAACTATCTCTCATACATGCTAACAACAACTTCATATAGAGATATTGTAATTTAAAAAAAAATTGTACCTATACTAAAAATGACCCACGAGTTCCTTCACTTGAACACTATATTATAAACTTTTACATTATAAAACCTAATAACAATAATATATAACTTAGATCATCGTAGTGCCCAAAAAAGATGCAAAAAATTCGTCACACAAAAATTAGAGAAACCACCAAAGTGACGGATGCTCTGACCTACGCTAAGAAACTAAAATGGAAGTAGGCTGGACACGTAGCGACGTTAAAGGACGAGAGATGGACCATCAGGGTAACAACGTGGAAGAGTCCAATCGGCAAACGCCTCAAAGGCAGACCCTACGCGAGATGGTCAGACGGGTTGATAAAAATAGCTGGTACCTGCTGGCCACAAATAGCTCAAGATAGAGACACATGGAATTCTTTAGAGGAGGCCTTCACCTTTATTTGAGGAGTGGTTCATGCAAACAAACTTTTATATATATTTAGAAATTTTCTAAAATAAGTGAAATACGTGTATATAACATCATTATTTTTTTCTGTTCTTTTTTCTCTTTAAACTATGTTTGTATCCTACTTTTGCATGAAATAAAAGGTTTTTTATTTATTTTTATTATTTATTTATAGTGCTCAGTTATAGTATAATGGATGCCATGAAACCTTCTCCATGAATAAGTACTTGAATCAACTTTTATGGTAACCAATGAAGTTGTGTTAGAGTAAATAATTCTTAAATGTAAACACTAATATCAATTTTTATATAAATCGGTCATGAATAGGAAAAAAATAATTAAAAAATTGTTGAGAGTTGCTAGGGCAGAAAATTTGGAATAATTTCTTATACAAAAATAATGTACAAGAAATTAATAGGACAATGAATACAAATTATTATTCGAAAACAGCGCCATCTACCGGCTCCAACTATAACTAATCACCTTGTAGTTGATCCCAGAAATATACAATAAATCATCAAAATCGGTCAAATGGTTTAGGAGCCAAAGGATTATGCATACACGAACACCCAACGGAATTTTACATATAAAGATAATAAAAACTCTAAACTAATTTACGTTTATTACTTGCATAGCTACTTACATAAACCATAATAATAATACTCACAGAACAATCGTCAGTGCTACTCAAAGTGTTCATTGGGGGGTCACTATCTATACTGCATTAACTTCAATCGGTGCCTGTATCGTAAAACACCGCGAGGTGAACGACTTCGATGTAACTTACAGACTACTTTTGATTGACTATAGTTTTTTATAGATTTAGATTTAGAAAAGCAATTTTACTTAAAGTTTTTTGTGACGCTGTAGTTTTTATTAATGGTTTTTATGCAGCTACCTGTCGCTTTTAACGGTAACGTGCGAGTAACTTATTCAGCTCTTAGGGATCTCTATTTAATAGTGTTTATAAAATATTATTATTCATAGAATCGAGTGGTTCTTGGTAAACATTAAAAACGTTCAGTAAAAAATGCATCACCCGATCTCTGTCGTGCGCTAGGGTTGACGATTTGTATCTGAGGTAAATACTTTCTTGTACGTTATTTTGTGTGGGTAATAATTTTATGTTTCAATCCTAATCTTATTTTCATTATACATAGCTGTGTCCGCGACTCCGTTCGCGTGGTACCTAATGTAAAAAAACAGTGACTAATAAAATCATCTGAATATATTAAGTTCATTTACTTAACTATTTTTCTCTTGCCCTAAGTCGCGTCGTCATTAAAATTACAATAACTTTTGATAAAGTGAACACATTTTAATGAAACTAAAGCTAAATGTTACTCGAAGATATGCTTTATAATATACTTGGTGAGGTTTTATCGTGAACGCAGTACTTTATCAGTGATGCGTGTTCAAACAAACAGACACACAGAAATCTGTAAAAATGATTGAAATGTATTTTATTACTTATTCCAAGACACACGATTTTTTTTCACAAAAATCTAAAAGTACTGACACGTTAGAATTGAATTCTTATTATATGTATAAATATAGATGAGATGATCCCCGCCCGCTTCTTTTGGCATTAAAAAAACTTGCATTGGGTTAAGCGAATCCATAAAATAATTAAGCTAGGTACATGTACGAAATATTCCGCATTGACTGGTACTAGGTATATGTCGATACGGTCAATACTTTTGACATGATTAAACCTCAAAGATACTGTATTTTTATTCTATATATCTATATAGTAATACGTGAAGCGGAAACTTTGTACCTCTTTTTAAGTGAATTGCGAGAACGGATGAACGTGAAATTTGGCATAGTTAAAGTTTATATGGAGGAGAAGTGTCCAAAGCTATTTTTTTTTATATTAAATGCATTAAAAACCCATTAAATGAATTTAAATATACATTACCCACACTACTGTTTGAATGACACACAACATATACACACGTGTACGTGAAAAAGACGTTTCAAGGTCTGTCATTTTACTCTTACGTTCCAATTACCTTTTTTCATTCTACATTCAATATTTTTACATGACTTACGTTCCATATCATACATACCCTTTGAAATTAACTGCTCAAATTGTAGGTAAATCTTATAATGATATAATATGTACGTTCATAATGCACATTAATAATTAATTGATAAATAATTTATTATTACTAAATATGTGAAATCACTAAAATAATTATTATTGTCTTTGGTCTTATTGAATGTCAAAGATTTTAAGTGACAGGACTGCATTCACTTCATGTTGTCATAAGAGTAAAGTAATATTGCCAGCCTTAAGTCAATGTCAGTATTTTAATGTTTAGTATTTGAATTTTTATGGTAGACTCACTTCAAATGATGATTCAATAAAAAATAAGACAAAATAATACTTTGTAAACGTTCGCAAATATAATTCGTCGTCTGCATATGCGTGTGGTTAGCTAAGAAGCTAAAGTTTCCGATACAGTTCTATATTTTTTTTATCACAGAGCAGGTCCAACTACTGCTGGATATGGTCGCTCACCACATTATGCACAAACATATTTTATAATGTGAACACCGCTGTTAATTATATATTCCAGGAACAGTTTAATCGAAAATGCAATAATAGCATAATGTATGAAATTTCTCTCGAATTGGAGCGTAGTAATGTTTTTTATTGTAATGATTATGTGGTAATTTATTGCAATGAAGAATCATTGTCGGAGAGTTGAAGATCAAAATAAGAAAATTTGTGTGCTCATGAAAGTAATCCATGACTTAGATCTCCGCGACTACAATGATGCAGTTTAACCTGATGTAGCAGTTATATTTAGAACAGTTGACGAAGAATTTTGAACAAAAATGAATTCGTTTTCAAAAGTTAATGGTAGTATTAAAAACTTCTTTGTTTTTGATGCATCATTTGATTCTATTGCGTATCCATTACTTTTTCAAACGATAATACTGAAACTGAACAATATCACCTACCCATAGTGTCGTGTAAAATTAATTGAAAACTATGTCATGAATTGTGATAAATTTCTTTATTTTCGTGACGTTATGTTTACTTAGAATTTGAGAGCCTTACCACGTTTTGTAAACGCCTGTTTTAAGTTTCAAATTTATAATTAATTTCAATTTTAATTTAGATATAGATTTTTTAAATATTTATATAATAAAAAAAAATGGAAAATAACTCAGTAGCCGTGATGAACACTTTTGATTATAGAAGTATTATTCTCTTTCACAAAAGAACTTTAATAAAGTTCAAACTTTAAAAAATCAGTGAACTATGGTCGAATGTCGCCCATTTAACAGATATAAAATAGTTATTCGAGTTTTTTTATCGATTTTGTTGTATTTGTGAGTAGATTTTTTTTTAAATTAAGGCGTATACAAGTCATTTTTCTGGAGCTTAAAGCAATGTAATATTTGCTACACGAAGGTATATTAGAAATTTAAGTCCATGTGTAATACGCGACTTGTAGATGACTCATTGCTTACTGCATCATAAAAATAGACTTAAAATTTTCCATTAAATATTTATTGGTTAAGTCATAGGAGAGTAGGGGGGGATACAAAAATAAAAATTAAAGATTGGAGAAAAGAAAAAATAAAAAAAATGAAGTCAAAGAGGAAGGAAGTCCTATCCTATCTCATAATTTTAAACGACCTCGGAAAATTGAAATTAAGAGCGGTCCTTTGGACAGAATTTTGGCTTGTATATGTATATCTTAATATAATGACACTCTGGTATATATAACATACGCGTGAAAAAAAAACTTATACCTCATTTCGGCTTACATCAGTAATACAGTAACATTTACATTAGTGTTGCATAAATATTAAGATAAATTTATACACGACTTTTAGCAATAAATAAATACAAATAGGTTATTAAAAATGTTCAAACTTTATCCAAGTTTAACCAACTATTATAAATATAAAGGATTTATTGTTTTTGTTCGCACAAAAAATACTTAAACGATTTTAATTTCATTTCACCAATAGGAAGCCACATTACCAACAGTATTTATTTCCAAAATCTGTATAAAGGCGAGGTAGGCCGCGAGCAAAATGTAGTCCTAACTATTATTGAAATCAAATCAAATCAAAAATACTTTATTCAGTTTAGGCCCTAAGAAGGCGCTTATGAACGTCAAAACTTCCACTGGTTCAGAGAACAACACAGTCGTCGAGAAGAACCGGCGAGAAACACGATCGGATACATCTTTTTAACATATATGTTTCCCATACATTATACATTACAATTGTTTTCAGTGGATGCACAGACAGGAGTCAATTCTAGACATCACCTTCGTTCACATATTGATCCACTATGTAATAGCTTTTTGACACCATAACCCGCTTGACGTGGCGCTTAAACTTACAGTCCGGCAAATCGGTAATATACTTCGGGACCTTATTGTAAAACCTAAGACTATTACCTAAAAAACTATTATTGGTTTTATTTAGTCTAAAACATGGAACGACCAGTTTGTTACAGTATCTAGTATTTAGGTACTACTTAGGTATGTATTTTTATTATAAATGCGAGTGTATGTTTGTTTGTTACGCGTTCACGTCTTAACTACTGAACCGTTTATCATTAAACTTTATACACGTTACCCCCTGAAAAGGCCATAGTGTACTTTTCATTAAAAAAAAACTTTTCCTGGGGGTAGGTCAAGTCTACGCGAGAAAAAGCTCGTTAACATATGATTTTTAATGTCCATAACCAAAATGAAATGCATCATATAATCATAATTAATCACACTGTATGCAAATATAAATCAGATATAATAGACAGATATACATATTTATTATTTCTGTAATTCAATAGTTATACTTGATGTAAATATTCACTTCATTTGACAACCTTAGTAGATATCAGATGACTGTCGAATACTTTTTTCCTTATACAATAATATAATACGGTGACTGTCATCTGTTATTTGAATTCAACGTACTGGACATAAAACTCGCTCATAACTCGCTACTGTTTCCGATCCATCCGCACACATTTCTAATCAATTTGTCCTGAGTTATTTGTTGGTGTTTGGGAATGAGACTTGTACTGACACAGCAAGTCACCTATAAATTGCCAGTTATCCAGAAAGCTAAGTATATGGAGCAAATACGATTAGAAACTAATCTAGTCGTAGTTCAAAGGAAATGGAAGTGGCCGGGCGATAAATACATTAGAAATTGTATCGTATGAAATCATAAAAAATGAATAATATAAAGAAAGATATTTTCAATAAAAATTCGAATAATTGGATTCGTATCTGTGCGGGGGAAATATGCTTAAAAACATCCCTAAATAAAGGGGAATGGATACGAGCGTCATGGGATAATGTACGGGTGTATTCAGTTGGGGGTTACGACTCAAGGTCAAGGCCAAGGGCGGGGTCGACCCTTTACTTATGTCCTACAGGTGCATTTGAATAACTTTTTTTTACTTTCGCAGGCATTTTTATAAGTTTGATGATAAGAATACAAACATTATTTAATATTCATATAAATCTAACTACGAATTTATATACAGAGAGTTATTGAGTTCATCAATAATTTTATCCTTTCCCAAAAAATGTTGAGTGTCACTAAGTTAAGTGTTACTAATAAAATTGACACTAATTCTTCGTCTGTTAACACAATATATTCACGACAACAGGTTTCATGACAGAATCTTCTCTCACTTGAACTCATACGTGATAGTACAACATCATTTGACAGTCTTTACACTTTTATCAAGTTCTATATTGTCAAGATTCCTAAAATCTGATATAATCAAAGTATCCGAATTTTAATACACGTATATTGAATATATACTCTATATGTAAGATTACATGTTACGTGTCTTTTTTATGAATTGACTAACGTTATTGACCTGACGGGCCTTCACAGCTTTACCGGAATAATGGGACGAACGCTTTAGGCGCTCAGCAGCTAGCAACAAGTTCAAGGGTGCCAAAGTGGCCCAACCTCGGGTAGGGCTATCGCTTAGATTGTGATAACGATTGTATGCGTAAGATGCGACAAGATGACCAGTCTGTCACTATTTGTAGTATAATCACTGTTCCTAGTAAACAGATAGTTTAAATCATGCTGGTATTTCACTAAATCCAGATTGTCTAAGTTTTTGCGGACATATATTAAATTATCACGATATTTTTCTTCACTGAAGACTCCATTAATGTAAATATTCGAATTCACATCGATTCTAAAACGCTACCACTGTACGTTCACCGCTTCTAAATTAAATTTGGCTTCGTACGGTTCATAAACAGAGACAGTAAGATTTACTCATTACGAATTCAAGAATGATGATGTTGGTAGATACCAACATCATCATTCTTGAATTCGTAACCTGGAGATCCAGGTTTCCAGTCCAAAGCAATATCTAAATCTCTATGCATTGTTATCAATCAAGTAAAGGAAAAACTAACTGTAAACTCACCTAATCTTATCGCCGGATATGTACGAAAATTTCTTTGCCACTGCACGTTTTCCCGCTTGCAAACAACACGTGAAATCAGAACTCGTGTACTGTGTTGTAAATTCGCTTCGTGTTTGTAAACATTTGCGACGCGCGTGAGTTAACACGCTTTCCGACGTCAGTTTAAATGATTACGTAGGTTATATTAGACGAAGGTATGAACGTAAACTTTACCCGATAATGTTGAAACCACTTAATTTGTTGCCACAGGGACAGAAATGTTTTTAAAGAATACTTCCTTCTTCTACTTCCTACTTTGGTCACCATTCCTCTTTATTGAAAATTAACTGATCTATACGACTACATTCGCGTGGAATTTAGCAAATAAGTTTTGTTCAGTGCAAACAAAACTATGCGGTAGGCGAATCTCCAGCTGGTATAATCAGTCGGCTGTATTTCAGGAGGAATTTCAAGTCTCAGTATGGGTTTGCTAAGTTTTTTCTAAACTAAATAAGGGATGTTTGTTACAGTTAACTATCGTTTAGAGAATCTCTTCTAGAAGGTTTATGTGTCTAATATATAGAGAAGAGTCAATGTATTTTAATGGAATCGTAAGGAATTTTCGGGAGCTTACATCTGTAACACTGGTTAAACCGTATGAGATATGTAAAAATAATCTACTACAGGATTGTACATCTTAAAAATATTAATTTAAATAATAAAATAATTAATTTAAATTAATCAGGAAATGTACTGGGTTCTAAATTAAAAGACAATAATTAATGCGATTTTTACTTGCCTCGTTTAATCAGAAATGCCAATTTTATATGTTGCTATAATTATAACGGCCTAAAGAATAACTCACATACTTAATCATTTTGAATTCTCACATATTTCAAAATATATATTTTTTTTATGCCAAAGGATAGTAAACAGGCAGTCGGGCCATCTGATGTTAAATGGTTACCGTCGCCTATGGACAATTGCAACACCAGGGGCATCGCTGTTATGTTGCCGACCTTGAAGAGCATGTTTTAATCCCTTTTTGAAGAGCCCCGTGTCATAATCCTGGGGAAACACTGTACCAGGCAACACATTCCACAACGCCAAAGTGCGCATAATAAAGGTTCTAGAGAACTTTACGGTTGTTGCGATTTTTCTGGGCTTTAGGGTATGTGGATGAGCAGCCAGTCAGCGGCGGCTGGTGCGAATTTGGAACGGTGATGGGGGCACCATATCAAAGAGTTCTTCAGAACACTCTCCGTTATACATGGGATAAAGTGTGAAGTTATTCGTACAAATATAGTATTCATCCTTAATACCTTAAAATAATAAATCGTTTCACTACTTATGACAACATATTAGTACATTGACCAATGCGAAACGGGGGCGTATAACTAGTTAACTATTATAATAAAGAGTTTTTTACCGGGACGTTAGTCTGTCATGTAGTGGATTGTATATTTTATACATAACTAGCGAGCCCGGCTGACGTTGTCTCGCCCTGATTACCCCCCCGCAACCCCCTTTTGGGTGGAATTTCGTAAAATCCGTTCTTAGCTGACCTCTACTCGGCGAAAGGAATATTCCTACCATATTTCAAGTCGCTACGCCTTATGGTTCCAGAGATATCGTGATGAGTCAATATATAGGTGGGAATCTCTTATATATATATATAGATCTTGTGTTATTTGGCTGTATATTTTGTAATATTGGCGGTGTTCTACGAAATATAATTCGATTATTGTCCACATGTGAAGTGAACGGGGAATAATACCACGGAGCATGAATTCTATGCCACAAAAACTCCCTGGAGACTTTCTATAAGGGAGTATGCATCTTGAAATTGTCGCAAGACACTTTTAACATTATAACCTACTCGACAATGGAAGTAATAATCTGGAAGATTGGTTGCCAAAAGTAAAATAAATAAATAAACGTTAGAAAACAAACAACAACAGCTTGTTTACTAATTAAGTAGCTAACGATTGAGCATAAACTCGTAACAGCTTAATCTATGCATGTAAATTACTTGTAAACAGTCGAAGTAACACCATTAAAAGCCATAAAAAGCCACCGCGATCCATTATCGGTGTTCCGGACGTGTTTTAATCAAAGTTTGTAAATAGTCGAGTCGTGATGAAGCACGTGAGATTTATTAATGGCCATATCAACATCTACGCCTCACTGTGATTACTGTGTATTAATGCTTCATTTTTCAATTATATTTCTTATTCAATTCAAATAACAAAAAGAACAGATCTTTGAAGTGGAAATTCCTTAGACACGTTTAGCGGTATTTTTCGCAGAACAGATTTCGCGCGATGACACGCTAGTAAGCGTGACCGTATTGAGCTTGCGTGGCTTGCGTTAGACTAGCGGCCTGTGTAGATTTAATATTGTGAAGAGATTGTGAAGCCCATTATATATCTGATTGATTAATAAACTTTATACAAATGTATATAATTATTGCTCCGAGTGTCAATAGATGTGAAAACAAACCTAATGTCAAAAATTGTGGAATTTAAATATTATAATTCGCAATATAATGAATTTAAGAATTGAATAGAGAACACAGTTATTTCATTGTTTTGAGATTTCACTTCTGTCGGCAGTCCTTATGACTACCTCGTCTCTTTTTATACCTATAAGTTACTACTTCCATGTAGAATTGTACTTACTGTACTGATAAATACTTTTCTTATAAACAAATAAATGGGGGTGGTAGGGTGTTTCCCGCTGGATCGCGACCACGACACAGGGGAACCCCCAAGGGTTGGTTGTGGGATCGACAGGGGGGGGTTGGGGGGGGGTTCCAAACGTTCATTCATCTATTGCGTATAATAAGAATGTAAATTTAATAATTCTGCCCTTTCAGATTTATTGGCAAAAAAATTGTGTGTAGTTCATACGCGGTAGAAGTGGAAAATGTTTACCAAACCCGTAGGCAAGAGAGACACTACTCCCACTCGACCCGACACAGTGTTTACCCCCACACATTTCGTCACATAAAAAGTTTTCTTTATGTGGTAAGAGTCACGCTGAAACTATTACTGGTTTCAGCATGACTGGGTCGACTCGCCCGGGGTACTACCACTCTCACACAGAAAACCGACGTGAAGTAACAGTGCTTGCATTGTTGCGTTTCGTTCTGTCATGGAGAGCGCTGGAGGACCACCTCATCTCCCCTTCCTCCATCCCTTATTCCGCCCTCTCCCTCAACACAGGCTGGCAACGCACTTGCGATTCCCCTGTTGTGACAAGTATCTATGGACGGTGGTTATCACTTAACATCAGGTGACCCAACTGTTCCGTTGGCTCCTATAATATAAAAAATAAAGTTTGTGGATCAGAATTTCAAAACCTACCATAAACAGTTACACTTTAAAAAATCTTGCAAGTGACTAAGAACATACTCGTATAACATTTATACATAATATAACATTAAAATTTTTGGAAGTGTCTGTCTGTTTGTTTGTGCATGCATCACTGTTAAAGTATAGCGTTTATGATAAAATGTCACCAAGAAAATCATAAAGTATATCCTTGAGTAATGTTTAGTTTTATTTTCATTAAAATGGGCTAACTCTATCAAAAGTATGTGCGCATCACGGATAAGTATCGATTACATTTTCTTTTATTTTTATTATTTTAAGTCACTTGGTTCTGATCTAAAAAAATATCACGCTATCTTAATTCAATATAAATTTATTCAAATTTTATGGAACTATAGTTTTTGCGAGCACTACCTGTTCAAAGGTATGTGAATTGTGGCAAGCGGTGTAGTGCGCATGCAGAGGAGAGAGGTAGTAAATGGATATCACTTTTAGAAAGAAATTTTGTTAGTGTATATATATATAAAAATTATAACATTTAATTACGAATTGTATTTAATTATTATTGAATATATAACATAAATAACACAGACGAAGTCGTGGGTATTAACTAGTATATTAATAGGATTAAAGTGTCTCTTATTTGTTCGGGTTTATCTCAGAAAAGGATGGACCGATTTTGATTAAACTTTTATTAGCACATAGAAGAAATTTCAAGAAATCTTCAGGCTGCATATCTTTAAGATTAATGATTAATGATTAAGTAGTAATCATTAAACGTAACAGTGGTAAATTAAAATAATTTAAAGTTAATAAAAGATGACAAAATTGCAGTAAAAAAATAAAAGTTTCCCTCAAAATAACAAAAAAATACATTTACTTATAAATATTTATGTGACCAAAGTCGCTGGCACTAACTAGTAGTATTCACTTGAAAGTGTGTAAATCAATTGAGTAGCATAATGCAGGTGATTTAAAGCGAGCTTAATAAAATTTCAAACTGACATCGGTAAACGTCCGAGACATCGGAACAAGACAAAATTGCTTGTAAATTAGCGAAAACTCCACAATTAGGTGTCCGTGATGACCGTTATCGTTGTTCGAGTCACGGTTAGGTGCCTTCAGAACACTTCTACCGTGGACGGCGGCCGCTCGTGAAAATATTATATTAATTTATATAATACTAGCTGATACCCGCTACTTCGTCTGCGTCGTTTATTATCTTAATTGTTTTGTTATATCTCAAAGGGATTAGGCAGCGTTTTCGTCGAAAGCTCCCAGGCGGCTTAACTTTTTCCGACACTTCCAACAATTATCGTTATATATCAACCAATTTACACAAAATCTTGACAAATTATATGCCTGTGCCTTCGTAGGCGAATCACTCTAGTTATTAATGAAATAGACATCCGTTCAGTAGTTTCTGAGTTTCTAACAGACAGACAGGAAGACGGGGAGGACTTTGTTTTGTAATATGTAATGATTAATCGTTTTTTGAAGTGAAAATTCTTTTGGCGTGGTGTGTATTGGATTCTATGAAACGAAAAAGGGTTAGCTATAAATGTATATATAGGTTTTAGGGTGTGAGAGAATGAGAGAGAATGCGTTTCTATATAGTTTCTCTATCCATCATCTCCTCTTTATGCGATGGACCGTAGCGGGCTGTGTCCCCACTACTCTACCGTCGTGTACGGGCCCATATACGGACTCTGCACTAGACTCCATGCTGTATAGTATATTTTTAATGTACTCGAAATATATATAAAGAAAGGGAGAGCGAAAAAAACGTTGAAATACATCCATACTATTTGCTGTTGTATCGTAGAGTCTATCGCGCTTTTTTCAAAAGTATTCTGTATTGTTTTTAATATATTAACATTATTAATATATATATTATAAAATATGTCATGACGAAAACTAATGTTTGCTACCTCCGTAGTGTATTCATCTCATTCTCTTAAAAAGTAATCAGAATACTAAGTTTTACTTTCACCACGTGGGAACTACACATAACTTTTTTTTAATATAAACACGTTCTAAACTTACAGAATACCGGTTCATTTACGATAGACCTATTTTTTGTAAAAAAAAAATCGTATCAACTTTTTTGACTATGTCATACAAAAATGATAGGAGTCAATTTGAATAGCAAAAATTAACTTCCACAATTTAATGTAGCTATTAGATTTGACAAGGAAAATTGAATAAAATTTTAAATTTCAAAAGATTATTTCTCATCGCTTAGGGGGTTCCATTAATTATGATTCTACGATAAGAATTCAAAAATTTTTCAAAAACACCGACATAATTTATAGACACCCCCTTACGTGCTAATCTATGGAACGATTGGTAAATTTGTTTTTTTTTTTGTATTTTAATTAATTCAGTTTGACAGCGCCTGCACTGTATTTACAGTTTTTAAAGTCACTGACGATTTTAATAGACTATCAATTTTGAGATTATGTATTTTTTTATACCAAAAGGCAGCAAACTTGCAGATGGCCCACCTGATGGTAAATGGTTACCATCGCCTACGGACAACTGCAACACCAAGGACATCACTGTTGTGTTGCAAAACTTGAAGAACGCGTCAGTTCCTTCTTGAAGAACCCCATATCGTAGCCCTGAAGAAAAACCGTGCTGGGTAACCCATTCCACAACGCTAGCGTACGAATAATGAAGGTTCGAGAGAACCTCATGGTGGGCGCCATTTTGCTAGCTATTAAAGTGTGCGGGTGACCAGCTAGCCAGCAACGGGAGGTGAGAGTTTGAAATGGTGAGGAGGCCACCATATTGCAGAGTTCCTCAGAACACTATTGTACATACGGTAGAGCACGCATAGACCGCCAATGTCTCTACGAAGTTCTAAAGCAACTGTATAGGTTTATATGTTTCTTATGTAGAAAATTTCAAAATATTTTTTGTTTTGTTTTTCCTTTTTATTTATATCATCGGAGGCAAACGAATAGGCTGCTCATCTGATGTTAAGTGATCACCGCCGTCCATAGACACTAGTAACACCAGAGGAGTCGCAAGTGAGTTGCTGCCAGCCTGTGTTTGGAAGGGAAGGGGTGGGGAGTGAGGTGAGGAGGGGAGAAGAGAGGGAAGGGGCGATGGGCCTCCGGCGCTCTCACTGACCGAACGAATCGCAATACAAGCACTGTTCACGGCGGTTTTCTGTGAGAAGGTGGTACTACCCCGGGCGAGCCGACCCATTCATGCTAAAATCTGTAATAGCTTCAGCATTTTCACGACTTTCACGAACCTTCACCTTTTCTCGAATAACTTGTTTCACAAAGTATTTATAGTTCTTGTACTCTATTAAATGCTGCAGAATTTCAACAACTCATTTTGACTGACTAATCGATGAATAAAATTTCAACGTCGTATAAAATGTAAGTGTACGGAGGTAACCAAAGAATTATTCGGGTACAATATGAAAGCGTAAGATGAATTAATTCTGACTGACAAGAGAACAACGCAGGAGTCTAATCGTTGATAATACAAATTTGACATATTGACTAGTCTGGATTGTTGTAAAATAAGTTTTTACCTATGCAGTGGCAATGGTCCATGTGGTGGAACAATTCTTGCCAGTATCGCAACTCCAGTTATATAATTGGACTCTTCTTTATTTTGTTTCCACAGGGTCTCATAAGATGGGGCTCTTCAAAAAGGGATTAAAACACGATCTTAAAACAACACAACAGTCATGCCCCTTTTTTGTACATGGAGAGATCCCTAAAGGATACCCATGAGGCCGGGCAGTTGAGAATGGGTTATGTCCGATTCGTACGGAATAAAGCCCCATGGTGCTTTCATACACCCTTTGGTCGGGGGAGCAGGGACTGCCGACTGGCACTGCGTCTGCTCACCCGACAGGCTGCGGCCTGAGGGGAAAAGATGGTAGATCCCTCAAGAGGGACTGGCTGTTAGCCCCCTTGACGAATTGTGGAAGTCGCTTTGGTACAGTGATGGCCCTAGTTTTGCAGTTGTCTATAGACGATGGTAGCCATTTAATATCAGATGGGTTGTTTGTCACTTTGCTGCCCTTAGGCATAAAAACACTGTTAAAAAATCAGGCAGTGTATATTTTAATATATAGAACTTTTTAGCATAAGTTTTAGTTTCACATATTCATAATCAAAAATAACAGAAGCTGATATTTTAAAGGGTTATGAAATAGAATATCTGAGTCAACTTTTAAGTTAGCGATACATAAAGTATTATGTAGGTTTTAATTAGCTTTTGCTCGCGGCTTCGCTCGCATTATTACTGATATACCTCGGGAACCATATTTGTTTTCTCAATAAAGATAAACTATGTCCTTCTGTGTACCACAAACGGCATGCGTGTAATATTTCATGATAATAAGTAGTTGGGCGTGAAATCGTAAAAAATTAACAAACTCACTCACGCATTTGTAATATTAGTAAGGATTCATAATTTATGACTGAAAAGTTTGAGTCCAGGTACCCTTCGGTTTTCTTTTCTTATGTTATGAGATTATATTTGCTGTGATGTTAGCGCTTTAATGTGACTAGCTCTCAAGTTCAATTGGCAGAATACACACGTTGTTTAAGAAAAGATTTAAAATTTGTAATTCGCAATTCCCTAAACTGTGGTGTTAAAAACAACTACAATAACTTAAAATATAAGTAATTTAAGTTTTATGTTTTAACTTAACAACTTTTAAGCGCCAAATAAGTTATGCACACTTGTATTTTAGTTGGGAAATTTGAGGCCTGGCTGAAAACCAGCGTCGTATATACAGGCGGCAGTACGATGACGCATGGTCGCTTTTTTTTTCGAATTGACTACGCTATGATGACTACCTAGCAAGCAAGGTCTTAACAGCTTCACCGAACTACTGACGCCTGGTCGCTTTGTCATAGTTTTAATTCTTATGTTTAAGAGGTTTATCGTACACTGTAATACTATGCCAGTAAATATAAAAAACTAGCATTTACTCGCGGTTTCGCTTGTATTAATATAGATTTTAATTACCCAGTACAATTATTCTGGATAAAAGGTAACTTGTCTCCTTTTTTACATCGTGTATGTAAAATTGAATTACGATCTGTTGACTATTTGTAGCGTGGAATTATAGCAAATTAACAAACAAACAAACTCACGTTCTAATTTATAATATTAATAAACATTCCATCACTAAATTTTTAACTAGCTGTTCCCGCGACTACATCCGCTTGGAATAGTTACTGTGGGGTAACCCTAACAAACAACGAAAGCTCTCAAATGGAGAAAAAAAAAACAATTATGAAACATTCTTTATTGGTGCTCCTATTGATGTTAGCGTAATGATATAAGGTCTAAAACCTTTCACGATAAATGAGTTATATAACACTGAAAGAATTTTTCGAATCGGACCATTAGTTCCTGAGATTACCCCTACAACGTCACAAACTCACAAATTGTACCTCTTTACAATATTAGTATAGATTACAAATCTATCTCTTTTTTAAAGTATAACTTGTCACCAAGTGGAACTAGGTTATATTTTATTATTATTATTTAAGCCTATACCTTTCCTCAATAAATGAGCTATCTAACACAGAAATAATTAATCAAATCGGACCAGTAGTTCCTGAGATTAGCGGGTTCAATCAAACAAACAAACACTCTAGCTTTATAATTTTATTATACGTTCAAAACTTGAAGATTAGAACAGTACACAATGGATACTATATTCAATTGTTTAACACACGTTACACTACTTATATTAGAAGAATTATTGTTTTAGGTAAATAGGGTGGTATGTAGAATAAATCCAGACATTTCTATCTAACAAGTGCCGAGTGAACCGCACAGATCAACCGACAAATTGGAGAAAGACGGTGGTCAAAGCATTCATCACAGCGCTCAGTGAAGCAGCCGGTCACGGTACAACAGTAATCAGATAATGCCTAGCGATTTGTACCGCTAAGCACCCACTTTAAAACTCTTAACAAGCATTTCTTACAATCTATATAATAGCAGTAAAATTGTAAGTTATGTCTAGTTATGTCTAGTAACAAATAAATCGTTAAAATTTTCTTTATACTATAGCGGTGTTATTACAAAAAAGTTAAATACGTATTGAACCCTGGCTTTAAAAAGGTCTCATATTAAATGCACCGCGGTCGCCATCTTATTCTTTTGTCTCGCTTTGGTTACGTTAGTTTAGACTCGTGAAAAAGGATAACACGAACTTGCCTCGGGCGAGCGCGGTGCATTTATTAGGAAACTTTTTTAAACCAAGTATTTGATACGTATTTAACTTTTTTGTAATAACACGGTATAGGTTTTAACAATTGACCACAATCACATTTCATGTTAAAGATGGCAAACACGCTAAACTTAGAGAGGACTGGCTCTTTGTCTTTGTCAGTGCAGCTGTCGGAACATACCAAAATGTACTTGGTGACACGTTTTCAGCTTGAAGGTGGTAGCTAACTAGGACCTAGAAACACTCTACCACGATGCTATAGTTCCACCACAATGTTTTCCTTTACCAGAAGCTTCGTTTCAGTTGCAGGAATTCGAACCGACGTCCATCGACGCTGTGTGTCCGAACACGCTATCAACGAAGCCACCACCACTTCAAAGTTCTACAATATCTTCTGGGAAAATATTGATAAATTTAAATATAAATAATCTTTTAGGTCCCATAGTATACAGCGCATACAGTAATAGACTTATAAGTTCGAACAAGTACGTAGTGTGCGTTTTCTTATGTGACGAAATTATATATTAAACCTAGATTAAAAATATGGTCGATGCATGCATAGAAATTGATAGAAGTCTAATTAATTTGATAATTATAGAACAGTAACTATAGATACCCGTAGGTGTTTGTTATTATTGCTTTACTCTTAAAGATATTAATTTTCACTATGACGGATTTCACGGTATAAAAAGATGTTGTGTCACAACGCCTCCTATCGGCGAGTTATAGTAACACTAGTTTTAAAAAACTTAGTAAAAAAAGGTTAAAAAGTTTTGTAGAAAACTTTTTGTCTGGAAGAAAAGTACCCATTGCCCTTCCATTGGCCATTAACAAAGTACTCGTATATGTGAAAATTCCATAATGGTTGGTTGAGAAGTTAACGCGTGAAAGCGTAACAAACAAACAAACTGACGTTCGCATTTCTAATATTAATTAGAATGGATAGCTTAAAAACATGTCAAATGGTTATAACGTTCATAAATTTCTGATACAATACAACATCTGTTTCTATACATAATAGTATACACGAGTGTTAGAAATTCATACATTTTATAAGTTTGACGGTCATCGAGGTCGTTTTATTAAGGACTGTAGTTTTAATATTGTTGTATTTTTCTTATTTCGTTCTATGACATCAATTGCCAGCGTCTACAAATACGTCATTGTGCATTAATTTTTTAAATAGGTATATACATATAACATATTTAGTTCTAACCTCTACTCATAGTTTCTCAGACTTTTATGAGTTTGACATTTACTATTATCATAAACAATGCCTGTTTTATAAATAAAATAAAACATTATATATTTCTAAAACATATTTACATACATTTTTTGCTGTCTTTCTACAGCTCAATTTTAAGTATGCCAAATTATATATATCTAAGTACCTCTGTGTGCATATAGGTGAGTATTTTAAGTGATATTTTTAATTAGAATATATAAATTGTAAGTACATATTGTCAGGGTTTGATTTGGAATGCATTTACTAAGTGGCGATAGGATAAATGTATGGTTGTCTATTAACTAAACATAAGAACTTAATTCCTCATATAATACTGCTTAATATGTCTGATTCTAAACCGATTACAAGGCCTACAGTCGAGTCTCAGTACTTCAGAATCGTTCAATATAAGCCAGGCACTGTATATGGCAAAACTTTATAAACAATAAAAAATTGTGTATACTTATGTACGCACATGAAATCATATACTTATTTAGTGCGAATATAAAAATAATGTTTTTAAACGTTTAGTCATTTAAACAGAGATAAAAATTCAAACGACGATATTTAATAACTATGAATAAAAACCTTAAGAAGTAAAATATAAGATATCTTTAAAATAAATTGGTTATAGGAACTGTTAATCAATCAACTTCATGATGAGTTCACTATATCAGCGAGTACAACTTCCATTTTAAGCTAGAACTGACTTCACCATGTGTTACATAGGCGCGTGCAACTTCTGTGATCAGGTAAAGCTAACTTCATCATGTGTTACATGGGTGCGCGAAACTTCCTTGTCGAGCTAAACTTCACTCTCAACGACTTCTTATAACTCGTAAAGAGACATAATTTCAAAACTAAATGATAAAAAAAACTTAATACTTGAATACCTATCATTATCATTAGGTATTATTCGATTTTATCACTACAGAACAACAACTCTTTCAAAAATATAAAACCAGATTTCGACAAATATGAAATAAGAACAAAAAATCAGTATAACTTATGGTAACGTATAAACGAATGCCGTCTTATAAGACCATTATAGAATGATTTAGCACACAAAATAATCTAGTTCTAATTTTTTTTACATACCGTACACAATGGGTATCGGTGTAGCGGTGAAGGGGAGAGGTGCGCGCGCGCATCAGCCCAGTGACAAAGCAGTTTTTGCCCTAAACGTAATTGGCCGTGAGATGGGCATGAGAGCACCCGCTCCAGCTACCAGGAAAATTAACTTTTTGCCGTTCAAACGCAGAGTTCATTGACTAAATTGTGTAACAGTTTCTCGTTGAGTTTTAAGTTCGGTATTTCACTCATAAAATTTCCTTAATACTCGTACCCTGTTGAATTTTGTTTGAGTTTTAAGTACATATAAATTTGTTGCTTGTCTTAACTTTTCAGAATATTAACTAGGCTACATATCATTACAATTTTTAATAGGGCTTCTGTAATTCTGACAAAATTTAACGGGATAAGTTAATATCGATAAAAGTAATAATTAAATTAAAAGTAAAAAATAATATAAAAAATAACACAGAATTGAAAAAGAATGTAATTTTCATGAAACAACAATAGCATTTTCATTACAAGCCACTAATGTCTCATGAAATCGATTCAGCCGTTCAGATCTTACAATACAGTTGAATATAATATCCATTCATTGATTCAGCCAAGAACCATCTACTGCTGGACATGGCCTCTTCCAAAGACAGTAACAAAGACCTGTCGTGCGTGCGCTACTAGCATCAACCGGGTTCCTACAACCTTTTTCAGGTCGTCGGTCTAGCTTGTCTAGCTTGGCAAGGGTTTTTTTAATGCGTAGTCGCCATTAGATAACTATTCAGGCCCATCGGCCATCCATTTTACGAGCAATGTGTTCCGCAAATATCATTTAAATTTTGAGGAATATTTCCTCATTTCTAAATCACTCACACAGATAAACTCCGAGCAAAACTTTATCTATTGCCCTTTGAGTGACCTTTAATTTTCTTATACAGCTGGAGCCATGTCTTAGGGTCATCACTGAAAACACATACTGGTCAATAATTGTGAACGCAATATATGAAGATTATTTATAAATAATCTTTTTTTTGGCATCCAATTTTTCATATTATTACTGCCATTATCGAGTAGATAATAATTGTAAAATTGTCTTGCGATAATTTAAAAATTCTAGTAAGGTGGCCCCCTTGTTAGAATTTTCCAGGGAGTGTTTATGGCATTTTAGAATTCATGCGCTTTAGTAGATATTATTTTCCATCCACTTCACTTATGCACAACAACCGCACAATGACGAAAATTTACGAAAAGTGCCACCAATATTACAAAATATATAGTCAAATAACACAAGATTATGATAATAAAGTATAAAAGCCCAATGATAATAAACTAAAAAGCTGATATAAGCCACAAAATGACAGGCTAAGATTCCATCAAAAATTCCGTCTAATTGTATAATTTCTGATTTCTAAAGAGTTAAAACTTACTTATACTTTTTACAAAGATATATTACCTAAGTTTATTCTTAGACATTGCCAATACAATATCTATCGAGTAAAATTAAAAAGTAAGCCTAAAAAACCAATGGAAGAAGCAAACGTTGAAACTTGTTAGCGTGAACAAAATAAAATTATTTTATTTCCAACAAAACTTGGTGTTAATTACGAACATGTTAGAGAATCGTCTAATAAAGTACAATGAAGCGCACAAGTGTTCGCGTGAGCGTCTAGTCTCGCTCGACCTTGACCTTTCCACCGAGAGATGCACCGCATTTGCATATAAACGCACGACCGACGCGCGCCCGATGCGATTATCGTCGCAAACTGGTTCCTATAAAGTACGTTGGGACGACGCAACTGGTTCTTGCTTGTACAATTCACCGCATAAGTGTTGTTGCTGTTTAAACATCGAGTTCTTTTTATGTTGGTTGCTTATTGTTGGTCTAGTGTTTATGTTTTAGTAACATTGGATAGATAGTTTTAAGGCTGATTTTGTTTTGGGAATATTATTTTTATACTTTATTATAATTGGTTGTTAACCTCAATTAATTCGAACCTTTTTTATATTTAGATTTTAAACTTTATAATATAACTAGCGGGCCCGGCAGACGCTGTCCCGCCCCGACTATAAAAAAAACCTTGACAAATTATACACTAAAACCTTCCCCATGAATTACTGTATCCACTGGTGAAAACCGCATGAATATCCGTTCAGTAGTTTTTGAGTTTATCGCGAACAAACAGACAGACAGACGCGGTGGGAGACTTTGTTTTATACTATGTAATGTTGTAAGTTCTTTATTTAATTTTGGTAAAGAACAGAAATAGAAATCTGAAGAATTTGCTTGACAGCGAATATGAGTTTTTTTTTAATAAAAAAATTAAAAGAAATCCGAAAGACATGAAATTATAAGCAATCGGAGATAAATAGTTGGATGAAAATAGATGATAAGTAGTTGTTGATTTTTTGTGAACGTGTTACAATGTTTTATTGGCTCATTTTGTGATTGTTAGAGTAAGTGAAAAGATCATTGAAGGGCTATTGTTTGGTTTCACTGAATAAACACTGTGCCATAAGTGTTCTGAGTTAGTTTTTTTATTGTAAAAATTATTCATGTTTTATGCCCGGTTTCTGAGTCACATTTATCTGTTCAATAATGTTATCGGTTCAATAACTTGATCAACTAAGTTTTTGAACACACAATCATAGGATAAACCTAACTGGCCAATCTGAACGTTTATCTATTCGATAAGTTTTATGACATTTTAAATAGTTTTTGATATCTTGACAATGCCGTGTCATTGACGAACAACTAACAAATTGAAAAGTTTTGTATGTTAAGTAATTAAATTTATAAGTAAATAATTATAAAATAAAATTAAACCATCTATTAATCTCCAAAGTATTTTTTAATCATAATATTACAACTATAAGTTAAGAATTAAAGTAATAAAACCAATTTTTAACACTCTTTCTTAAAAAAAGCCGTCTAGTGAACTAGTTTTGGCTTTCATAGTTATTTAACAACTCGTTGTGTACTCAAAAACGCATTGACATTTTATCTTATGGATAACTTTATTGAGTGAATAACTAATGACAGTTTAACCGAGTACCTCAGAAACCGAGCATTACTAACTTATTGGCAACGGCACAGAGTTAGTGCATTTGCCAAGTAACAATTAATTCCATTAAATTTAACGGATGTCGTGAAGATAACTCATTAATAATAAGAGTATAAAATTCATCCATTTGTGTTTTTAATAATGGTAAATGGTTCAACTGAGAGAAGATTTACTTACTTTAATAATATTCGATGAATGTACAGAAAATTAAGTATATTTCGTTTTCTTTTTCCTATACGACATTTAAAAGTAATGTGGCTTTTAATTTATTAAATTTTCTAAAAATGTCAAGTTTTAGTGTTGACATATTCGTGAGTACTATTTAAACCGTAAATTAGGAATGGTTACAAGACATTAGAGGCCGTACCAATGTTTAATTAGAAGAATATTAAGAATTATTTGATTGAAGAAGGCGATACTTTGCGGAAATCCATCATTAAATATTATTGTGGACGTTATTTTGCACTTCCACCTGGACTAAGTAACGTTCACTATACAATTCAGAGTATTATTAAGTAGCAATATTGAGATTCGAAGCATGTGTTTGGTCACAGATACTAGCAGTTAAATCCTCAAGGGAAAAAGCATAATAGGCCTCAGGCTCACGTTCCATAAGAGGTTGGTAATGTGTAGCTATAGATACAATACAGTGACCGATTAACTACAATGAACAATATGCATTATTGCAACAATAAATAAAAAAAACAGCAAATAATCTAATCTAATCATTACGCACGCGACAGTACCTACAAGTCTGCTATTAAGGGGCATGCACCAAAAATCAAATCAGGATAATGGGAAATAATATAAGTTGTGATATTCTTAAACATTTTATATAAACTTTATCTGTTCGACAAACTACATAAAAGTGGTGATAAAAATATTTATTTAAACCAAATATATTATAGGACAATAGAATAAAATCAAAAAGCAAATATAACCTTGGGTTAAACTCGAAAGAACACTTTACGTGTTGACAGTACTACGTGTCTTTCAATAGATATGTTGGTTCAGTGGGTAGCTTGTTTGCACACGGCGCCGTCGATTGATGTAAGTTCGAATCCCGGATTGAGTCAGAGCTTTCGGTGATAAAAAACATCTTGATAGCATCAGCATTAGCGTTGTTCTATAGCATGCTGATAGAACTTTCTCCAATTCGCTTAGTTAGCTACCATTCTCAATTTGAATATATGTCGCCAAGTATTCTATAGGTGTGTTCTCGCAACTGCACTTGAGAGCTAGACATCTGCTATGTTTATGGCACATCGTTATTTAATATCATATGGGATTGTTGATAAATGTTAATATCTATAAACTATTAAAAAAATTGTTTGTCTTTAAAGTCGTTTTACGGACGATATTTTTACGAGATAACGTCATAAGTAAACGTTGATGAAAAATTGCATACTTTTATGAATTCAATTGTATTATTCTATATATAGATAGTCGCGCCAAAAGCCGAACGCTTAGGCTGAACGCGCCAAAAGCCGAACGCTTAGCCTGAACGCGCCACAAGCCGAACGCTTAGGCTAAACGCGCAACAAGCCGAACGCTTAGGCTGAACGCGCCACAAGCCGAACGCTTTTCCGTTCTCTTGAGTTGGTAGTGGAATGTGACAATGAGTATTTTTTGTGGTGAGTGGATTATGATATATAAGATTATAAAAAAAAAAAAAAAAAAGGCTGAACGCGCAACAAGCAAATATTAGAAAATGAAATGGTTGTTTGGTTAAAAAATGAAAAAAAAAATAAAAAAAAAAAAAACAATTAAAAAGAAGAAGGAAAAAAAAAATTGAAAAAGAAAGAAGGTGAGGAAAAGGAAAGGAAAATTAATAAAAAAAAAAAAAAATGAAATTAATTTATACTGAAAAAAAAAGACACCCGAACGCTTAGACTGCACGCGAGTTTGTTTTAATTTGAAGTATTAACTGCTCAACCGATCATTATAAAAAGTTGAACACACATTTTAAGAAACTATGAAATATTTAAAAAAGAAAAAAAGAAAAAATATAAGAAAAATAAAAAAAAAAAAAGAGAAAAAAGAAATTGAAAAAAAAAAAAAGAAAAAAAAAATAACAAAATTATTTATTCAAGCGAAAATTTTTACAAACAGAGGAAGAAATGAATCAAAAAAAGGGGGGGGGGATTTTTTGGTGGGAAAAAGGAATTTCATATAATTTATAATATATTTTCCAAAAAGTAAAAAAATATTTGGATATATATTATAAAATATTGGTGGTGTTAAATAGTTAGGAAAAAGTGAAAAAGAGAAAAGAAAAAAAAAAAAAAGGGGGAGATATTTATAAAAAAAAAAAAAAACTAAATGGAAAGTAAAAAAAAGGGAACAAAATATGAAAGAAAAAGGAAGAAATAAAAAATATTATAAAAAATTATTAAAATTAAAAAAAAGAAAAAAAAATATAAAAAAGAAAGATAAAAAAAAGAAAAAAAAAAAAATAACCTCTAGTCAAAGTGTATGTGTAAATTTATCATTATAATGTGTATCACTTTGTGTGTTCTTTCAATGATGTTCACTGGTTACTTGGCTGAGAGTGAGATCATTTGAAACGGGCAAAGTCGCCGGCAAAACTAGTACGCGGTAATATTAACCACATAACGAACGTAAAATTAAAACGCCAAAAAAAAAGGCACGATTATAATATTATGTATCTCGTAAAATATATAATGAAGCCATAAAATTCTACTTTCATGCATCGTTGCTCATTCGACCAGTTTTTATCCGTCTGGCAGTTGTACATATGATATTATAGATATTAAATGATGAAAGAGTCAAAGATTTATATCCAACATTCATTTGAAGGGTAGACAAACAGATAATTAAATTATTATAATATAACAACGCATATAATAAGTAAAGATTTGTATAAATTATATTTTGTTCTTTAAAATTATTTGTAAGAAAAACTATTAAACTAAGTAGTTATGTTCCGCTACGTATGTTTTAGAGATATTAGAAAGATGGACGCAAATTTTAAACACTGGTAATATTAAACACAGCTGTTTTTATACCAATATATTATATTTTGAAGATTATTAAATTTGATATAAATAACTGGCAGCCACCCGTGAACTTTGTCTGTATTGATCTCCTTTCAATTTTTGGATGTTTTAAACCAAAACCGCATACCAAAAAAATTTTAAAATCCATATTTATTTTTTTGTCAAAATAAAACATAAAATTGATATTACATTAAAAACTTTAAAATCAAATCATCAAAGAGATTTGACGTCAATGAGGTTTATAGCCAGATATAAACACAATATTAAATTATTTTTTTTCTAATCCCTCTGCATCTAACGCCTGCCACACACGTAACGATATATCGTAGCGATTAATCTGTGCAAACCGAATTTCGCAGATTTATCGGTCGTGTGTATGAAAAATCGTTGCAGATTATCGTTCATCGATCTATCACACGATCTTCGGTTTGCACAGATTAAACCCTACGATATATCGTTACATGTATAGCAGGCTTAACTAATAAAGAGCTATGTTTTGATTGGCACTGAGAAGTGTGAAACTGTAATCGAAAACATTGCAAAATAAATGAATGAATAGATTATTTGTAGTCGGACATACCGCAGATCAAAGAGAATATTTGTATGTAATTAAATACATTAAAATACATACTTGAAATCGCTATTAAACAAATTAATTAAATTAGTCTATTTTAAAGTATATGTAATTACATATTTCCGCTGCACAGGTGTAGAATTATATTTTCAACTAGATGTGCCTGCGATTGCGTCCGCGTAGAGCCTAACGTAAAAAAACAGTCACTAATAAAATCATCTGAATGTATTAAGTCCATTTACTTATCTACTTTTCTCTCGGACTTAAGTCGCGTCGTCATTAAAATTACAATAACTTTTCAATAAAGTGAACCGATTTTAATGAAACCAATACTAAATGTTACCCGGGGATATGCTTTATGGTTTTTTGGTGAGGTTTTATTGTGAACCCAGTACTTTAGCAGTGATGCGTGTTCATACAAACAGACAGACAGACATTTCTAAAAATGATTGAAAGGTATTTTATTATTGATTCCTAGACACCTGCAAGAATTTTTTCACGAAAATCTAAAAAGTACAGACACGTTAGATTTACATCCTTATTACATGTATAGATAAAGAAGAAAAAGATATTTTGACACTTTAAGACACTGACACTTCTAGGAACTTTGTATTATAAGGAACTAGCGGGCCCGGCAGACATTGTCCCGACCTGATTATAAAAAAATCCTTGACAATTATATACCGAAACGTTCCTCATGAATCACTTTATCCACCGGTGAAAACCGCTTGAAAATCCGTTCAGTAGTTTTTGAGTTTATCGCGAACAGACAGACACGGTAGGGAACTTTGTTATATACTATGTAATTATACACCAAAACGTTCCTCATGAATCACTTTATCCACTGGTGAAAACCGCTTGAAAATCCGTTCAGTAGTTTTTGAGTTTATCGCGAACAGACAGATAGACACGGTAGGGGACTTTGTTTTATACTATGTAATAAAATAATAAATACTTGGTTTTCTGACGTTTACTGTATGAGAATAAATTCTTCAAACGATATTTGTATTTATAATAGCAATTGCATTGTTCTTTTGTATTATGACCAAATTATACATGCTATTGTTTAAAATATTAGGATTTATATAGTATTATGAAGAACGACCATATTAAATTAGGAAGTTTATCTTCTTCTGAAACAGAAATACGTTCTTAACTTTGAAATAAACAAATAACTTAAGTATGAGTTGGACACGTGCGCCGAGGGTTTCGGTGTTTTTTTTTCCAAAAATGTGATTTCTTTTGTAGGAGCCTAGCCTAGAAACTCGGAGTACGTAAATAAGACTGAATTGTATTTAAATAAATATGTGCGTTTTATAGTTCATTCTTAAATCTTCGTTAAAAGATTCTATATTTCTTTGATTGACACGTTTGGTATGAAAATAAATTAACACGATTCAGCCAGTCTCAATAGAGATGATATGTAGCCCTATATCATATATATAGAACTATAATTTACTTCGGGATCTCTACCGCGAACTTGTATCCCAGTTTAATTGAATTTATTACATGTATGTGCTATAAAAATAGCAAATTTGGCGTTTATATATATTACCGTATTTAGGATAAAGCAAAAATAAAAGAAAAATCTTGAAACATGACACATTCCTAGTTTTTTTTTATATCATAGGTAGCAAACGAACAGGCGGTTCATCTGATGTTAAGTGATCAGCGCCGTCCATAGATATTAGCAACACCAGGGGAGTCGTAAGTGCGTTGCCAGTCAGTTTTTAGGGTAATGAGGGGGAGGAGGGAGGGAAGAGGGGAGAGGAGGTGGGCCTCCGGCGCTCTCACTGACCGAACAAAACGCAACAGTGCTAGCACCGTTACTTCACATCGGTTTTCTGTGAGAGGATGGTACTACTACCCCGGATGAACCGACCCATTCATGCTGAAACCGGTAACAGCTTCAGCGTGGCTCTACCACCTACAATACCTACCAACCTACTATATTTTCCCATAATATTTTCCTTTTTTGTTTTAACTAGCAGTGCCCGCGACTTCGTCCGCGTGGAACTTAACGTAAAAAGCAGTCTTTCGTTTACTGTCTTAGATATTATTTATACACCACTAGCGGGCCCGGCAGACGTTGTCCCGCCCTGATTATAAAAAAATCCCGGACAAATTATATACCAAAACGTTCCTCGTGAAACACTTTATCCACTGGTGAAAACTGCAAAAAGATCCGTTTTTGAGTTTATCGCGAACAGACAGACAGACAGACGCGGTAGGGACTTTGTTTTATATTATGTAATGATATACTAGTAACTGCGTCCGTGGTTCTTTTATCTTATATTATAGATGAGAAGGGTGGATGGATGTTTGTTTCTCTTTCATGAAAAAAAATTACTCAGTTGATTTTGATGAGACTTTACACTAATACTTTTATACATCAGAAAATCAGAATGACACTTGTGCACTGCATAACTCTTTGAGTTGCAAGAAGAGTGTATGGTGTTATCAAAGGCAGACGAAGCCGCAGAATAATGCTAGTAAGCATATAAGTCTACAGTGAAAACATAATGAATGCAAGGAAAAAGTTTAAAAACAATCGTAATTAAATAAAAGTAGACAGTTAGTTTTGATACCAATCTTAAGCGGAAAATAATTGATGAGCAACAAGGTTACGTGGCTGAACGTAAAAGTGGGTGACTCAAACACTATTTACGCTATCTAATATGTATAAAAATGGATGCCCGTATGTCTGAAATGGATACACTCTAACATTGCTCGATAACCGCGAGAATGGATACACCTGTTTTTTATCACGCTTTTATTAGCTTCACCTGTATGTTTGTATGTATGTTTGTTTGTAACCGACCCCTTTGAGCTCGATTTTGTCCTACTTTGAACGATCAGATTTAATTCAAACTTTGCACACCTGTCAAAGGTCGATGACAATGCAATAATCCGAAAAAAAAGTTAAAAAAATTTAATTAAAAAATGAAAAATAAATAATAGTTTAAAAAAACTAAAAAACACGCTTCCATAAAAAATCCAACTAAAAAACAGAAAATAAATTTGGATTAAGAATAGTGTAAATTAGAAATAAATGTATATTTTTGTAAAAAGTGACAAAAAAATGATAAATAAATATCTGGAGGTGCTGATATTAACAGTGACGCATCGCATGTTAAAAATGTTTATTTTCTGTTTTTTAGTTGGATTTTTTATGAAAGCGTGTTTTTTTAGTTTTTTTAAACTATTATTTATTTCATTTTGTCCTATTTATTACGGTTCGCAACTAGATTATCTATTTAATTTTAAGTTCTATATTGTAATGTAACGTGAGCATAATCGTGGGTGATTTCTAGTCTTTTATATACTACTCGCAGTACAATCGCCTCCGTCCGCGTGACACATTATTAAAAAAAACAGTTAGTAATAAAATCACCTGAATGTATTAAGTCCATTTACTTATCTACTTTTCTCTCGTACTTAACACGAGCCGTCATTCAAATTACAATAACTTTTGATAGAGTGGACCGATTTTAATGAAACAAAGACTAAGTTATACTCGAGGATATGCTTTCTTGGTGTGGTTTTATTGTGAACCCAGTACTTTAGCAGTGATGCGTGTTCATACAAACAGACAGACAGACATTTCTAAAAATGATTGAAATGTATTTTATAATTGATTCCTAGACAACAATTTTTTTCGCGAAAATCTAAAAAGTACAGACACGTTAGATTTACATCCTTATTACATGTATAGATAAAGAAGAAAAAGATATTTTGACACTTTAAGACACTGACACTTCTAGGAACTCTGTATTATAAGGAACTAGCGGGCCCGGCAGACATTGTCCCGCCCTAATTATAAAAAAATCCTTGACAAATTATATACAAAAACGTTCTTCATGAATCACATTAACCATTGGTGAAAACCGCTTGAAAATCCGTTCAGTAGTTTTTGAGTTTATCGCGAACAGACAGACACGGTAGGGGACTTTGTTTTATACTATGTAATTATACACCAAAACGTTCCTCATGAATCACTTTATCCACTGGTGAAAACCGCTTGAAAATCCGTTCAGTAGTTTTTGAGTTTATTGCGAACAGACAGATAGACACGGTAGGGGACTTTGTTTTATACTATGTAATAAAATAATAAATACTTGGTTTTCTGACGTTTACTGTATGAGAATAAATTCTTCAAACGATATTTGTATTTATAATAGCAATTGCATTGTTCTTTTGTATTATGACCAAATTATACATACTATTGTTTAAAATATTAGGATTTATATAGTATTATGAAGAACGACCATATTAAATTAGGAAGTTTATCTTCTTCTGAAACAGAAATACGTTCTTAACTTTGAAATAAACAAATAACTTAAGTATGAGTTGGACACGTGCGCCGAGGGTTTCGCTATTTTTTTTCCAAAAATGTGATTTCTTTTGTAGGAGCCTAGCCTAGAAACTCGGAGTACGTAAATAAGACTGAATTGTATATAAATAAATATGTGCGTTATATAGTTCATTGTTAAATCTTCGTAAGATTCTACATTTCTTTGATTTGGTATGAAAATAAATTAACACGTTTCAGCCAGTCTCAATAGAGATCTATAATTTACTTCGGGATCTCTATCGCGAACTTGTATCCCAGTTTAATTGAATTTATTACATGTATGTGCTATAAAAATAGCAAATTTGGCGTTTATATATATTACCGTATTTAGGATAAAGCAAAAATAAAAGAAAAACCTTGAAAAATGACACATTCCTAGTTTTTTTTATATCATAGGTGGCAAACGAATTGGCGGTTCACATGATGTTAAGTGATCAGCGTCGTCCATAGACACTAGCAACACCAGGGGAGTCGCAAGTGCGTTGCTAGTCTGTGTTTGGGGGGAATGAGGGAGGGGTAGGAGGGAGGGAAGAGGGGAGAGGAGGTGGGCCTCCGGCGCTCTCACTGACCGAACGAAACGCAACAGTGCTAGCACCGTTACTTCACATCAGTTTTCTGTGAGAGGATGGTACTACTTCGGATGAGCCGACCCATTCATGCTGAAACCGGTAATAGCTTCAGCGTGGCTCTACCACCTACAATTCCTACCAACCTACTATATTTTCCCATAATATTTTCCTTTTTTGTTTTAATTAGCAGTGCCCGCGACTTCGTCCGCGTGGAACTTAACGTAAAAAGCAGTCTTTCGTTTAGTGTCTTAGATATTATTTATACACCACTAGCGGGCCCGGCAGACGTTGTCCCGCCCTGATTATAAAAAAATTATATACCAAAACGTTCCTCGTGAATCACTTTATCCACTGGTGAAAACTGCATAAAGATCCGTTTTTGAGTTTATCGCGAACAGACAGACAGACAGACGCGGTAGGGACTTTGTTTTATATTATGTAATGATATACTAGTAACTGCGTCCGTGGTTCTTTTCAGTTATATTATAGATGAGAAGGGTGGATGGATGTTTGTTTCTTTTTCATGAAAAAAAATTACTCAGTTGATTTTGATGAGACTTTACACTAATAATCTTATACATCAGAAAATCAGAATGACACTTGTGCACTGCATAACTCTTTGAGTTGCAAGAAGAGTGTATGGTGTTATCAAAGGCAGACGAAGCCGCAGAATAATGCTAGTAAGCATATAAGTCTACAGTGAAAACATAATGAATGCAAGGAAAAAGTTTAAAAACAATCGTAATTAAATAAAAGTAGACAGTTAGTTTTGATACCAATCTTAAGCGGAAAATAATTGATGAGCAACAAGGTTACGTGGCTGAACGTAAAAGTGGGTGACTCAAACACTATTTACGCTATCTAATATGTATAAAAATGGATGCCCGTATGTCTGAAATGGATACACTCTAACATTGCTCGATAACCGCGAGAATGGATACACCTGTTTTTTATCACGCTTTTGTTAGCTTCACCTGTATGTTTGTATGTATGTTTGTTTGTAACCGACCACTTTGAGCTCGATTTTGTCCTACTTTGAACGATCAGATTTAATTCAAACTTTGCACACCTGTCAAAGGTCGATGACAATGCAATAATCCGAAAAAAAAGTTAAAAAAAATTTAACTAAAAAATGAAAAATAAATAATAGTTTAAAAAAACTAAAAAAACACGCTTTCATAAAAAAACCAACTAAAAAACAGAAAATAAATATGGATTAAGAATAGTGTAAATTAGAAATAAATGTATATTTTTGTAAAAAGTGACAAAAAAATGATAAATAAATATCTGGAGGTGCTGATATTAACAGTGACGCATCGCATGTTAAAAATGTTTATTTTCTGTTTTTTAGTTGGATTTTTTATGAAAGCGTGTTTTTTTAGTTTTTTTAAACTATTATTTATTTCATTTTGTCCTATTTATTACGGTTCGCAACTAGATTATCTATTTAATTTTAAGTTCTATATTGTAATGTAACGTGAGCATAATCGTGGGTGATTTCTAGTCTTTTATATACTACTCGCAGTACAATCGCCTCCGTCCGCGTGACACATTATTAAAAAAAACAGTTAGTAATAAAATCACCTGAATGTATTAAGTCCATTTACTTATCTACTTTTCTCTCGTACTTAACACGAGCCGTCATTCAAATTACAATAACTTTTGATAGAGTGGACCGATTTTAATGAAACAAAGACTAAGTTATACTCGAGGATATGCTTTCTTGGTGTGGTTTTATTGTGAACCCAGTACTTTAGCAGTGATGCGTGTTCATACAAACAGACAGACAGACATTTCTAAAAATGATTGAAATGTATTTTATAATTGATTCCTAGACAACAATTTTTTTCGCGAAAATCTAAAAAGTACAGACACGTTAGATTTACGTTCTTATTATATGTATCGAAGAAGATAGATATAGCTTTGATCATACTTTCACCTGGTATTAATCATTATATCATACAGTTGGGAAACTCGCAATACCTTCATGGGCTCTTAAGTGTAGGGTTTTAATACACCCATAGGTGCTGGGTGAGAGATTTGCAATTTGAGGGTGGTAGCTAGCCAGATGGACTTAGAAAAAGCCATATCATCATGCTATTACTTGTTTCAGCATGAATGGGTCGGGTCGCTTGGGGTAGTACCACTCTCTCATAGAAAACCGACGTGAAGTAAGAGTGCTTGCATTGTTGCGTTTCGTTCGGTCTCTCCCTCCCTCCCCTTTCCCCCAAAGGGTTGCAACGCACTTGCGACTGCCCTGGTGTTGTTAGTGTTTATGTACGGTGGTGATCACTTAACATCAGGTGACCCACTTGTTCGTTTGCCCCATATGACATAACAAAAAACCTTCAACGAAAGCTTTTAGCAAGTATTCGATTTAACATTGACTGACTAGGTTATAACCGCGCCTAGTCTCATAAATTAGGTAAACAAAGTATCGATAATTATGTAAAAAAGAATTAACTTTACGGACAATAAATAAAAGATAAATATCTAATTATACCGGATATTATATCGTGTAAATGTTTTGTACGATGACAAATGTCAACATAAAATAATATAGTTTATTTTTAATCGCATTTAGCATCTTAATATATACTACCAAATGAAATAAGTTTAAAACAAGCTATAAATACTATTACAGGTGGTTTTTATTAAAAATTTGCATTTTTTTTAATACTTTATTTTTAGCGACCAATCTTTTAGATTATTACTGCCATTGTCGAGTAGGTAATAGTATTACAAGTTCTTCTTCCATTCCATTTTTGGCAACCAGTCTTCTAGTAGACTATTACTGCCATTGTCAAGTGAGTATCGATATTATAAGTTTCTTGATATAATTTCAATTAACTAACAAGATGGTGGCCATCTTTTTAGAACTTTCCATGGAGTTTTTGTGGTATCTCAGAATTCATGGTCCGTGGTATTATTTTCCATTCACTTCACTTATGCACAATAAACAAACTATATTACATAAAACACCACCAATTTTACACAATATAGAGTAAAGTAACACAAGATTATGATATATGAATAAAATCCACTACATGATAGACCAAAATCCCGCCAAAAACTCAATTAACAATTTGTATTGTAATGCATAATTCCTACGTATCAATAACAGATTACAGAAAATAAAAATTCTGTTGTCGATTATCCGTTATTATTTATTGTTTACAACTAGCGAGCCCGTCGGACGTCGTCCCGTCCTGATAATAAAATAAAACCTTGACGAATAATATACTTAAGACTTCCTCATGTATCGCTTTATCTACTGGTGAAATCCATTCAGTAGTTTATGAGTTTACCGCGAACAGACAGACAGACAGACGTGGCGGAGGACTTTGTTTTATAATATGGAGTGATGATAACGAATAGATTTTGTTATTGCAACATGTGAATAAGCGAGAATTATGTAATCGTCCATAGGTGAGAGAGAGAGAGAGCACTTCACGTTGCCTCATACTAAAATCATGTCGCGTATATACCATGGTTTACAAATGTAGTACTTCAACGCATGTCATAAAGTTCACTTTTTTTAAGCAATAAATTGTTATATTGTATTGGTTGTTGAACACAGTCTCCTTAATTTCATTCACATAATGTCACAAGTTATATAACATGATTTAATAAGATTACTCAATAGCAGGATAATCGACAACAGTTTATAACAGTGTTTCCCTAAGTATTGGTCGCAAACAGATATTGGGTGGGCTTTGAAAATTAGGATGTTATGAACACCCGGACTAACGGACTTTTTTCTTGTTTAAAGAGTCTTCATTCATATACTTATACTCCTTTTTTCTTTATGGAAATTAAACGAAGACTTAAATCCGAAATTTGGATGTTTTTGTTAGGTGAGTTGTGGAACAGTCAACTTTGGAAACCACTGGTTTATAATAACTGTTGTTGAAAAATAACACAACATTGTAATGAGTTATTATGCTACTTGCTTGTAGTTTGAAAGCGATATATTGAAAAGGGTTAATCATACGTGCCATGGTAATACCGTGCTAACCTATTACTCCTCAGCTTCTCTGTCACAGGTGATATGTTTAGACTACCTCTGACTTATTCATTCTTATCCATTCTATTTACATCACATATCCATCTTAACATTTGCATCTCTACCAAATGTAATTGTAAGCATTCAGATCCACAAAGCAGTCTTGTAATAGTTTTCTACGCCTTCTCATTGTTATCGTTATATATCGTTATCTATATATTAATACGTGAAGCGAAAACTTTGTATCCCTTTTTAAGTGAATTGCGAGAACGGATGAACGTGAAATTTGGCATAGTTAAAGTTTATATCGAGGACAAGTGCAGAAAGCTATTTTTTAATATAAAATGCTTTAAAAACACATTTAATTAATTAAGATATACATTACTCACACTACTGCTTGAATGACACACAGCATATACACACATGTAAATGAAAATGACATTTCGCCATCCGTCATTTTACTCTTACGTTCTATTTACCTTTTTTCATCCTATATTCAATATTTTTAACATGATGTACGTTCCATACCTTACATGCCCTTTATAATTAACTGGTCATATGGTAGGTTGATTTTATAATAATATAATATATAAATTCATAATGTACCTATTAATTGATAAATAATTTATCTTTAGTAAATTTATGAAACCACTCAAAAAAATTACTATTCTCTTTGGTCTTATTGAATATAAAACTGAATTATGGTCGAATTTCGACCACTAGGCGACCACTAGTATATGTGAAATTGACAATTTAAATTGATACCTCTTTTATCCTAAAATGGTACACTAAAAAAGTCACGACCAAACTGGATTTACACTGGGTGACCCCGAAACGGCTGAAAATGAAAAAAAGTTAGTATGACGGTTTTATCACAATTCCATATTTAATATTTTTGTAACTTTCCGATGTATTGACAATCAATTTGCAAATTAAGTTTGCCTCAGCGGCAATCGAAGCTTCGACCTCCATGAATTTTAAATCAAATGCCTTGGCCACCAGAATTTACAGATAAATTAACATTTAAAACACTCGGATACACATATAAATGTATATGTTAGCATGTAATAATATATTTTTTGCAAAAATTATATTTAGTCCTTGATTGTAACACCCGAACGGTCAAGCCACAAAAAGTTGCGCGCGACTCCGATCGGATGACGTGCACCGGAAGTAGTCTGCTGTCGAAATTATTTATATATTCAAAATATAACATTTTGCTTTATACCTCTATGCACTTTACTTTAGAAGCATTAGGGCGTAAGTTGTAACTAATTTATTTTATCTTACATTGACTGGCTGACGTGGCGCTTATGCCCACACTTCCCTTCGGTAAGAGGCCTATCACCGTGCGGTGGGTCTCTTATAGGTTAACGATGCAGACGATTGTTATAAATGCGAAAATAAATGTGTTTGTTTGTCACGCTTTCACGCCTTAAATTCTTAACCGACCATCATGAGATTTTGCACATAAATTATGAAGGGTACAGAAGAGGACATAGGGTACTTTCATCCATAAAAATGCTGTTGCCGAGAGATAAGTAAGTAAGTAGAGATAAGTTAAATGTAAATACTTCAAAAAGCTTCATAAAACAAAACACTAACGATAATTTGAGCTGAAATTCGTTAATGTATCGATTGTTACATGCGTAGCGCAATGGCTTAAGTGAATCCCTGCCATTGTCATCACGCTGCGGTTTGTGGATTCGAATCCCATGGAATACAACTATCTATATAGTCTACAATTGGTTGCTTCGAGAGTCTAGGTGTCACATTGTGATGCTAAATATACATACATTCATATGAAAAGTTTTCCCTTGGCACAGAGCATTGTTCTTTAGGGGCAGGTCATGAATTTTTAAAGAAAAAAAATACATAGATATCAAAAATAAATATACATTGCTATCTTTTTTATGTTCAGGTTTTTTTTACGTAATGAGATAGGAATCGTGATAGTATTGCTAAAAATATTTACATAATTCAACGATTTAACAGGGTAATGATTGTCTGTTGGTAATTAATATAAATAAATATATTATTTCTTTGATCCATTTAAAATTAATTCTAAGTTAATTAAATTGTTATTAACACGAGCTGCCAGAAACGATTATAAAGAGTTTAATGTTTATTATTTCAGGCTATTAAAGAAGTTAGTCAGTTCAATCAACTTTTTCTGTTCAAGGCTAGTCTTAAATATTTATATGAAATTTTATCAGGTACTGAGTTTATATTTAATTGTGTCATAATCAAATGTACAATTTGTTGTAAATATACATTGCGTTCTACTTGAATTTATTGTCCTATGGAAGTATACTACTGTAATAAGATACTTGGAATTAGAAGAATAAAAATGTTGATTGAACTATTGAACTTAATCTTTTGAAGTAAAAGTAAAATCACGAATACTTTATTCAGTTCAGGTCCTGAGAAGGCGCTTATGAACGTCAAATACGTCGAATGATGGAAAAATAAACGAGTCATCGAGAAGAACCGGCAAGAAACTCGATCTGGTTTATATTTTCACAATACATATTTTTAAGATAATACCATAGAAAGTTACATTCGATTTTGTTGGATGCACAGAGAGGACCGTCATTTTCAGACTTTACTATGGTTCACACATTGATCCACTTTATAACAGCCTTTAGACATTAAACCCGCTTGACATGGTGCATGAACTCACTATCCGGTAAATCGGTAATGTTTATGCAAAAGGCTAAAGGACCCGGGATGGCCTGATTTGTCCCTCAGTTCGGCATTTCCATACCCCCCATACAAGGTAGACCACTAACCTGGCTGTTGTAGATCGTTCTCGCTGTTGTTCTTATATGCACGGTCACATACACGCACACACAATGTTTATAAAATGTTTATAATTGCAATTAAAGGCCAAAAAACAACACATAAACCAATAAAATCCGGCAGTGCAAAGTTCACAGTACAGGTTAAGGAGCCCAACTGTCCGTTGTAGGCGTCGCGATCCACCCACATATAAAGAATATGAAAATGCGCGAACAGGTAATCTACTAATATTATTACCTAAAAAACTGTTACTGGTCTTAGTGAACATGAAACATGAAATGACCAAACACCAGATGCAAATAGGGTCTTACTCTATTTCTTTTAATCCCACTTCTTCCGGCATTACGACAGAAAGAGAGAAGTGAGGTTACATCGCGTCGTATGGAAACGAAAATGTTTGTTTGAATACATCGTCCAAGAATATTAAACAAAACTCAAGAGACCTTTTTAGTTTCTTTGACGACGTTATTATTTAAAACTACCAGTCACATAAAAACAGTGTTTATTTTTTATTCTCTCTACTGAGGAACACTATAGATTATGTAAATTAACGCTACGAGCCATAGGAGCGGAGCAGTCACAATACAATTGTCTGATACGAAATACGTAGGAGTTACTGAGATTATACATGCTTGGTATGTGTATCTCACTAATTCCTATATATATGAACGGTTAGCTTAGATTAGCTTAAATTGGTTAGATTTGAGGTGTTGCATAACCGAGGGAACAGCCCAAACCGAGATGTGCCGTGCACCCTTGAGCTGGCTACTAAATAAAATCGGCTGAGTACCTTAAGCGCTCGCTTTAATAGTCTGGTGAAGCTGTAAATTCTGTTTTAGTTTCCCCAATTCTGAATAAGTCAATGATATATCTAAATGCTGAATAGCGAAATTAGTCAAGACTGTTAATACATTTGCAGATCTCTCGGCAGTTGTCGTCGTTTTTACATTATTTTTGCAAGATTGTAGTGGCTTTTTTGTGCCCTTCTGGATACATACCATTCTCGCTACGCTAACTGATAACTAGGTAATAGTGCGGGCGAGACACGTGGAACGAGGCAGCGTGGGCGGGAAAAATGAAACGCGAGTCAAACTCAATACTCAATATAATTAACTAATAACATTCAATCTATTTATGGAAAAATATTTAATTAAAAATCACTTTTAAACTACGCAATGTACGTATTAAAATTATCTTAGAGATATTGACAAAAACAATGCTTGAAGGGAAAAGTATGATTTTGCCAAACAATGTAGTATATCTTATTAAAATTATATACAAAAAAGTGTTAGTGAGAGTAGATGGATCTTTGTTAATTTTTCATACAAAAGGGGTATTAAACGGATTCTGATGACATTCTGCAGTAATGTAACTTATATGTAAGAATAATGCATAATTTATAAAGATATTGTTAGAATAGACCAAAATATAACGATAAATGCTAAACATGTTTGAAAAAATAATGTCGTCTCAGGGCGTCGGAGTGCGTAGACCTAACCTTAGAGTTAAGCGAAAAATGCAGGTGAAGTCGCGGGCAGACGCTTGTATCTATAATTATAACTCTTATAATAGCTATTCTTAGTATATTTAACTTATTAAATTATGATACCCAATTAAATTATAATTACATTTTTGTATTTCAAAATGGGTATTTTTTATACAATGTTATTCCTACTACGTTGGCTATCTGAATTAGAAATTTACGCCAAGGGACAGGATATTTCTCTCAATCTTTTCTTCTTTCTAAACGATTAGATTTCATAAACAGTATACAATGAGCCCTTGGACACCTTCTTAGGTATTGAGAAAATTAATTGAAGACCTATTTTATGACTTGTTATCACACATGAGTTATGTGACATAACCGAATTAATAACATATGGTTGGTATAGTCCTCGTCAATCTTTTTAGCTGTTCTGAATATTCGGAAGTGCGTCTAATATAGTCAAGAATTGAATATAGAACAAATTCAAAATGTTCTACGAAATTTGTGTTCTACGCAACCATATTCAGAGTGGACAACACGTTTGTCGAGGACTGTACGTTATACGTGAAATTAATATGAGAAATGTATGATTATTTTAGTTCATCAAAAGCAGATTGTAAGAACAGATCCATATATCTTCAAATTATGCATCAGAGTGTATTAACAACGCCAAATTTCACGAACAACTATTAAATAAATGTATACCAAATTACTCACAAAAACATATGATTTATTCCACACACAAGAACCGGTTAATTTAGTGGCAGTGAGTAGCAATTTACGTTTTACAGTATCGCATATTACCGCGCCTTACAAGTTTAAATACTGAAAGCGTTTTGTTATTTCACATAAATCATTACCACGCTATAGGTACTCCTCGCGGAGGTAAGCTGATGTGTAATCTTATTGTAATATCCAAATTTAGGGTTTGAGTTTAATTTGGTAAACCTATGCAATACTTCGAGGGATCTTAAAAGTTCATAGCTCGTTTATGCGTTTAAGATTGCAGTGGCTTCCGTCTCATGTAGGATTAGAAGGAAATGAGAAAGCCGATTTAACAAAGTTAGATTTAGCAGAAGGTTCAGACATAAGTATTCTTCCACACTAATTAGAAGTATTATACATGATGAGAGATAAATGGAGGAAAAAAAATGTATGTTAGTTGATTCCTGTGACTTCGCTTGCATCCGTTATTTTTTTAACAATATATATTATCAATTTTTACATCACATTGCCTATAATATTTTTGTTTTGATGTCGTTTGCTACTTACCTGTATTATCTATATTTGTAAGTAAATTTGTACCGTTATTTCTGTTCTCACTTTTTAAGCACCTGGAGATGAAAATATTGCGTTAGATTGAAGGTGTAATTGACCAAATAATTTTGCCATTTACAAATATGATAGCGAATTTTATATCCTGTTATAGAATTGTATATAAGCTTATATATATATAACGTGCGTCGGAATAACTAGTGTAGTAGTGAAGTTGAATGACTTTAAATGCAATAATTACGCAGTGGCCTTCAGACTTGGTTTATGTTTATGCCAAATGTAATAAACTCGAAATGTAGGTACTCGTAAATCGTAATTTTTTTATTGTTGAATTAATCCATATTACTGATATTATTATTAAGTACTTAATTATTTGATTTTTTATATCTATACTAATATATAAAGCTGAAGAGTTTGTTTGTTTGTTTGGTTGAACGCTATGATCTCAGGAACTACCAGTCCGATTTGAGAAAACCCTTCGGTTTTAGATAGCTCATTTATCGAGGAAGGCTTTAGGCTATATATCATCACGCAAAGATCAATAGGAGCGGAGCACCAATGAAGAATGTTTCAAAATCGGGCACTTTTTTCCTTTTGAGAGATATCGTTAGCGTTAATATTATATACGTTGCCATGGTAACGTGGTAAGTTACTATCGCAAACATTTTCAAAGCTTATTTTGTTTTCCTATTCAAAATTTATTCTCTATTACGTATTATAAAAATAAAGTTTGTGTATGTACAATTAAAATAACAACTTTTGATGAATGTATATGGCTACAAATAACCAAAAATTTTTTTATATATTTTTATATTATTATATTTTGTCTGTTTGTTTGTTTGTTCCGGGTAATCTCCAAAACGGCTGGACCTATTTTAACGGGAATTTTACTGGCAGATAGCCGAAATTATAGTGGTTGACATATTGTACTGTTTATGTATATGTCCGCATTGCTATTTCCAAAATGGTTGGACCGATATTCACGGGGTGTTCACTGGTAGATAGCAGACCTCATAAAAAGTAATTTAGGTTTTTTTATACGCCTTCAGCCGCAGTGCAATATCCGTAATGTTTGAACTGATTTTCACGGGGCTTTCACTGGCAGATAACTCACCTTATAAGAAGTAACTTAGACTATTTTATTTTGTTACTCAAGACTTCGTCTGCAATATTCTACTATCTCCTAATCGGTTGGACCGACTTTCACGGGACTTTTACGGGCAGATAACTAGCGAGCTCGGAAGACGTTGTCCCGCCCCGATAATAAAAAGAAAACCTTGAAAAAATATACTTAAACCTTCCCCATGAATCATTCTATCTACTGGTGAAAACGGCGTGAAAATCCGATCTGTAGTTTTTGACTTTATCGCGAACAGACAAACAGATAGACCAGAGGACTTTGTTTTACAATATGAAGTGATGAACTGTTACCTGTGCATTCGTTCGTGTGAATTTAATAAAAATAGTTTGTTTACTGTAAACAAGCGCGAGAGACGTGCGCTGTACTGGACTCCAACAATAAATGTATGTAATTTGAATTATATTATCATTTTGGTAAATTTGGTGGCCATTTTGTTTTATTTACCCCGTTTGCATCTACATAACTCAGTGATTATAGCAACGTATAAGAATAATACAATTATATCGACAATATGGGCATGTTTTGTCTATATAATAAACAATTTAACACATATTGTTCGATAATGTATAGTTTAAAATTTTCATTACTTTCTTATATAGTGTTAATGAGCACTGACGGTGGTACATAGTAGGTTAAAGTTCCAGGTATGTTGCTGATGATAAATCCTATCCCATTCGATATACTATTCGTATTCACATATCTAATGTACACGTTACATGTTACAGTAGATGGCGTAATGTAAGATTGTAAGTAGGTGTGTACATTACAGAAATGCTTTTTCAAAAACATTTGTAACTATGACACCATAGTTATTTAATACATTTAAAAAAACGCGTGCGGAGCCGCGGGGGACAGCTAGTATAATATAAAGGTCGTAGCATAATGATAGAAAATCTTATAGTTTTCTTCAATATATTGGCTATAATATCATTCCAGAGGATTTTTAAAACTTGTTAGTGTCGTAGGCACTCCGTTGAAATAACAAAAAAAAAATTGTTTAAGATACTATATTATATAAAATTATTTAACTTCACCTCTTTAAAATAAAATATATTTCTGCTATCCTAGGCTTCGGTACAACATGAATTGTCGTTGGCTCAGTGATATTTAGTTTAGAAACCACGTCGGTCGGTAGAATCGGAGCTTTACAAAGCTTTCACAAAAACATCCTGATGAAACCATAGCACGATGATAGATTTTTTTTAAACCACTTGACTAGCTACCAACCTCAAGTTAAGATCTGTTATCAAGCACCGAGTGTACCAGCAGCTACATTTGAGAGAGAATCTACCCTCTAGTTTATCGTGCTTCCATTTCAGGCCACTACGTTATTTAGAATAACAAGAGGTATTTCAGAATCGACTGATATATTAATTAGACAAATTCAGATAGATCAGACAAATAGTTAAGCACATCGTCATCTTTTGTGTCTTAACAATTTTATTTATAATTTTTTTTTTTTGAGTACATATTAACGAGTTTTAGTGTCCTTGAGAATTTTATGGAAAATGTTGGTTTTCAAACAATCAGGTAATCAAAAAACAAATAATCAGTTATAGTCGATATTTCGACCATCAAACGATGACTGTATGTTGTTGTATATTTAATATTATTTTGAATATTAGTGCAGATATATTTGCATATGTTTATGCATATCGTTTTGTGTCGTTTCCGTCATTTGTCAATAAATTCATATAACATGAACGATTTTATTGACTTGTTTGTTAATATAATAACTTCATTGCTTTGTATTCTGTGACAACTGAGGTCAGAATATTGCTATTTTTTATATTTCATCAAAAACAAAATTGTAACTCAATTTTAAAAAAATACAATCAAGTGATTTATTTTAAAATATGCGAAACATAGTACAGTATAGTTCACGTCAGAGAATGTTAATTAAATATTCACGTAATGTTTAGAAATAAACATGAAATGAACCTCTACAATTATCCTGAGCTTTCATTGAAGGAAAACTTCGTAATCAGAATCAAAAATAATTTATTCAATTTAGACACTAAGGAGGCACTTATGAACGTCAAAACTACCACTGGTTGTAAAACAATTCAGTTATCGTGAAGACTCGGCAAGAAACTCGTTCTGGTTTATCCCTTTAACATTCATATTTTTATATTACACTAACGTTACAATCATTTTTAGTACAGTATTTACATTCACCACGTCAATTACAGGCATCACCAACGTTCACATATTAATCCACCCTTTGACACCAAAACTCACTTGAAATGGTGCTTAAGCTTACATTTTCGCAAATCGGTAATGTTCTTTGGGATTTTGTTATAAAACCTAATAACTATTACTTAAAAAGCTGATTTAGGTGAAGACTGTGAATTTGCAGCGTGACGGTAAGGCTTCTTCTAATACCCACCATTTTTGCCATGGGGAAACCGGGCAGCTGAGGATGGGTTATTTAATAAAACCCAATGGTACCTTCTTACACCTTTTGGTCGGGGGAGCAGGGACTGCCTAATCGGCACTACGTCTGTTCCTCTGACAGGTGTTGTCCCCTACTAAGGGGGCCCTGGGCATCTGTGGGGTCAATATGGTAGTCCCCTTAATGTGGAGTGGGTTATTATCCATATGGTTCACTACTCTCGTGTTGAATAACTGTTGCACCTGTGTAAGTTTGGACAGTTACATTTTACAGCCAGTTTTCTATAAGCCTATATTTTTTTTATTTTGCGTCACATGATTACCTAACATCAGGTGAGATTGTGATTACATTTTAAAGCTTATAAACGGAAACAAAAAATAATTATATTGGATTGACTCATTGGCTAGTTGTGCTATTTTTACTAAAAAACCGTTTCAAAGAACGATCGGCGAAATACACAAATGCCAAATAATTAGCGACACTACTCGCTCTGTCCTAATATGAACAGAGAGTAAACGAGATAAATATACTAAAAAGATATCTGTGCATATTTATTCATGACAAAAGTTTTCTTTTTTCTTTTATAACGAAATACGAATTACAAATTTTAATTAACTAAATTATGATCAATTTATGTATATAAAATGTAAATTCAAATTAAATCGATTATTAAACTTGAGAAGAATCGAAATGTATCGTATTTTCTTGATAGTAACATTAACATATACCAATATACCAAAACCTTTCTTGTCGCGTGTGCAGAAGTGCAATGAAATTTCAATTTCAGATTATCTTTAACTTTGATCTATTTTGAAAATAACATCTTTATTGTATCGATTTATTTGATACTAGCCGACACGTGCCCACTTCGTTGGGCGGTAATAGGCATTATCAAGCTACAACTTTTCTCTAGAACTCAATCATATATATCTCATAATTAAGGCAGCGTTCGTAAGAAACGTTTTCGTTCGACCATTTTTCTCCGACTCCCCAGATATTACCCCCTACAACCTCACAAACTTTACCTCTTTATAATATTAGTATAGATTATAGATATATATTATAGATTATAGATAATTAGTTAATAACTTCGGCCCGCGACTTCGCATGCGTGTAATAGTTATTTTGGGCAAGACGCAGCGGAAGCTCTCAAAAGGAAAAAATACCCCGATTTTAAAACATTTTTCATTGTTGCTTCGCTCCTATTAGTCTTAGCGTGATGACATGTAGCCTATGATACTCATAAATAACGTGGCTTTATATTGGTAAAAGAATTTTCAAAATCGGTTTAGTAGTTCCTCAGATTACCCTCTACAACGTCACAAACTCACAAACTTTGCCTCTTTATAATATTAAGTATATAGATTATAGCCCCTGCCCGCGACTTCGCCCGCGTAGTAATAGTTACTACTCTGGGCTAACGCTGACACACAGCAGAAGCTCTCAAAAAAAAAACATCTCGATTTTGAAACATTTTTCATCTGTGCTCCGCTCCTTTTGGCCTTAGCGTTATGATATATAGCCTATAACCATTCTCGATGAATGAGCTATATAACACTGAAAGAATTATTCAAATCGGACCAGTAGTTCCTGAGATTACCCCTTACAACGCCACAACGTCACAACGTCACAAACTCACAAATTCACAAACCCACAACGTCACAAACTTTACCTCTTTATAATATTAGTATGCTAAGTTATTACATACTATATAAGTAGTAACAATATACGCCAGAAAGTTTGTGAGAATGGATGCATTTCTAATTCTTTCACGGAAAGACTGTAGAATGTATTTTAATGAAAATTTATAGTAATACTAGCTGATACCCGCAACTTCGTCTGCCTTGTTTATTATCTTAACTGTTTTCTTATATCACAAAGGGATTACGCTGCGTTTTCGACGAAAGCTCCCAGACGGCTTGACTTCTTTCAACACTTCCAACAATTATCGTTATATTTCAATCTATTTACACAAAATATTGGCTAATTATGCACCTAAGCCTTCCTCGTTAATCATTCTATCTATTAATCAAAACCGCATGAACCGTTCAGTAGTTTTTGAGTTTATCGCAAAAAGACAGACAGACAGACGTGGCAGAGGACTTTGTTTTATAATATGTAGGTGTTTACGTATATAAGAAAATAACACAGATTTATAATTTAAATTGTATGAAATCAAAATATAATAACAGGTATCAAGAAAGCTGTAAAAGATTCCGTAATTCGAGGGTCATCTTCACGTGCGCTACATAAACTTAGTGCTGGTAGCAGATATTGTATGGTGTCGTTATTGATAAAGACATGCAGACCAAGTCGCTGTTGAAGTGTCTATCTATTCTAACCTCAGAAATGGCTCAGCCAATTTTGAAAATATTTACTGGAAGTTAAAGAAAATTCGACATAGGTTATAAAATAAAATTACAAATAAAAAAAGGTAAAAGACAGTTGACAATAAATACACAATAAACCGACAGTTCTCATGAAAAAATCAAAAATCTTTAAGAAAACCAAGTCTCCGGTAAAAGTTGCAAATAAAATATTAAGAATGTAATTACTGTAGGAGTTTTCAAATCCCTAAGTTACATTGTAAAGTTAGTTCTGAACATTAGAAAAGAGATTTTAGAAAGAGAGAGAATGACTTGAATAGCTTTTGTGAACGATACCCTAAAAGATAAGGATTTTCTTGTACTAACAAGGTAAATTCACGACAATATGCCTGTTCTTTTCGAATTGACTAACGCTAGTGGCTTGATGTGCTTTCACAGCTTCGCCGGACGGATGGGGCGAGCGCTTATGGGGCTTGGCTGCTTGGCAACAAACTCAAGGGTGCCACATCGCCTTGAGTTGTTGATTTGGATGCAAAAACGCGTATCTTACTAAGCTAAACTAGCTAAGCTAATATATAAAAAGGCTAATTGTGTGCATGTGCACCTCACGAACTCAAATATGTATTTTGTGTATCTGTCAAGTTGGCTAAACTAAATTAACCATGTTCGAAGCATAAGGGAGAAAAATAAAACTTCCACCATATGTGTATTTCCTTTTCCATGTATGTGGGTCTAAGCTAGTGAGTGAAAATTTACAGTGTAGTGTATGTGCTAGCAATAACAACACAGAATCCAAAGGGTGTAATTTATGAAATGCCTTGTAAGCTTTTTGTTTATACGGGGGGTGATGATTTTATTAATAATTTTAACAAAAAAACAATTAATAATGGATGGTAGGGGGATTTTTCCCCTTTTTTTTTTTTTTTTCAAACTATCATAAATAAAGAGGAGTTATTAATAAAAAAGAGAGGAAGGGATAAAAATTTTTTTTTTAAGGGGGGGGGGGGGGCTTTTGGTTTATAATGAATAATATGAAAATAAAAAAAAAAAAAAAATTAATAAATAAATAAAAATATAATAAAAAAAAAAAACAAAAAATAATATAATTTAAAAATAAAAAATAGAAACTTGCATGTGTAAGCGTGTATGCGTGCACGTGTGTGGAGGTGATATGTGTAATGTTGTCGCAGTGATGTAAGATTTTGTGTCACTGTATCGCGCAAGGACTTTTCGCATATTGTATGTTGATTAGGACTAGTAGATCAGTTTTATTCTACCAATTACCTTCAAAGTAAAGCTTCTATAGCAGTAGAACTTTAGTATTACCTTGTAGTCCTTCAGATATCAGGTCGAAACATATTATTTGTTACAAAATTATCATGTTATAGCAATTTATGTTGTAGGTATTAATTATATTTACTGCTTTGAGACCAGAGTAGAAGGATACACGCGAATATTTTTTTATTTGATAATTTTTTTTTGTACAAAAAATCTGTTAACTATGTATAAATAAATATTAATTATTTGATAAATAATACATAGATATTTACATATAAATTATATATATAAAATTCTTTATTATTTATTTTCTTATATAGTTCTTTAAAATACAACTAACAGTAGTCTGTGTTTGGAGGCAATATAATCCACTATTGCGTAACAATTTTCTGCAAACAAGATAAAGACTGTGTTTTTTATAATTACCTGTATCATAAATTAGCTAATATTAAATTATACAAATGTCAGTTAAATATAAAATAGTTACTATTGGTCTCTTTCTGAGACGTCGCTCGTTAGAACTCATTATCTAAGCGCAAAATTTTATAGTAATAATATATGTGTTTCAAATCAGAAACACGCGTATATCTTCAATATAATTCCGTCTTCTTTTTCTTGAGGGATATATAGACTACTAATTTGTCATAATGCGATTTTCAAAACTGGTAGTAGTCGATTTTTTTAACACATATATTTTTTTTACTAAATATCGTCCATTAGGTGGGAGTGTTTATGTGAAGGAAGTTATGTGTATAAAATGAACGAATGTTGAGTTGATAGGTGAGAGAGGAGAGTGCACTAAGAAAACATGTTATGGTAACACTATTTAGGCAGGGTAAGGGTAAGAGAATAGTGATTCTTATTCCGGCTACGAGTTACTAGAGGAATTTGCTCTCTAAAGCTATACTTCTATACTAATAATATTATAAAGAGGTAAAGTTAGTGACATTGTAGGAAGTAATCTCAGGAACTACTAGTCCTATTTGAAAAATTCTTTCAGTCTCATATAGCTCATTTATCGAAGAAGGTTACAGGCTATATATTATCATGCTAAGACCAATAGCAGCGGAGCACTAATGAAGAATGTTTCGAAATCGGTTTTTTTCCTCTTGAGAGCTTCCGCTGCGTGTTAGCGTTAGCCCAAAGTAACTATTCTGCGCGGACGAAGTCGCGGGTAGAGGCCAGTTTAATATAAATTGTTATTATAATAATTTGACTCCTCCTGTTATAAATATTTGGTATTTATTAATTTGACTTTTAACACGCCCCAACCAAATAATTCGTATTAAAATATTTCGTATATTTTAATAAATAATCTTTATGATATTAGGTACAAAAAGTGGTTCCTTTTCTCTATAAAATATCGATATGATAATAAATGTCAAATTTATATAAAGGTCAGTTATAAAGATATGTAGTATTCAAAACTAAACTTTACAATATTTTGGCCTTGACAAGGTATTTGTGAACGTTATAGCTAGCTTTACCGGTTCGGAAAACCTCCTCATTACCGTGAAAAGTCGCATGAAGTGAAACCGAACGAGTCAGTGTTGCTATACAGTTAGTTAAAGTATATAATATACGTGTATTTTTTTTATTTTATGTCATAGGAGGCAAATGAACAGGTGGGTCACCTGATGTTAAGTGATCACCACCGTCCATAGACACTAACAACATCAGGGGAGTCGCAAGTGCGTTGCCAGTCTGTATTTGGGGGAACGGGGGAGGGGAGACGGGCCTCCGGCGCTCTCACTGACCAAACGAAACGCACCAATGCTAGCACTGTTACTTCACGTCGGTGTTCTGTGAGAGAGTGGTAGTACCCCGATCGAGCCGACCCATTCATGCTGAAATCAGTAATAGCTTCAGCATGGCTCTACCACCTTCAATTGAAATATCAATTATTTGATTGAATGTTACTTTGCAATACCATCTGGATTTGATTGGCTGTTACCACGTATCAAATTGTTTCTCTCTTTCACGGAGCAAATTCAGATTGATATTAGATTGTCCGCTGGCATCGGAAGAGGTAACATCGCTTTAAGGATGATCCGTGATGGATCCAAACACGTGTAATCAATGTGAGACGTGGCGGCAGTCAATCAATTCCAGTCGGAAGTGTAAAGTAACATCAAATCAAATAGTAATGATGCAGCAAAGTAACACTTTCATTAACTAAAATCTTAGTACTGGTAAGGATTGCCAACATATAAAAAACTAGTATTTTCCGCGCGGTTTTACCTGTGCGTTTTTTTTATTAATTTGTGATTATAAGCAACCTACGTATTTCTTCAAGTCACAATCTGCTTTAATGACAAACGGTGACGGTATGACGGTTCAGAGGGCTATTTGTGTATATGTAACGAACAGAGAGACAATTATTTTCTTATTTATGATTTAGGTGTGGTAGTTTGTCGGGAATATATATTTTATTATTATCTTCGTGTTAACAATGCAAAACGCTAGGTTAGTTTATTGATTCTAAAGTGCAGAACAGTCAGATAGATGTTTGGCGTCAGGTTGTCAATTTGAGAGTAATAGTTGAAATATACTGCAACTATGTTAAAATATACCGTGTAATAAAAATATTATCTTATATGTTTTTATATACGTATATTACTGAAAGATTATCTGAGCATTATAGTAGGCTATGTTAGACACTAGAAAATATATCCTCAATCTTCTCTATACTTGAAAGTCTATTTCCAAGAATCTGTAGGTGTGTTTCAGAAGATGTACTCGAGAGTCAATTCTTTCTTAGCTTATCGTGTTACCCTCTTGCCAAATGGTTTCTTAATGATGAAATTGTGGTCAAACACTAGCCTAAAATCTATTAACAACAAAAAATGCTACAATTTCCTTTCAATTAAATCTATTTTAATTTATTCGTCTATGGTTGAAGTTGAAGTCTGTGGTTTAGTACTGTGTAATCTGTGGTGTTGTTTTTTGTGAAAATACGTTGATAAAAAACAGTTTCAGTTTGTTATTTTGAATTTATATCTGCAAAAGAGAGAGAGAGTAATATATATATTTATGGAAAATAATTTTTAATGTAATTTGAATTGTTTCAGATAGGATTAGAATCTTAGTTATAATAAATGTTTGCCATGGTTTTAAAAACTCAGTATTTTTTGTTTATATAGTATAATTTCGCAAAACAACACTTGAAAATCTTATATGTTAATAAAATCGAAGCGACTTTAGTTTTTCCGGGCTAATTTCCGAAATAGTCGAATCGATTTTGACGAGATACTTACTGGCAGATCGAGATCTTTTCAGAGGATTATTTAGGCTGGATATTATTACGAGCTTTCATAAGGGCTAAGCAATAATAATAGAATTTAAGTAATAGTAACTTTAGATTAATAAGAGAGTTGTAGATGTTAAGTAGTAATAAGAAAGTGAAAAAATAAAATTAATTTTACTAGAACGTAGTTACGTGCATCAGCTAGTAATAGTACCTATTGTTAGAACGTAGAATAAGTATAACTTGTGATATGAAAATTAACAACGATTATGTTCATTACACCAGAAGTCTTTCATGTCTGATGATCGGATCCGCGACCTCTAGGTTCAATTATAATACTCAAGACTACTGCACTAAGAGCAAACAAAATTTAATTTAATCCATATTCAAACTAATATCAGAAGCACGACAGTAAATCAGTCTTCTATTTGTTTGTTACTATTTCATGACTAAACCGCTGAAACGATTTGAATAAAAGACACAGAGTTATCCTGTGTCTTTAAGAAGGAAAAAGGCGATTTTAAATACTGAATCGCATAATAATTGAGCACGCAGAAGACTTCGGGGATAAAATCTAGAAAGTTGCAAAACAAATTAAAAATACTGTACATTTGTAAAAGTTAAAAACATAACTATTTTAAACATAAATAGTTAAACAAGAACCCTAATAATTTCGTAAACGAAAAGTTACTGACGATGGATTAATGCGTGTTATTTTTTCATACCAAACTTTTTAGTAATATATAAATATATCAGAATAACACAGGCTATAACTTATAAAGATATTGTTTTAAATGACCAAAATACGATAACTGTAACGTCGCGTAAGGCTGAAAATATTATGGCATCTGAGAGAGATCTTCTTCGTTCGCGTAAAATCGCATTACAAAACTTTATAACCTTAAAATATCAGTTTAGCGCCATCTAGTTGTGAGTTGTGTAAACTTAAGAACTATCACCATAGAAAAAATACAGAGGTGCTCATCCTCATGAGAATCGAGCAAACGATATCGGAGTTAAACATTTTTTGAAATGAAACTACATTTGGGATGGTGGTTGGTAAAATATGTAATGAAAAAGAGATAACTATAAATGTATATATATATATATATATATATATATATATATATATATATATATATCTTTTAAACTGTGAGAGAAGGAGATAGTTATATTCTTAATGTACTCGAAATATATACAAAGAGAGGAGGAGAGGAAGAGAATCGTTGAAATGTAGAGACATTTCTTTTTTTGAAAATGCACCAAGAATACCTTTTCTTTGCGCCTTTATTGACCATTATAATCTCAGAGGATTGTGCTTGCAATTTATTGATATATTGTATTTAATTACTTTTTTGTTCATTCCAGTTATATTTAGAGTACCTATATATATTAGGGTGTGCCAAAAAAATCGAAGGTTTTTTACTTGCTCTCACCCCAAAACATCATAGGATATACCAAACAAAAATTATGTCCAAAGGACAGCTCTTAATTTCAATTTTAAGAGGTCCTCCAACGAACTTTAAATTTTCCGATATAAATAATATAGGAAAAAATTTTTTTTACATTTTTGTCAGTTGCAAACTGTGAAGAAATTTTATTTTTTAAAAATGAATGGATAGGTCTCGTTAAGCGATAAATTATCAACAAGAAATTCATTGAGTCAAATTTCTATCATTAATATTTACATTTCTACGGATCTTTCAAATTTGAATTTTTAATAGTTTTGCGTTGTTTTTTTAACTTTTATGGCTAAACTATAAAGATAAAAACTTAAATGGCAATTTTATAGTTCTTTTGACGCTCTATACAAAGGTTGTTGTTAATAACGATACAGAAAATTCATTAAGAACTTTCGTTAAGAAGTTTTGGCACACCCTAATATATATCATACATATTTAACTACGCTCTTAACTAATGTTCAATTATGGTAAGCTAAATACGTTCGAAAAGAGACTTAATTCCTTAATTCAACCGCCACAATGTATTGACGGCCTTAACAAATTTTTAATGTTAAATTGGTAAATGCGTAGAGAACAAAAATGAATGTGACGTCTAACTACAATTTTATAACCACGAAATTTAGTCTCTTAACGTAGAATTGGGTTGTGCTACCATCGACATATCCAATCAAAGCGTTACATCACTTCATATTCCTGGATAGACTACATTTAATTACAATGTTTTACATTAATTATTTTACAACGCTTCACAAATGACCAAATCATAGAAAGTTATGTTTCAAGATTGACCACTAATTTATATTATTTGGCGAAAAATGAACTCGTGACCTCCACGTTATAAATCTTGACCGCGACCACGGAATATTAATATATATTTATGTACTAGTTAGCGCCTACGGGTTCGTCTTTGTTATAATGGCTTTATTATTTGCTACCTCAGTATTTTATCTGGGTTATCATGAGCTGTATTTTATCTATTTTCCTACTGTAATTGTTTCCTTTACTACAAAGCTTCTTTGGCGACTGTAAGATACATTTTTTAAATGCAATAATAACTGCCTAGCATCTATGGATGAATGCAATAGTATCTACCCTAGATAATTGTTTGAAAATTACTGTACCTGATAGTATTTCGGAGATTACCAACAACTGATAGTTCATTTTAATACTTATATAAATTTGTATGTTTTCAAACAATGAAATTAAATTTTCAGTTAAAATATAAACTGCTTAGTTTAGTGAAAGATGTTTGTATGCGATTATATGCGATTTGCATTGTATCTTTAATCAACTCCATTTCCTTGAGTTCTAACTGTTATTATATTTAATGCGCGTCTCATAAATTATAGAAATGTATTATAGTTAACAATTGACCTTATCTACTTACAAAGAACATTAATATAGAAAATTGAAAATATATTATTAAAACAAGATCTATACATTTATATTTGACCAGGTTTTAGTCGCATATATGCTCGCGTTTATGTGGGTTCTAAACATGAATTACATCCCACGTTACTCGCTGGTAATGTAGCTTTTATTTTTTGTAAGTGTTTTTTGAGTTGAATTAAAAGAAAATTCAAATCCAAAATTGATGTGAACAAAATGTGACGATTGTGGAGACTTTTTATAGATTGACAATTGACAAGGAAGGGTTATATGTTATTACAAATGAAAGATGGACTTGTATGTTTAACAAAAAGATGTAAACATACCTCAATTAGTAGAAAATAAGAAGGACCTTCGAATCCAATGAACTCTTATTAAAAATATATATGTTATTAGAACATAATAATATTTACATTCTTCTTTCAATATTATGTGTTGTAATTGGTCTTTCCCGAATTAAGTTTTAAAGTGTCTCATGATGTAATGCTATAAGTATTTTGATTTTAAAAGTTGAAGATAAATAAAACTACAGTTTATTTTATTTTAGAATGGTTTGAATTGATTAATACAATAAGCTAAATATTCCTTCTAATGTACATTGATCGTTATATTAAGATTCGATATAAGATTTTTTAATCATGAAATATAGTGACACAGTTTAACTTAACAAGGTTTGCAGTCGATCGTGATTCCCGCGCTTTCAATATATCTTGTTCTGACATATATGTTATATTATAATGTACTTTACCGTAATAAATCCTTATCAATTTATTACAGTATATAATTGTTTTCGATTTTAGTGATTATTTGCTTACCTGTGTGACAGTAATCCTCGAGGTAGTGCCGCGCCGCACGTTGCACGATCGAGTAGTACAGGCTCACGGAAGAAGCAAGTGCCATGTTCTAAATCTCTTCTCCTCTGCTTCTTAAACTTTCCGTCGGTCGCTTGTTCGGTTTGTTTAATAATGTTTCAAACAAAACATAATGTACATAAACTCAAAATGTTCAGTATAGTAAAATGCAATAAAAAACGAAAGAACCATAAATAAATCAAATATAGTTTGAACTGCGTTAATTGCGGTAACCGAAAAGACAATTTTTTTTGCCGGAATTTTTTATTAAATTTACACGGTGTTCCATTTTTTTTTAAATAGTCCAAAGTCACAATTTTCACATCCTGCGCCGCCTAACTACCGCTTTCCAAAATTCTACGCGAAATGAAACACGTAATGTAAAATAATATAAAGGTTTTGGATGCGGGCGGCGCGCGCCGCAGTTACTGCGAGACTGGCAATGAGAAACAGTTTTTTTTGTTTCCCTTCTACATCGAGGATGCGTCTGAAATAAGTTCGGATTATAGAATTTTCGATAGTGTATGAAAATATCTCGTATAATTGAAATACAAATCATATTTCCCTATCGAAATGGATCAAGAGAAATTCTAATATGAATTTAAAAAAATATATTTAAACGTATACGAACCAATTTAATATACACAGTACAAAAAAATGAAATAGTACTATTTAGAATCTTATATGTGACTTACGTCGTGACGTTTTGAAGACAAATAAAATTGTTGCAATATTTGTTCCAATTAGATTCACATTAGCAACGGCATAAACAAATACGGCGGGGTTGAGAAAACGCGGGAAAATAAGTTTCCCGCCGAGAAGATCGCGGCATACTCGAGACGAGACGTGCGTAACGCAATGTTTACATAAGCTTTTTTGTACATTCGTTTAGTACGTTTTATTCAACACTTACAATTTTGTTGTTCCGTTTTTCCATGATTCTTAAGTAAGTCAAATAAGAAGTGTAATATTCGGTCTCTTCCCTTCCTTTCATCGGATATACATGCGATATTATCTTTAAGTTTCTACCAATTTGTTTTGTAGTGAAATTTTGCATTATTTTTTTTTTAATAATACTTGATTTACACTATAATTGCTTTTCAAATAGATTAATGTGTTAATCGAATGCCTTAAACGTAAGTAATTTTTTGTTTCTTGATATAAAGGATTTTGATTTTTATATCTTACTAGCGGGCCCGGCAGACGATGTCCCGCCCTAATTATAAAAAAAAATCCTTGATAAATACCAAAACGTTCCTCATGAATCACTTTATCCATTGGTGAAAACCGTTTGAAAATCCGTTCGGTAGTTTTTGAGTTTATCGCGAACAGACAGACAGACGCGGTAGGGGACTTTGTTTTATACTATGTAATGATTATAATCAATTAAAATAGTGAATCTTTAAGACGAATATATTTGTATGGAGTTCACACTGTGGTATTATTGACCGTCGTACATCTACTAGTTGTAAGAATCTCTTCCTTCATCACGATGCCTGCAAATAGACAATGCTAGTTCGATGCATTATTATTAGACTCTTTGTTTGAAATGCTTTGAAGGTGGTACAAATTATGCTGGATTTAAAATTAGAAGATATATATATATATTAGGAGTAAATACGTGTCATTCTATCAACTATTATATTCTATCCTTGGAGAGGTTACGAGTAATCTGTTCTTTTATCTACGTGTTCAGTTCTATTTGAATTGTTTATGGGGTGTTATTTGCATTGAAAAATAAAATGTATCAAAAATTATAAAGTATCGTAATATACGTAGTATGATTAATCGAAAATTGTTTTTTTTTATACCTATTACGTCACGGCTCATCGCCCGCGTTAACATAATCAGCGGCAGCGACGCAATTATGACGAAACCCTTTTTAAAAACGATTCGCATAAAAATAAAGAAAAAATGAGAAAAATGTTCATCAACGCGACACGACACCCGCCCGCGCCCTCTCCCCGCCCCCGCATCTCCAGCGCCCCTGGCAGCGGGTGGCGTCCGACGAAGACGGAAATAGACTCGTGTATATCCCTTTCGTTCGTTGCATCTCGCGCCACCAAGTTTAATACGAAAACTACCCGCGGCGCGCATCCCTCAAACCCGAGAAAGAAGTCTCAAGTGGAACGCACATCAAAATATAAGCGATCTTATTACAAACACGCACGGTTGCATTTAGAACGTTATTATGTTCGAATATAAGATCGCCTTGAAAAATGTCAGAAGTTTCGGACTCTTGCAACCGTAGGTGACGAACACATGGAGACTAAGCTAAGTTTAGCTCGTGCACGTATACAGTGCACTCACTCGCACACGCAAAACTTCCTCGTGGTGCTCGTGTGTGATTATGGTTCCGTAGTGTGCGTGCAAAAGTTCGTATACAAGTTTTCGGATGACTTTCTTTGTGTCGGTGATTTTTTTCGCGTTAACACGCCTGTGTGCGCCAGCGAGTGTGATTTTTTTCAAGTTTTTATTACGTACACCGACACAGGTGTTTGTACGCCGCCCTATGTGTGTGTGGGGGTGGACGCCCGTTCTTTGTGCCCGGGGATTGTAAAAAATGTCGTATTGGATTCTAGCAGCGCTAATGAATGATAGATACGTGTTTCTTATTCATATGGAGTTCGATTCGAATGTCGTATGAGTTTTTCAGATAAAAGCTTTTATATATTACGATCTAATTTGAATGTTCAATATAAAAAAATATATATATATGACATTATCTTAAAATGTAAAATTTTTATTTAATCATCTCTCCTACGGTCTTTATTTGGGCTTATTTAACGTTAGTTAAAGAAACCAGGTCACTCGATTTTAAGTCAAGAGTGATGTCAGAAGAATCCTACTTACCCTGCACTGTAAAGCTTGAAGAAGATTTTTAATAAAAAGACATCAACGCGCACCTTTATTTATTTTATTTACAAAAACTAAATAAATGATTGCTTTAAATTGTGTTAAATTTATACATTAAAAAAAAATAATAACTTAATTAAAGAAATACTTACAATAAAAATCAATGCAATACTAAAATTTCTTTGTTGAGTCGGAATCTTAGATTATAATTACATAAAACAATCACAATATCATTCTATACCGAAGTGAACTGGTATAAAGTATCAATCGCTCTTATAGTCTTCAGGGTAAATATTTCATATATTAAAACTCTGTTAGGTTAATTGCTGATATAATAACGTAATCAAAATTATCAGAATTAAGAGTATTATTTTTATTGACCCTTGTTCGAAAAAGTGGCTGCATTTCAAATTCTGGTATAATAAAAGCTTATTAATAGAAATACCATTGGGAAATGATTAATTAATAGTTAGAATTATAATACAGATTTGAATTACTAGGTAAATGAATTTATATTAACTCCAGAAATACACTTTCTTTGCGTGGAGTTCAGTGACACTCAGACATTTATAACAACGACATAATCTTAATCGGAATGGCCATCATTTTTTTACTCTTATCTCTTCTAGATAAAGTTAGCAGAACATGTATTTCTCTTCCACTCTCCTTTGTCAGGTTTTCTAGTAATCTTCTATATATATCTAGTAACAAAGTGGGGTGGCAAGAGACTAACCGACTAAGTTGCGAATGCGATGCATTTGGTGATAAGGTTTTTGTAGGTGGTAGAGCCACGCTGAAGCTATTACTGGTTTCAGCATGAATGGCTTGGCTCACCCGGGGTACTACCACCCGACCCACAGAAAACCGACGTGAAGTAACAGTGCATGCATTGTTGCGTTTCGTTCGGTCAGTGAGAGCGCCGGAGGCCCATCTCCACTTTCCCTTTACCTGTCCCCTCCCCCATACACAAGCAGGCAACGCACTTGCGACTCCCCTGGTGTTGCTAGTGTCTATGGACGGTGGAGATCACTTAACATCAGGTGACCCACCTGTTCGTTTGCCTCCTTTGATATAAAAAAAAGATAAGCTTGCCATAATGTCTTAGTTTTAAATTCTCATGATTTAATGTTAGACAATATATACTCAGCAATAAAAGAGCTTTCAAACGGCATAACGGGTTACCATTACTGTGTCATGGTTGTTAAACCAATGATGGATTTATTTATACTATGGAAAACACAACAATAAATTAAAGAATAAATTTAGAATAATAAAGAGAAGTATGCTATGCTAACTTCTGCCATTTTCTCTAGCATATCTCTCGGTAAAAAATCATTTTAATTAATGGAGTAGTTAAGGTGCAAAAGCGTAACAAACATACAAACTCACAGTTATAATATTAGTTAGGATTTAATACTAAACTCTTGCTGGTCATCATGGTTGTTGGATTATACTATGCTTTTTATCAGGATAGTGCTGTCGCTTTACCATGCTACTGTAAAAAAAAAACTATTAAATGCCAGTATTTCTGTTTTACAAAAGTTATCATATCTGGAACGCAATGAGAAGCAACGTATTAATTAAAGGCTATCAGTCTTCGGTGGATCCAGACAACTAAACCGCATTAACGAGTGAAGGGAGCGACAGGTTAGTATATCTCGGTTTGACTCTCCACATATCGGAGCACGGTTAAGGTAGGGTGTCTGTACCCGACTGGATCGCGACCACCGTACACCAGGTGGAACACCCGCCATAGTGGCACGTTTGGGCGTGTCGCGTTCCGGGATCAGCCGGTGTATATCCAGCAACCAGGGGGGGGGGAGCTGTCCCTAACTGGGTCGCTTTCAGGCCGGCATGACAGCGGCGACCGGCGATGGATAGTATGTCTTTCGGCGGTCGCCATTGTTTTTGGATTGTACTGTGCTTACCATCAGGCACAGTACAGTCACTTTGCCGAGCTACAATAAAAAAAAAAAAAAAAAAAAAAAGCCACTCAAACTAATGATATGCATTAGTCGGTACACGTATTAATCTTACGAATGTTAGGCTATTAGGCGAGAGCGAGACAAAAAATTGTGGAAAAAACAACGAATGAAAAAGAGGTCAGTAACTGGATCGAGAGTACGGTAGCACTTGAGTACCTGTACACACGATAGAGAATTTGGATAGCAAATACAATTACTATACCTAGCACCTGTGTAGTAGTTGTAACCTGTATTTTGCATTGTAACGTGTTGTAGATTCTTATGACATATAATATATACAGATCTTGTAAAAAAAATAACAGGCGAGTTCATCATGTATTTAATATAGTTTATGTCCAACGTAATACATTCTATAGAAGAAAAAAAATAAATATACATAAAAAATAGAACACGTGAATAGTAAAAAGAATGTTTTTACACATTTTCATAGTTTTAAACCGAAAGTTCGAATACTGAAATCAAATACTATGAATAAAAGCTAAAATCAATAATTCAAATAAATTATAATTCTATAGTATACATGAAAAGGAGGATTTCTATTAGTTAACGACACCAAGTCTGCACTATTAGACATAGTTAAAGAAAATAACAATAAATGTAATGATATTCAGAACTTATCCAGATAGGTAAAAAAAATATAAAAACCATTTCATATGCAAATTATTACGATACCAGACAGTTTAAATAACATAAAATGGCAAAAAATGTGGGTGTTTTTTATAGCGGAATTACATATTTAAAAATAATGTCCAGTTGAATAAAATAATGTAACTGAATTGAAACAAAAAGTTGTGAAAGCTTCCGTCTACAACAGGAAGTATTTTTTTATTCAGTAGCGTCAGTTTGTCTTGCAGGTGTACGGGTACTTGACGCTCTCCACATATGTAAACACAATGGTATTAAGAAGTGGACAATGCAAGAGAAATTTCTTTAGTATGGACATGACGCAAGATAACATATAATAAATAGAATGAAATTTACACGATAGTATGCAGCTTCCATGTAGTTTTTGTGTTAAACTATATACTATAATATAGCATTACTCGGCTGAACGATAAATGCATATTATATAAACATTAATCAAATTTTCTTTTTCAGCAATAGGCAGAAATATGTAGAGCTGGGAGCAAAGCACCAAAAACTAGTGGCAATAAGACAAATTAAACCGTTATCTTTGCAAAACATCTTAGACAGTGTGACCAACTTTTTTTTTCACGAACTGACTATGCTATTGGCCTGACGGGCCTTCACAGCTTCACTAGACTAAGGCGAGCACTTAAGGCGTTTCGCCGCTTGGCAGCAAGCTCAAGGGTGCCAGAATGGCCGAACCTCGGCTCGGGCTGTTGCATTGAATGCAACTTCGCGAATCTGTATAAGCTGAATTAAGCTAGCTATTCCATATACAATAATTCCTGCGACACATATGTGTACCGACATGGGAGCCTCACGAATTCAAACGTGTATTTTGTGTTTGATAATTTGACTAATTTAAACTAACCTAGTTTGAAAACAAGAGAAAAAATAAAAACCCTTCCACCATGTATGTACCTGTGTGTATTTCTGCACGAATGCGGGGTGATCTATGTTATGTGATCAACTTGACCTAACCTCCGACTTGCTTCTTGTTGAGAATATATGAAATATCTAAAAATAAGGGATATATCGTACAAGTTTACTGTAATAATTAGTTCGTTTTTAAAGTTTATTTATACCGTTAGGCGAAATTAGGAATTTTAGATACAAATACCGAGCGATAAAAAATCAAGAGCGAACGTAATCGTTAGGGGTCGTCCATTAATAACGTGAAGCGTTTTTGAGGATTTTTGACCTCCCTACCCCATCCGCTAATATCATGCGAGGTCTTTCAAAATTTGTATTTTGAGTATTTATTGGATTTATAAAAAAAAACAATTTGCTTTATTATTTTTAAAGTGAAACTTTTATTACATCGTCTCAAACTTTTTTGTCTGTGTGTTGCATGTCGCGTGATGGTCGACCGCGGAGTAGGGATAAAGTGAAAGGCGCTCGTCAGAGCAGCCAGGGCCAATATGGTGGCGCCTATAGTTCGCAGCACCTGACCGTGTAGTGTATAGACTATTATTAGTTAAATGTCTATAGTGTGAAAAAAAGTTTCACTTTTACCGTGATTTCATAAAACCATACAATGCTTTTTTTTTGTTTTTACTTTAACTTTACTATTATTATATTTAATTATAATTGTTATTACATTCAATTTCGAAAAATAAATACTAAATAAATTTACATCTATTCATGGATTTTAATATATAGAAGAATTTTGTCAGATTTTGGCATATTTCTAGAAACACGTTTTACTATAAATTATTTTCATTTTCTCAGATTTTTACACTATTTTTTGTTTGCAATATTACGTGGTATTTGCCGAAACCCCCTCTCCTCTTAAATTTCTCACGTAACTAATGGACGTTATAATGTCTTAAAATTACTAATGAAAAGCATTTTAAAAGTGAGCCTACCTAACACTGTTTTTATCACTCTGTATGGTTTTTGGCATTCAGGAAGACCTCGCAATAGTATTACGCGATCTTATATTTCCTAATTTGTTTAAACTTAAAACCATACACTATTATTTGACAACCCTAATATAATTACGTAAGCAGTGTAATCATTGGAATGATGTTTTAAAAATTAAATTATTAATAATAATTACTAAGAATAATTGACTTGTGTATAGGTTAGACTAAAAGGCCAAGATCTATTTTATCAAATGCATTCAAAAAACTTAAAAAAAACATTTGTTTATATCATCATTTATTCAAACTGAGTCATGTCGTATCCATATATAGCTTACGTTAAGTAAGTGAGATGTAATTACACCATCAGCGGTGTTCCCAAAAAGCGCAATTATTAGCCGCACACCTACCTTTTGACAGCAATATTCATCATACTGACATCACTTGAGGAAGAGACAAAGTGGGTAATTTATAAAAATATGTTGTATTGTTGTTTGCTATTTAATATAACGTATCGGAGAACTTTGCTGAAGTAGTGTAATTTGATCAACAAATGTAGTGACTAGTTGGTACTAAATCGTGGTAGGGCTTTTTCGAAGCACACTTTGCTAGCTACCACCCTTAAGTTGAAAATCTTTTGCCAAGTACCTGTGAGCATGTTCCGGCAGCTGCATTTAAACCTCTCTAGGTTTGTCGTGTTTATTATTTTAGACCACATCGCCATTTAACATCAGATGAGATTAGGGTCAAACGCTGAAAGTGATAAATAATAAAGACATTTAGAGACTAGGGCACATAATGCTTTGTGATAATATTCGTACATGCTCATTCGATCTTTTGGGCTTGATGGAGAAGGAGTCTGCTATCAAATCGTTAGCTAATTTTGTCAAACATGTTATTGCTAATCTTAAGATGTTTCACGGACTTTGAAATTACCACGACTCTCTCACTTCTATCTGAATGACTGACAAATCTTCGCGACTTTTATATTGCACGTCAAGGGAGTGAGTGAGTAGTGAGACTCCCTTTATATTGCCAATTTCAAATGATGTCTGCTCGAAACCAACAAAATTGAAAAAAAAAGATAAGCAACAAAAGTAACTTTTGAAAAAAAAGGAACGGTTTGAGTCTCATTTAAGAATTCCCATCGTTGATCTGTAATACCCAGCGCAACCATACACGATCCGCCTGCACTATTACTTCGTTCTAGCTTAGCAAGCTCTCTGGCCTTATAATTTGTTTGATAGATAATTACTTCATCTCTATGGTCCCATTTATCACAATAAATAGACTAAAAAAAGTGAAACATCATTTTTCAAACGTAACTGGTATTTCCCAACGTTATCGAGTATTATGGAATTATAATTTACTGTCTCTTTCAGGTGACTTTGTTTTTCCCTATAGTTAAGATTAAAAGTACAATATAGCCTTCCCAAGGATCTAGGAGAGGATGTACTTCTAAACGACATTTATCTTTTGCCAGTTTATATATTTAGTTGTAAAAAGGAAAATATTACTTTCACATTTATAAAATTTGTATAGATGTATAATAAGCAACTAATTTTGTAAGCAACTATTGAGGAATATCTACCGATTTCCTTATTTACAATATGTGCAGGGTTCGACTGTGAAGACATATAACAGCTAAGATGATTTCTGGTGCAAAACTGCAATGCTCGTGCTGTAACATTCCCGTTCGTAGGGTCTGGTTGGCAATACGTTCTGAACAGTTTATCTGCTTTCTCGCTAACAATCTATCATTAAATTACTCTTTCACTTGTCCCAGTGCTGGTCATGTATTTATTTTTATATCTTCACTAGCTGCGAATCGTACTTTCACTAGCTTTTAATTTTTAAGATTTTAATTACAGTTCAGATTGTTAGGCTTAAAAAAATCGTATATATACAGTGACTGTTGCGAAGATAGCCCACCTCTATTACATAGGCATTCACACTTTGCTTTTTCCCGGCTATGCTGTTCTTTTCGGACGGCCACTTCGACCTTGGTCTCCTACAACTCGATCCATACCACACAACCTCTTTTTAGTGGTACTTTGTTCTCATTTAGCGCACAAATCTGTGCAAAATGTAGATCAGAAGATCTAAAAAAAATCCTACCTCCTAAGGTCCAAGCTTCAAGTAATCTACACCCTTCCTCAAAATTTGGCTCGTAAAATTTCACTTAGTTTCATAGATTACAACATTCAAACGAACATCAGCATAGATCAGAAGTAACGTAGTTTTTTAATAGTTTTGAAGAGATTATTTTTGCCATAAGATTGGTTTCATATTTTGTTGGAAAGAGTTGATTATTTGACTCTTTATTTTGTAATATTGGTGGCATTTTATGTAATTACTGTGTTATGTTATGTTTATGTATGTTGGTTACTGTGCACAAGTGAAGTGAATGTAAAATAATATCACCGATACCACGGAGCATGAATTCTGAGACGTCACAAAAACTCCACGGAAAGTTTTAACAAGGGGCCACCATCTTATTAGAATATTGAAATTACCACAAGACGCTTCTAATACCATTACCCACTGCATACTGGCAGTAATAATCTAGAAGATTGGTTGCCAAAAATTAAAAATAGCATATCAGCAGGCCTTAAATGGAAAATAAATACTTTTTCAAGTATTTTGTGTTTTATTTACTATTTACAAGATACGGTTCGGCGGAAGACAATTTTTATATTGGATGTTGAAAAATGTGGCTTATATTATTCTTAAGAATATTATTTTTAAGAATAATATAAGATAACGGTATATAAAAACAACGCGATAAGATCACAAAATTAGTTAAAGCCTTTTCTGTATTTGCCTGTCCAGATATGATCTCCAAAAAAGGTGTCGCTTGGCTGTTATTAAAGCATTGGTAGGATACGGAAACCACATTTAATAGCCGTTCTCTTTCTTGATATTTTACTATATTCTACCAAGTCATTGATTAATAGGTGAGATAATAATACGCTAAGTTGTATTAAAAATAACAGGATAAAGTTAATTTGGGCATGTTAATAATTTCAAAGAACAGTTAAACGATTTCCGCGAAGGAAAAACAAAACATGGTATTTATAACGAGTTGGGAACGTGCGACTGAAAATAGTTCACGTCAGACTAGAGCCAGGGTAACGATAGGGCATGGCCGCGATGCGACGCGACGCACGGTGGAAACAGAAAGTGGACGCCGCAAGGACGACCGGTAAGACCCTACCTCGTGGGCTTCCTTGCCTTCAGACTGTCGCTTGGTAATGTTACAGGAGACGAGCGGATTATGAATTAGCAATGCTAATTTTAAACCTCATAGTTGGTACTTTTTTTTCAATTTTGTTGGTTTTGCACAAAGATAGATTTAGTAATATAAAGGGGTAATCGCAATTTGATACAAGTCACTTCTCTTTCCCTTGACACATGCATGAACATTGCATAAAGAGCTGCAAAGATTTATCAGTCACCATTTAGATGCAAGTAAGTCGACTAAGAGAGTCGTGGTAATATCAAAGTCTGTTAAATGCCTTGGGATTAATGATCACATGCTTGACAAAATTATCAAACGATTTGATAATAGACACCTTCTTCTTCAAGCCCGAAGATCGAATGTACATATACGAAGGTTGTCACAAATCATTATATACCCTAGACTAAATCTGGGACATTCTTGAATTCTTGAAATGTATCCTTTTGGAAATAATTTCTATACGATAGTCAAAATTATGTCATAATCCGTTGTGTAGTTTAGAAGAACATAAGGACAGACATGTAAAGCGTTTTCGTTTTATAATATTTATAGATAACTAGCGGGCCCGGCTGACGTTGTCCCGCCCTGATTACCCCCCGCAACCCCCCTTGTGGGTGGAATTTCGTAAAATCCGTTCTTAGCTGACCTCTACTCGGCGAAAGGAATATTCCTACCATATTTCAAGTCGCTACGCCTTATGGTTCCAGAGATATCGTGATGAGTCAATATATAGGTAGGAATCTCTTATATATATATATATATATAGAAGATAGTTTATTTCGCTGTCAACTTGTAACTTAAAATGCGCATAATATCGAGTTTAGTGGGATTTGTGTGTTGCGCAGATGAGGGAGGTTTTTTGTGCTATTGTCCAACTTGTGCCGCGTATATAAACCCACGCACACCTTTTGTGCGTAGTAAATATGCTCACTGTCACATCCCGTCCACGATATAAACAGAGACGTTTAATTATAATGATGTATGATGAACGATTTTTTTCTCTTTACTTAGAAGCTTTTATTTAATCTGTCTATTAATGTCTAATAATAATTTTTTTACAAAAAAAAATACACATAAAAATGGAACAAATCTATATCTTACTCTCTATAAAATACTAGAAAATGTGTTCGTAACTGCGCTTTTCCTAAGCGGTTTGACCGATTTTGATGATTTTTTTATTTGTGCTAATGACGTCATCTGGTCAGTTACCAGTTATAGCACATATAGTGCTAGGGTTTTTTTAATGCCCGACTTAGACATCACTAATATGGAAAAGTGTTTCCAATCATCTAGAAGCATTTCGACAGCTACTCTTTCCAGTCAGTTAAATAATATCAGGCTAGACTAACCTATCTAGTCAAATAGCAGAATGTATAAATCTAAGCATTTAGTAGCTTTTTAATGAGCCGGACAAAACCATACCAGTTCTAATATAGTGGCTATTAACAGGTGGACTTCTCAATAATTATGTCGTTACGTTAACATATAAAATAATGCTTAGAGGGTCTGGCGTATTCACAATACTAAATAAAGTGAAAAAAGTTATCAGAAGCACATGCTAAGTAACACTTTTATAGGATAAGCTATCATTACATAGTATAAAACAAAGTCCCCTACCGCGTCTGTGTGTCTGTCTGTTCGCGATAAACTCAAAAACTTCTGAACGGATCTTCATGCGGTTTTCACCAGTGGATAAAGTAATTCATGAGGAACGTTTTAGTATATAATTTGTCAATGTTTTTTTATTATCAGGGCGGGACATCGTCCGCCGGGCCCGCTAGTACTAAATAAAGTGAAAAAAGTTATCAGAGGCTCATGCTAAGTAACACTTTTATAGGATAAGCTAATGGAGATACAATTCCGATGGTACGGCCGTGCCATGCAGAAGTTAGAATAATGTGTGTGAACATGTGATAAATACGCTAGATCGTAAGTCAGGATTGAAAAACGTGTACGAATCCGTCTGATATAAATATCTATAATTGAAAATTACTAGTTGACCCAGCGAACGTTAGCCCGTCCTGATAATAAAAAAACCTTGACAAATTATATACCAAAATCTTCCTCATGAATCACTTTATCTACTGGTAAAAATTGTATGAAAATCCGTTCAGTAGTTTTTGAGTTTATCGCGAACAGACAGACAGACGTGGCAGAGGACTTTGTTTTATACTATGTAATGATAATGATAAACATAAACAATAACATACACTTACTGACGGCCCAGAACAGATGTCTCCTGAGCTTAAACTAAGATAGCTAACAATAAATAAACATTGGACAAGGTCAGAAGAAGATTATATACGACAAAATTCAGTAAATAAATCTATACTGAATCACTAATCTACTTTTATGGTACAAATATCTTAAGCTCTTTATACTAACTGAAATACCAACGAAATGCTAAGTTTTCAGGTTCCGTGCAAATTTGAATTTTATGATAAGGACCCAACGGACAAAACTTCATTCTTAGTTTTTTTAAGTAATTCTTAAATGTGGCATGTTATGCACTCATTCAATCGCTAACCAGTATGCCCATCCATCTTCCTCACCAGACGTACTGCATTATCTCGGTATTTCTGCATGATACCATTATAAATACATTCCTCTCATTCACACCTAAGAAATACAATCGAAGCTTTTGTATGCCTGTCTTTGTCTACCAGCAGAATGATTCAGCGGTTTATGTTGTACGAAAGAATGTATGTTTTATATATATTAAAGCGTTTTTGATTTTATTACAAGGAATTAAGTTCGCATTTCATTTGGTCCCTAACTCTGAATTAAATTTCACGAACAAGTGTTAATACTGAATGCAGCAATCTTTTTCTCGGGCATTTCTCGCTTTAGAGAAATTTACACAAACAATATAGTTTAACCAATTAATCTGTAAAGTTAATGAGAATATTTGTTATGCGGATTGGTATCATCATTAATTGTAATTTAACTTTCTAATTTTAGCGTTCAATTCTGTAATGAGCTTTGTCAAAAGATAAGCGCATGGCTACCTATCACCAAATCAAAGTTATGTCACAAATCATGTGCTGCTGTATTTAGGCGAGAGTCCTTGAAGATTGGTCTTGGATAAACGGACGCAAGAAAAAAAATTGAGCCGTCACGGGACGCCTGGCAGATATGAAACACATGTGTAACGTAGTAAACAACACTGTATACACTATAGGTATGCGAGCTCAATGCGGCAAGAGAGATTGCACACAGTCCCTTGCGCATGGCATCGTGTCGCCATGTCTCACACACTCGCCACGCCAACAATGAGGTTTACCCTTTTTTTTTTTTTTTTTTTTTTTAACGTGGGGAAATCCCTTATGGATACCCACCCTCCCGGGGGAGAGAGTGGGTTATGTCCGACTCGCACGGACTAAAACCCCACGGTGTACCGACAGACCGTTGTGTGGGGGCGGCAAGGGATCGTTCAAGCTAATCAACCTTGTAGAGCCGCCCCCACGGTCCGCCCGGCGGAAGGTGACCGCCGGGCTCCTACCTATAGAGGGACAGACCGGGTACACACCGGCTGCCCCCCCTCGTCCGCCGGACCTGTGCAATGAGGAGATGGGCCCCCCGGCCCATCCCCTCAGGTCCGGCTACGGTGGCAGGAGGAGTTGGGCAAAGCGCCGCCTCCTCCTGCCAATCCTCCGTTGGCGGAGACGGCCACTTAGTGGGTCTGCCTCGCGGGCCCTCTCCGCCGCCTCCTTCTGCGAGATGACGTCCTCGCAGAAGGAGGACATCGCTCGCCACGCCTGTTCGCTGCCGAGCATGGCCGAGACCAGGCTCGGCAGCGACAAGTCAGGTCCTACCGCCGCCGCCAGAATGCGGCGCTGCTCCCCCCACGCAGCACACTCAGACAGAGTGTGCTGCGCGGTATCTTCGTCAGCGCCGCACTCGTGACAGGCGGCGGTCGGCTCCCTGCGCGCGATTCGGTGCAGGTACCACCCGAAACAACCGTGTCCGGTGAGTACCTGCACCAGTCGAAACGTCAGGGAGCCCCACTCCCTTGAAATCCACTCCCGCAGGACCGGGCGGACGGCGTCTACGGTAAACCGCCCGAACCGCTCGTCCGCCAGGTCCTGCTGCCACCTTTCGACGGCGTCTGTTCGTAGACGCCGTCTTTCCGCCTCTACCTCCCTGGGAGCCGGAGGCTCCCCCCTTCGTTTCCTCGCCGCCGTGAATTCGTACACGGCGGCGAGAACTCCTGCCTCCAGCTCCCAGGGTAGGGAGCCGGCGAGCGTGAAGGCCGCCGCTGAGGACACCGTCCGGTACGTACCCTAGCCTATAGATGTTTCACATCAAAAATTGTACAAAATGGATGATATCTGTACAACGTTACTCTTGGCTCTGATTATTAATTGTCTGTGTTTCCTGACTAATCTCCGATACGGCTGAACCGATCTTGATATTTTTTACTGGTATATATACCTGTTAAAAGTTAAATATTTCAATATAACATTTTGTTTTCCATGTGGTGATTTAAAATTAATAAAAAAACGGGGTTTACCTGTTAAAATAATGAAGGACAATCCTTTATTAATGTAAATAGAAAACATGTAGTTTCAGTGAAATAGAAAGATCATTAAAAAAAAGTCGCGTGTACCTAGCAAATAAACTTTTAATCTAAATGTAGTCGAAAGCTGAATGTGGTATAAATATTGATCAAATTTCATTATTCACAGTCTGAGACAATATATTAATCAGTCCAAACTGTTCGTGTAAAGGCGACAAAAAATACACACTCGTTTAAAATTGGACGGTGTTATTCATTATGTGACGCGCTCTGATAGACATATTAAATGGTTACATCGTGTTTTAAACTTTTTGTTTGAATTGCGCGCGTCGGTATGTTTGTTTCTTTTTCCAAATTTTCTTAATGTGATAGCAGTTTATTAACTTTCCTTTTTTATTATCATTATGTGTTTGCTTTGTTAACTCGATAATATGAACATGTTTTAGCTTGACATAATTAAGATTAATCAGACTGTATTGCTTTATTGTGATTGTCTAATTGAGTGACTCAGTTGATAGCGTGTTCGGACACTGCGTTGATCGACGTAAGTTCGAATCCTTGCGACTGAATTGGAGCTTTCGGTGAAGGAAATGATCGTGGTGGTTTTAGGTAAGCCTGTCTGTATAGTTATCAACTTCAAGTTGAAGATCTTTCGCCAAGCATCTTTTGGTCTATTTCGGCAGCTGCATGTGAGAGTCAGCCCTCTTTAGGTTTAGCGTGTTTACTAGCTTAGAACACATCTATATTTAATATCGGGTTTGATTGTGGACCGTGTGAAGAGTTAGATGGGCAAAAGTTACTATAATATAGAAAATATTTTATATAGACTCTGACTAAATACAATAAAGTAACGAATGAAAGTACGAGAAAAGTGAACTCTCAGAAATACGCCATGTTTATATTCTGGTATTTTAAGATTATCAGATATGATAAAATAATAAGCGCGTCATACAAATATCTATACATTTTTCAAAGTGATCTAAGCAGTAGTATCGCCTGATGGGTCCGTGAGTTACAGTAAAGGGTATAACAAACGTTCGCCAGTGTAATCCATCTACTTCACGACTCGATGGTTGAGAATAAAGGGGGCGGTATATGTTAAGCGCTGAAGCGGTAGCAGATTCTATTAAAGACTAATGAATATAACATTTTTGGTTATTATTTATTTACCATCGAAATATTTACTATTGTTTTTATTTCATATTTAATCTAAGTGGTAAGAGTTGAATACCTTTACATGTAAAAATCAATTGTAGAATGCATGTATCAAAATCAAAATACACTTTATTCCATTTAGGCCCTGAGAAGACTCTTATGAACGTCAAAGCTACCAACGGTTCGGAAAATAACCCAGTCATCGAGAAGTACCGACAACAAACTCGATCTGGTTTATCTTTTCGTTATATATAATTTTACAAACATAGATCGCTACACTCGTTTTTGATGGATGCACAGAGAGGGCCGTCATTTCCAGACGTTCCCATCGTTCACATATTGATCCACCTTATAAAGAACTCTTTAGATATTAAAACTCACTTGACATGGTTCTTGAACCCACTATCCGGCAAAACGGTAATGTGCTTTGGGACTTTGTTATAAAACCTTACACTATTAACTAAAAAACTGTTATTGGTCTTAGTGAATCTGAAACATGGAGTGACCAATTTGTTACTGTTTTTGCGGACACACATTAGATTTTCAAGAATATCCTAATAAGGGCCTATATATTGAATAAGAATATATTGAGATGTACCTATCACCAGCTTATCACTTCAAGATGATTGCAATTATTTGGCTAATTTTTGTTTGTTGTGTGTTTAATTGTCAAGACAAGGTTCAATGAAGGAAAATATTTAAAAACTCCTACGGAAAAGTTAACAATGTGAGTTACAAAATCTTTATGTACTGAAGCGACTGAGTAAGTGGGACATAAGATAGTTGCAAGATCTTCAAAAATATTAACAGAATTGACGTTCCGTCGTTCGTATGCCATTTTTTTTAAAGTTACGAGTATATGGTCGATATAAAGGGTAGATTTGGCTTCATTTTCTTCGTTAATACACCTATATAAAACCGGAATGGACGGCTAGTATTTATATATATAGCAAACAAGTTACCAATCAAACGCCGAGTTAGTGAAGTCCAGCAGAGTTTAAAAGTTTTTTCACATCTAGATCTAGCGTGGTAATCTTATAACTATATAGGTATACTTATAGTATACTCCACTTAAACGAAAGAATCGCTGATGTGGACTCCATAAAGAACGGAATTTGAGTGGTAAGCGTTATTCACGTTTTGCGTGTGGCTATTAAAGTATACTAATGGTTGTACTGTAGTCAAAATTCAACTATAATATGTAGTCCGGTGAAGCTGTTAAGGCCTTGCTAGGTGAATAGCGTAATCAAAAAATCAACTATAATAAAGACTACAAACTTCTTCTTTACGTGTTGATATATAGTATTAGTCTGTTTGTGAAATATAAGTATAAGAGCCATAAAGGAAAGAAATAACTATTTTCAAGATTTTATTGTTTGATAATAAAGCAAAAGAGAAGAAAACAAAATAAAGTCGAGACGGTCATAAGGATTGCCGACCGAAGTGAAAATTCAAAAGAATGGAATAACTGTGTTACATTTTTATACAGTTTATTAATTATTCAAAAATATGATGGCCTGTACAAGCTTTATATCAAAACGCCAATATTACATGTACACAGGTCGCTGTACCTCGCGTCGCTAGTTTGAAACTGGCGCAATACCTCACAAGCACGTTGGTGACGCTTTACTAGCATATGAAGGATATCGGTAATGTGAACCTATAAGTTTTTAGCAAAAATCACTCAACGAGACTAAATAAGTTTTCACTTAAAAAAAAAAAGTTTAGAAACACAGAAGAAAGGTCAAAGTGTTTTGTCTCTACTCATACCTAAACAAATTTGGAGAAAATTATATTTTTTCCTCAAGAATGAAAGTTTATAAATTAATGGATTATTCTTGAATCTCAATCATTAGGCAGCCATTAGTTAATTAAAATTGGTAACACTGTTAGTTGACTGAAGCAAACCATCCTGAGGAAAACTGAAAAAAAACTTGTAGTAGTTGTAAGTGCGAAAATATATAACTGTGGATTTCTCGGAGCTAGAAATCGCGTACACGTCGTGGGCTGGCGTGGTAATTATGTCTATATCTATCTTCGAAAAGAAGCCTATGGAAATGCAGTGGGCTTATTAAGGACTGATGTTATATTTTGAAAATTGCCGTATTAAACGCTCTACCACTGTAACTTGGACTGCGTCCGACTCTGCATGATGCATTAATCCCTGTTCTTTGAGACGTATCCTTAATATATGATGGCGGGATCAGATCGGTCACGCTGCGAGTCTTCGCAGCTTGAAGCTTTAATTTTAAATTAATTTTTTAAATCTTAAATTAATAATCGAATAATCTCATTTCATATTAAGTATTTCAACGTATCGACTTTGCGGCTTAGGCACTGTACGCGATACTCTATATCTATTTTTTATGTAAGTAGCGTTCGCCTGCGGTTTCACTCATAATGTAAACTTAATCTTAAATTTAAGGCGTGGAAACGTATCAAACAAACTCACTTTTGCATTTACAATATTAGTAAGGATGTATAAAGTTAAATGAAAACTGTATGGTTTGTACAATAGTAAAAATAACATATAAAAAACAAATAAAACCGATTTAAAAATTTACTCCTAAAAATTACACCAGAAGATTCTTGACTTACAGTTAAGTACTTACCTACTTTACCTAGTGTTGGATTGTCGTTTCGAGTTTTAGTGCGAAACCAACAAAATTGAAAAAAAAATAGATATTCGATTTGGAGCAGTTCTCTGAAGTATTTTCGAAACTGCCTTGACATATTCTCTTTCTAATGAAGAAAAAGTTTTCCAGATCGGATTATAAATGACGAGTTTCTGAAGTAACAAACATATAAAAAAATACAGCCGAATTGAGAAACTCCTCCTATTTGACGTCAGTTGAAAACATATCAAGACATTAAGTGACCCGGTCACGCGTTGCTGTGGCTCAGCTATTAAATGTTGAATTAAAAATATGATAAAGTATTTGGTATTGTGGGGTAATGATTCTGCCTAAAAACTTGATATAGAAATAGCTAGGTTACCTAGTAAATAGATTAATAGAACACATGCACTGAAAAATAAACAAGATTTGAAGAAGATATTCAAAATTAAAATGTGGCGCCATCTATGAGAGATGTATAACAGTCGGTCCATCAGTTTCCTCTCAACAAATTAATTTAAAGCGCCATCTGTTCAAGACTGCTGAAACTAACAATTAATAACAATAATCAACATTGACACTCGTATAATTTGTAATTAAAAAATTGAGGCCGTACTTAGTCTGGCCATAAATTCTGTTACAATTAAAAATAAACGAAATATTACATTTGAATTTGGAATCTATCATTTTTATATGATTATTCATTGAGTTTTGTCATTTTGGCGTCAATATATTGTACAATATTTTGCGATATTAAAATGGAGTGGGGTGATAAAGAGAACCGAATCGCTGTGATTGCATTACACAAAGAAGGTATGGAGCCAAATGCCATATTTAAAACTCTCCATACGCTTGGTATTAGTAAAATGTTTGTGTACCGGGCTATTAATAGGTACAATGAGACTTCCCCTGTTTGTGACAGGAAAAGATCTGGCCGTCCACGTAGTGTTCGTACGAAAAAGGTGGTCACAGCAGTAAGAGAAAGAATTCGAAGAAATCCTGTCCGAAAGCAAAAGATTTTATCTCGGGAGATGAAGATAGCACCTAGAACTATGTGGCGTATTTTAAAAGATGCCTTAGGACTTGTAGCCTATAAGAGACGTACTGGTCATTTCTTAACTGATAATTTAAAAAAGAATAGGGTGGTAATATCGAAACAACTACTGAAGTGGTAAGCAAAGGGAGGTCACAAAAAAATTTTGTTTACGGATGAGAAATTTTTTACAATAGAGCAACATTTTGACAAAGAAAATGACCGTATTTGTGCTCAAAGCTCTAAGAAAGCTTCCCAATTACTCGACAGAGTGCAACGTGGGCACTATGCGACTTCAGTGATGGTTTGGTGGGGTATTAGCTATGAAGAAGTGACTGAGCCATACTTTAGTGAGAAAGGTATCAAAACATCGGCACAAGTGTATCAAGATACCATTCTTGAGAAGGTAGTGAAGCCTCCTTAACAACACCATGTTCAAGAACCAAGAATGGTCCTTTCAGCAAGACTCGGCGCCGGGTCATAAAGCTCGGTCTACGCAGTCTTGGTTGGAAACGAACGTTTCGGACTTTCTCAGAGCTGAAGACTGGCCGTCGTCTAGTCCCGATCTTAATCCGCTGGATTATAATTTATGGTTAATTTTAGAGAGTACGGCTTGCTCTAAACACCATGATAATTTGAAGTCCCTAAAACAATCCGTAAGATTGGCAGTGAAGAATTTTCTCATGCAAAGAGTGCGTGCTTCTATAGATAACTGGCCTCAACGTTTAAAGGACTGTATTGCGGCCAATAGAGACCACTTCGAATAAGTTTATTATATTTTAAATTGTTTTATATTTATGTATTAAGTAAATGGGGGGGGGGGTGCCTGTCCCGCTGGGTCGCGACCACCGTACACGGGGAACACCCGCAAGGGCGTGGGGTGTGGTGGGGGGGGGTATTGGGGGGGGGGGGTGTCGGGGGGTGGGGGAAGGGGGGGGGGGGGGATTTGGGGGGCTTTTTCAAAAAAAAAAAAAAAAAAACTAACACACTGTAAAAGTATTAAATGTTATTTGCAATAGAATTTTTTTTTCTTTGTTTCAGTATTTATGGCAGGACTAGGTAAATTATCCTATCTCTTAAGTTGGATCAAATATAAATGCCAACTTTCGTGAAGATCGGTTGAATATTTTCGGAGTTCATCGTGGACAAACATTATGACACTGGATTTTTATATATTTAAGATATGTCATATAACTAATAAATACACCAGTATTACCGAACAATGGCCCCTCATTTATTCACATGCTGCAATACACAATACTACACAATGCAATGCGATACGATGCAGAACCACACCATAATATTATATTACTTTTTATTTATTTCCGGTAATATTTCACTTGTTTTATAAAGTAGGTAATTTTTTTTGTTTTCAATACAAACATAAAATAACGGGAAGAAAATGAAGTGATTAATGCTCAGTTGTTTATGTGTTTGGACACTGTGTCGATCAATATAGATCCAAATCCTTGCAAACCAGCCGGTGCTTTCGTTGAAGGAAGATATCTTGATGAAGCCATAGCATGGTGGCAGGTATTTTTCTAACACCGATCTGTAGCCAAGCATTTGTTGGTGTGTTCCGGCAGCTGAACTTGAGAACCCGTCCCTCCATGTTTAGCGTGTTTACCATCTCGACCACATAAATTAACATTTGGAATATTTTTATAGTAATGAATTTAAATCAAATATAATACATTTCTTTAAAAACAAACAACTTTTTAAATGAACGCTCCGAGGTCTTTGACTGTCCTTTTCAAAACGACACCAATTAACATAAAAAGCCAACCGATATCATCTAATCTAGGTCGTGTAATGTCATAGAGGACGAAACAATCTCGTCCTTATGTTACTTATAAATAATTTGAACAGGCATTTTTTTGACCGTTTTTGTCTTTATTTGTACACTAACTTCTGCCCACGGCTTCATCTGTGTGGAATATATACTTTGGGCAAACGTTGACACGCAGCGGAAGCTCTCGAAAGAAAAAGAGCAAACGATTTTGAAACATTCTTCATTGCTGCTCCGCTCCTATTGGTCTTAGCGTGATGATGTATATCCTATAGCCTTCATCAATAAATGAGATATAACACTGAAAGATTTTTTAAATAAGAACCAGCAGTTCTTAAAATTAGCGCGTTCAAGCAAACAAACTTGTCAGTTTTATAATATTAGTATAAGTTGAGACGAAGTAAGGGCAGAAAGGACGACCCAGGTTCTATGATCGATAATTAACAATGCCATCAGACACAGGTCATAGATCCTGAAAAATTGCTGCTTCTTTCGCCATAGACTGCCAAGGGTAGGTGGGGTCTTATAAGACCCATCCTATCAAGCTCGAGTAAGTTGTAAACAAACCTAACCTAATTAATTAATTGATTTTCTTTCCGGTTCTATTCAATGACTGAGTTGTTTTCCTAACCGATGGTAGTTTTGTCGTTCATAATCGCCTTCTCAGTGGCTAAATTGAATATTTTTTATTTTTATTTGATTTACTCAAAGTTCTTTCGATTAAAAGAGTTACTGCACAGGATTATATATATGTGTTTGTCTAGTTAAAATTAAGTCTAGTTAAAAATAGTAGCTGCTCTTAGGCTACTTCGTTCGGTAAGCTGGTGAGATTATAGTCAAAAGTTGTATGAATAAAGAGAAAAAAATGTGAACCTTTTTAAGATCAACGAATGAGCGTTGAATACATGACCTTATATTGATATAGCACAAAGGTTATTCATGTAATGAAGGCATAAACCTAAAAGACTAAATAATTAGACAAGACTATTGAGATTCACTTTATATTGGTTAATATGTAGATGAAGAAAATAAACCTTTACGGTTTTATTACAAAAAAGTTAAATACTTGCTTTAAAAAGGTTTCGAATTAAATGCACCGCGCTCGCCCGAGGTAAGTTCGCGTTATCCTTTTTCGCGAGTCTAACCTAATGTAATCAAAGCGAGACAAAAGAGCAAGATGGCGAACATTCAGCGACCGCGGTGCATTTAATTCTAAACCTTTTTAAAGCAAGTATTGAATACGTATTTAACTTTTTTGTAATAACATTGTTAATGTTTTAGCAATTAGTTGTCCAAAATTGTTATAAAATATTATAAATTTTGGAAGAGATGTGTCCTATATCGAATACTAGCGGGCCCGGCTGACGTTGTCCCGCCCTGATTACCCCTCCGCATCCCCCCTTGTGGGTGGAATTTCATAAAATCCGTTCTTAGCTGACCTCTACTCGGCGAAAGGAATATTCCTACCATATTTCAAGTCGCTACGCCTTATGGTTCCAGAGATATCGTGATGAGTCAATATATAGGTGGGAATCTCTTATATATATATAGAGATAGATATATTTTACAATGTTTCATATTATTAACACGAAACTATGTACATCTGCGTACAAACGGGCTTAATACATAAATATGTAATTCTCAAATTTAAAATTCACTTCGAACTCACTATTATTCAGTGATGACATTACATTATGATATGATACGTACCCTTTAAATAATAAAAGCGGAAAATATATTGACCCCAGATTCAGAAGTACAGACTGAATGTTAATAAAATCATGAAGCATTATGTATACAGTTATATTGAAATAATAAGAAGGTGAACGTCATTTATCTTCAACTAAACAAACATTGGTCCGATGCGTTAATAAGAATGTTCTGGACAGACAATTGTTTTGGAAAATTCGTTTACATTATCATCTATTATATAAGTACTAGCCGACCCGTGCCCACTTCGTTGGGCGGTAATAGGCATTATAAAGCTACAACTTTTCTCTGGAACTCAATCATATATATCTCATAATTAAGGCAGCGTTCATAAGAAACGCTTTCGTTCGACCATTTTTCTCCGACTCCCCAGATATTAACCCCTACAACCTCACAAACTTTACCTCTTTATAATATTAGTATAGATTATAGATAATATAATTAGTTAATAGCTTCTGGTTATTTTGGGCTAAGACGCAGCGGAAGCTCACAAAAGGAAAAAATACCCCGATTTTAAAACATTTTTCATTGTTGCTCCTCTCCTATTGCCCTTAGCGTGATGATATATAGCCTATAACCATTTTCGATGAATGAGCTATATAACACTGAAAGAATTATTCAAATCGGACCAGTAGTTCCTGAGGTTACCCCTTACAACGCCACAACGTCACAAACTCACAAACTTTACCTCTTTATAATATTAGTATAGATTCCGAGTTTGTCTAGAAGTAAGTCTAGAAAGTAGACCTCCAGGTCTAAAGTACTGTCGATAATATACACCGACATAATCTTCTAGAAAGAAGTCAGAAGAGAGGCTTCTTCAAACATATATGGGAGTTTTTTGGCGGGATTTTGGAATGCTATGTAGTAGATTGTATTTTTTACTAGCGGGCCCTAGGGACGTTGTCCCGCCCTGATAATAAAAAAAACCTTATCAAATTATATACTTAAACCTTCCTCCTGAATCACTCTATCTATTAATCAAAACCTCATGAATCCGTTCAGCAGTTTTTGAGTTTATTGCGAACAGACAGACAGACACGGCGGAGGACTTTGTTTTATAATATGTAGTGATTTATAATTTTGTGTTATTTATATTTATATTTTGTAATATTGGTTGTGTTTTACTTAATATAGTTTGGTTATTGTGCATAAGTGAAGTGAATAGGAAATAATACGTGGACATGGATTCTGACTTGCCACAAGAACTCCCAGGAAAGTTTTAACAAGACAGCTACCATCTTGTTAGTTCATTGGAATGATCGCAAGAAACTTGTAACTTCAATACCTACTGGATAGTTGCAGTAATAATCTACAAGAAGATGGGTTGCCAAAGAAATAAAAGAATATGTGATTGAGATGCAACTTAGAAAAATTACAACATTGTGAAATGTAGTTGCAACTCTTTTCGTTGCCTACTCAGGGTATATTGTTAGTAATATGGATGAGCGAGACAGAGTACTAGAGAGTGCAAATACGACAAGTCGTAGAGTATTAACAGTGACGTAGTATCTAACCTCATTTTTTACTTTAATACTAGCTGATACTTTGAACTTCACCCTCGTGTAAATCGCTTTACATAAAAAGTACGTGTTTTGTCTGCATTAATTGTGAGATTTTATATTTACCATTTTTACTCTCTTATACTTCTGTAAAATTTGATTATTACCGTTTAGCACCTATGGTAGAGCGCAATGATGTATACTCAAAATAATGCTCGAGAAAATTCTACCTGTCTGCAATGGTTCCATCAGAATTGGTACCATTCCGGAGATGATCCCTGACAAACGACAGGCAGTATAAGGTTATTAATATATATAGAATGGTATAGATTTATTACACAATTATTTTCGTCCATACAGAATGTCTGAGATGACATGTTTACCACTTAAAAGTCTCGGCTTAATGTTAAAGCTCCTGACCTTTTATTTTTCATATATTATACGTAAAATGCTAAAATACCAAAACTCTAGTATAATATAAATTATTGGAATAACTCCTATTATTGTTTTGTTTCTAAAAAACATTACAATAACAAATTTTGTCTACTCCAATCTAAGTATAAGACGGGTCTATGTCGAGTGTACATACACACAGTTTTTTAACATGACAATAACGCTTGTCAAATCGTGTCAATATTGAGCTAACTTCAGACGTATTTTTTTAAATTATACGTCTTTTGGTATGTTATGATAAATCGTTTAGATTTCTATCTTGAAACGGAAGCTGCGTGGGCTTATGTAACATAACATGAAGTTAGTTGAAAAACAGTTTCTTTTGAAATATAGTGTATGTAAAGCATTTTTTTTTTAGAAATGAATTTTATTTTGTATAATTTGTCTATGTTATTTATTCAAACTGTTACTATTTATCTAATTTTATACTTCGAACTATTCGAATTTTACAATTTTTAAATTAAAACAATTGAACTGTGTAAAAAGATTATTTTCTATATTCACATCAAAGAAGTACAACTTCTCACGTTCGTTCATACGTACATACATACATACAGATACCAAAAGAAATCTTGTTTTCAAGACTTAGTATCTTCTTCTTCCTAGCGCTTTCCCAGCCTGGTGCCAGGGTTCGCTTTCCGACTTAACTTCTTCCACTTTGTCCAGTCTCTGGCATCCTTTTGTGTGAGGTTGTTCTCCTTCATGCCCGCTTTCACCACGTCCAGCCAGCATTTTATGGCCTGCCGCGAAATCTTGCCCCTTGTAGATGTTGAGACATCTATTTCCAACGTCTTCAGAAGTTCTGTCTAACTTATGTGGCCATACCATCAGAGACGATTTTACTACGACCGCTTATCTGCGATGCAACGGACTCCAAGGCTACCACGGACGTGTTCGTTTCGAATGGGATCTAGTCGTGTAACGCAACACAGCAAGACCGGTCGGATGATGCACTTGTATACCAGGCTTTTTAACTTCACCGGTATCTTTTGATTCTATAAAATGCCTGTAACCCCTCACCGTTTTGCACAACCGGCGCTTTTTCGGTATTGGACGTGGTTGTAATATAGTCTTCTAAAAAAAAACTAAACAGAATAAGTGTCATTTTCATATATTACGATGTGACCACTATTTATACTCTCGGGGTCATTGTAACACCAACTCAATACCCTATCCTGCTTACCTGGAGAAGGATAAGCCGTGATTGTCGTGACCTACAAGCATCTCGCGTCGACATCATAAACTGCATAATCAATGTTGCATCGATTATACCTAATATGACCTACGCAGGATACAATAATACAATTCGTAACCTTTATTCGTCCTTCCAGCCTCCGTGATCTTTAACATTTATTGAAGAGTATACTAAGTTGTTTATATCCTTATATAATGTGGAAAGCTGTGAGCTTGTTCTTATAAACGACTTAAATTCGTAATTATTTTCAAATAAGAAGATCACCGTATGGCCGCCATTTTCTTTCGCATTCCTTACATAATTGCAAGGCCTTATATAAAAGGCGAGGTAAAATGGCAGCCTGACGGTTCTCTTCTTATTTGATACGCATCTTTTAATATTTAACAAATGTCTGTTTGTTCGTTTTCTATGCACTGCCATTCTGTTGATCTAATTGCAATAAAACTTTTCATATACGATGTCCAGGGCAGATAAAAACACATTTCAAGGACATATTTCATTTAGAAAAAAATGGTACAGTACCCGAGGGAGAGGTCAAGTCTACATTAAAGCGAGTGAGGTAGCGAACAATAACTGGTAATACATAAAATACTTAGATTACTTTAGTTTTGTAACTACGACTTATCAGCCGTATTATTCAGTTATCAGAAAACTTTCTACTCTATACTTACCTGCCGGTTTTTGGCATTCACCAAATTAAATCAACTGGATTTTAGTAATTATCCAGGCTAAGAGTTTAGATAGTAGCAATATTTATAAAGGTTACTCTGCACTCGATTCTCGTTCTAAATTAATTAAAAAAATAGGTGTTTAATATTTGACCTAATCATCTAGAAAAATGCAAAAATTATACACAATCCCCTACGCGTAGTCTAACTACCTAAGAACAATCTAGGTGATCCCATAATTAAAAAAAAAGTTATCACGAAAACACACGAGTAATGTTAAAGCACAGTGTGAATAACCGTCGGGTGATTTCACTTTCACTTGAAAGGGGACGTGGAAATGTCAGGAACAAAACAAAAGGGTTTATTGTCTGTTTTATTATCGAAAGTTATTAAAACCGTGTCGCCCATTGTAGCTTTCGACACCGGTCATTGCACCTAGGCTTATTACGATTGAGTTTATACTTTTGAAAGTCTTAGAACAAACTTTAGCTTAGGTTTTCTTGGTTGTTTATTAATATTTGTTTTGATATTATTATTTTGTATGTTAAATGTGACCATGAAGTGTATAAGAATACTGCGAGCATTTAACCTGTCATCTGGTATACCTATAATACCTTGATAGCTCGTGAAACAATTATGTGCGAAAAGATCGCAAGACATTTATTCTACATGTGACTGAATTTCAGGTGCAGTAGATATTCAGACACATCAATAAATTACAGTTGATTTACCAAGTTTTTCTTCAACAAAACCACAGGCATGTCTCAAGATTACCACCACAGATGTTTGAAGCAAAACGCTAAAATGTTATTGTTTCAGTTGTGATGAGTTAAATGCCAATATTTAGATTCTGTTGTAATAATTTATTAATAAACAAACTGGTGTTCGCGAATTAGATTTTGTGACAATATTTTTCTTCCATGGAAACTATATATTTTATTTAAATAATTATTATTTTTTTATTATTGTAAATTTATTATTATTGCCTACTCTTTATCGGAAACCGTAATGATAAGTAGTGTGTACTTTGAACAGTCCTCTATATAACAGTAAATGACTCATCAATATTAGTTCAGCTGTTTGTATGTAGATTACTACTGAGAAACAGCGAATACGTCAATTTTTTATATTTTTACATATTACAAAATGAAGTCGCTTCCGCTGTCTATTCCCTTAGATCTTTTAAAATAATCAATGGATTTTAATATACTTCAACAATAGATAGAGTGACTCAAGAGCAAGGTTTATATGTATAATACATATATATTACAGTACAGAAAAGCCGAAAAATTGAAAGATTTGTGATGTGATGTCGTAACAAACATATTTTTGTGCGCTTAAATCACAAACGCTGGCTAAACTTTACGAGATAGACCAAATTAATGTAGTACGTAGAATTGTATATCTTAAAATGACCGATAAAAAGTTCTCGATGGTATATATTTATCTCTAAAGGATAACCCACAGTAACCATTTTTATCTTTTTACAAAAATAATTATGTGTTATTTACCAAGCTATTTTATACAATAGAGTATTATTCCTTATCCAATTAAATATATTACATACGTTTTACATGTCATGTAGGTCAATACTGCCTTTAACATTATTTAATTTAAAGTGGATATCTACAATGCACCCGTGCGAAGCTTGGGCGGGTTGCTAGTGTATAAATAGAATGAAGTAATAATCCACAGTTATTGTGGTCACTGCAATGGTTAACAGATGACGTAAATGAAAATTATAATCCTCGAACGTTTTAAATATCAAAGTGGGCTGATATTTATATTTTGAACAAAAAATAATATCGTCGAATTCAGTATTGTTCAAACATTATTAATACACATGTCCTTTTTATCTTTTATGTATTATCTATCTATATCTATTCTATATCTATGGCTATATTCTTCTATGGCTACGAAGCCATTTGGAATACTGCAGTGTCGTATGGAATCCCTTTTACGAGGTTTATAAAAAAAGGATCGAGAGTGTTCAAAAGCGCTTCATGTGGCATTTGACCTTCTCTTGTAATTTAGCAAAGGCTATCCGCTCGTATTCTGATCGGCTCAGACATTTCAAAATTAAGTCGCTGTCCGAACGTAGACGCACTTTCGATCTTCTTTTCTTGTACAAATTAGCGAATGGCTTACTCGACGTTCCCTATCTCCTGTCAAACCTCAACTTTGCTATACCCACGAGACTCCCTAGATCTGCAAGATTTATAAGTATCGTCAAAGAAACTCACAGTAATTCTAACCTAGGTAAAAACGCACCACTTAATAGATTAACTCGTGAGTTTAACAGTACGTCGAAACAAAATACAAATGTTGACTTATTCGCAGCAAACATTACCATGTTTAGAAAGAAACTAAAAGGAGAAATTGTCTAATCGTTATTGCCCATACTCTCATTATATTAGATTATTATTTTTTTTTATTTCTTTTAATATTAATTATTCCAATTGATCATATACAATTCTGCTTCAAATCTCAAATTACTCTCAGATGTAATGTTTTTGTTTTTTTTTATTTCAAATTTTGTTTGAGTTTGTTAAGGGAATTAATTTTCTTAATGTAAAATATTAAGTAAACTTAGTGAATTTCATAATTTCATTTTGTAACCCTAACTGTTTGCTCATTGTCAGACTAAGCATGCAGTCTACACCTCTAATTGCGATGACACTTACCGTTACAAATTGTGCGTGTCTTATTTTAATAATGATCAGTGTACATTGTGTTGGTGTTCAATAAATAAATAAATATCTTCTTCTATCTATCTTCTATATCTATACTATAATAAAACTGTAGCAAGGTCAAATCTGTACATTAAATATTTTTTGAAAATTTTGATCGGGGTAGACTTTGTTATCGATATAGAAGCCAAAAATAATCTTTTTACAATTTTTGTCTGTCTGTCTGTCTTTATGCCCCTGTGAACACCCATCACGCTGAAAGTACTGAACCGATTTTAACGAAACTTGACACAGTAATAACTAATATTACAAGGTTACATTTATGATACTTTTTGTCCTATAAAATGCAAGGGGTTCTCCAGGATAACGAAAGACAAAAAATTGTAGTTAATGTAACTAGACTTTTATGCGACACCTTAGTACAAGAGCCAGCAATGTTGGAAGAACGAAAGTTTTAGAAAAGCTGGTTCTTTAATATGAAAATATATTATGCCCTTCCAAACAGGATTCAGGATACCTGATAGCCGGTTAACGTTGTATTTTTTAATGCGTATTACACCTTTACAGGTCAAAATTTTGAACTTCACTCGGAGATGTGAACTAGGATATTACAATTGCCCAATTGCTACAGGAACGATTGTAAAATGTAGTAGGTATAGAATACGTGACATTTAATAAGCGGTTATTAACTATTATAGAATCGATTCCGGTTTTATTATTGCGACGTGACATATTAAAATAATATTAATAAAAAAACATACTTAATGCTGTATAAATACCGGCCTGTGGATACATCTTCTTTAGGCAAAAGTCACAAGTTGAGTAAAGATAATGCCACTGCACTTGTTGATAGATTCAAGCGTCTAGAAGCGTAAAATGAATATTTTTTAAATATATTTGTTTGTTTCCTTAATAGCACTCCCAGAACTGTTGAAGAACTTTTGTTCTTTTATTTGTACCAACGTTCCAAATCTTTCTTTTGGTTTCTATCTGTGCAGTACCAGTTCAACACAAAACATTATTTTCTTCATTTCCAAAGTAATCGCGTGATAGGTTTTGTACGCGGTAGAGCCACGCTGAAGCTATTACTGGTTTCAGCATGAACGGTTGGCTCGTCCAGGGTGGTACTACCCTCTCATAGAAAACCGACGTGAAGTAACAGTGCCCTTGCATTGTTGCGTTTCGTTCGGTCAATGAGAGCGCCGGATACTCACCTCTCCTCCCCTTCTTCGCTCTTCCCCCGACTCCCTTCTCCCCCAAACACAGGCTGGAAACGCACTTGCGACTCCCCTGGTCTTGCAAGTGTCTATGGATGGTGGTGATCTCTTAACATCAGATGACCCATCTGAACGTTTGCGTTGTGTTGATAAGTACTACTATTAGTTAATATTAGAATAGAGAATGATGTTCCAGATTGTTCTCAATATTATAAGGTGGTCAATATAAACACACTACTGATAATAGAAAAGGGAGCAGAAATAATCAAATTTCGCCAAAACTCAAAGTAAATTTAAAAAATTCAAAGCCTCACAGAGTTTTTTTCTTCATCAATTGATTGACTTCCGCAAATAAAGCAAATCAAAGCTAGACTGTACTTCCTAGGATTAATGTATCGACATCGATTGATACAGTAACACCGCTACGTGATCACATAGATTGAGCTAAATACTTAGCTGCTAAGTTACTACAAATATCCTCCCGTCTAAAATATCATTCATATTTAACAATCATAATATGGCGGTTAGCCTTGATTACGACATTTTTAAGGCCAACGTGCTCAATAATTAGTTAGTCTTATATCGGAAAAGTTTATGCTAATAAATAATAAATTAGTAATAATTTAATATCTTGTAACAAATTTTGTCGACCAAATATCGTAACGACAAGGTACAAATTGGAAATTTCAATTAACATCCCGAAATCGACCCCGATTTGGCCCCCAAAATGCACCAGTTATAATTAACAATGATAATGATACTTTTGTGAAAGTAAAATCTTCCTTCATTCTTCCTTCCTTCCTTCCTTCCTTCCTACGTCCTAATCTCCTTCTATAGCGAAGAGTGCCCTTATTTTCGTTTACATTATAGCTTGTAGGTACAACATATGTTTAGTAGATATGTAGTCCTTGCATGGTGTTAGGGCTTTTTAAATTCCACCTGGCTAGCAAATGTCCTCAAGTTTAAAATCTCTCGCTAAGCACCTGTTGCTATGTTCCGATAGCTGCACTTGAGAGTCAATCCTCTTTAGTTTTAGGGTGTTTACGATCTTAGACCACATCGTTATTTAATATCAGTTGAAACTGCGGTCAAACGCTTGCCTATGAAGTATAGAAAAAAGTATGCTCTTGGGTAATACGTAAATGGAAGTATGAGTGTGGTGAGAAAACATCTGTATCTGTATCTCGTATATGATTACATCGCCACTAATATACGTATGGTCAATCCCATTGTTGCATTACATTTAAGTGTAGAAGTGTATTCTAAAGAATATACCTCCGTATACATCCCATAACCTTTTTTTTTCGAACTGACTACGTTATTGGCTCGACAGGCCTTGACAGCTTCAGCGGACTACTAAAGCGCTGAAGGCACTCAGCCGATTTCATTTAGCAGCCAGCTCAAGGGTGCCAAAGTGGCCGAACCTCGGCTTGGGCTGCTGGATGCAATACCGTGAATCTAAATAGCTAAACTAACCTAGTTATTCATACATATAAGAATTCGTGAGATATATGTGTCCTCACGAATTCAACATCGAATAACCAATTTGCTTTCAACACTCTACATATAAATCGAACTATGAACGTGTTTAGATCCTGTCTAATGAGTTTTATTTTTGTAATTAAATGGTAACTAACAGAAAGATCTGCATCTTAAATATGTTACACTCAGATTCTGAAACAAATTATGTCATCTGGTATTTATTTGACATTTGAAAAGAAGGAGACATTGAAAATTTTGAAAAGCAGAAATTAAATACTAGAAACTGTGACAGACTGGTCGTCGCATGTTTCAGGCTCAGTAAAATCACTAATAGTTTTTTAGGTAATAGTGTTAGGTCTTACAATAAAGTCCCGAAGCATATTACTCATTTGCTGAACTGTAAGTTTAAGCGTCATGTCAAGCGGGTTTTGTTGTCATTAGGCTATTATAGAGTATTTATTTATTTATTATATTTGCACGATGGTGGTGTTTGAAACTAACTCCTCTCTGTGTATCCAATAAACGATTGTAGGTGCAATATATTCTAAATGAATACTTATTATAAAACAAAGTTGTCTACCACGTCTGTCTGTCTGTCTGTTCGCGATAAACTAAAAAACCTCTGAACGGATTTTAATGCGGTTTTCTCCAGTAAATAAAGTGATTTATGAGGAAAGTTTAAGTATAACATTTGTCAAGGTTTTTTTTATTACGAGGGTGGGATAACGTCAGCCGGGCCTGTTAGTATTATACATGTTATAAAGGTAAACGCAATCAAGTTTATTGCGGGTTCGTCTCGATGATGGGTTGTTTGTTCGAACCGGTGGTAGTTTTAACGTTCTTTAACGCTTTATTAGGGCCTAAATTGTTAAGTATTTTTTTGACTTGATTTGCGTAACGTCGTACACCGAGTAGATCTGTAAGGTAATAGTAAATAGGTATATGGATGTCGATATATTTAAGATCATTTCCAACATCGTTTGACCTTTCGTTACGATAGTAAACACATCTAAATGGTTTTTCATTGAGAAAGTCTTCTATTATAGCCATTTTATTATTACTCACCACTAAATACCGCTGGACTGTCTATTGTTGTTAAGTTTCATATTGTAACCTAACCTGAACAAAGTCGCAAATATTCGCTTGTATATTATATATAGATAAACTGATTTGTGTACAACTTCTCTATTGGATAACATCATAATTTTTTTGAAGTGAAAGTTGTTATGGCTCGTTTGGCAAAAAATTTGCGATACGGGTTACGCGTTAAACGTAAGGTAGGTATTTATTTGTGTATCTGTAAGTATGTACAAGGGTCTAGTGGTATACCAAAATGAGTAAATGTGTAGTTAAGTATTCAATAAATCAGCGCTAGAGTCACTTGCAATGTTGGCAGCTAGCATATGCTGAATTGTGCGTCATTGTAGTAATACCATGGCATAATTTAAATATTTTGTAATCTGTAATTTTTTTAAATTTACTTTGTAACTCTATTTTTTCACTATTGTGCAGTCCGTGTATTTGCTACCATAAATATATTTTCTGTTTTCTTACTTCATTACATAGTATAAAGCAAAGTCCCCGACCGCGTCTGTCCGTTCGCAATAAACTCAAAAACTACTGAACGGATCTTCATGCGGTTTTCACCAGTGGATAACGTGATTCATGAGGAACGTTTTGGTATATAATTTATTGGGGATATTTTATAATCAGGGTGGGACAACGTCTGTCGGGCCCGCTAGTACACTATAAGACTTCGTATAGTTTATAAGAATTCTCATATATATTATTCAATACATATAAAGCAAGGAACTTCTACTTCCTCCGCGTGTATACACTGATACACGCACTGTTGTCTTAATCAATAGTTCATTAGGAAACAGAGTTAGTTAGTTACAGACAAACTTTCGCGTTTACAACATCAGCAATACTGAATCACCTTGTCCACGACCTACACTAACCAACAACGAACGACGAACAAACTAGAAAATCAATAAAAAAACATTTCGGACATTATGATATTAGAATAGTAATGCGGTGGGTTACCTTCGCGGTTAATGTAATTCTTTGTCGCACGGTCGAATTTCATAATACGAAGCTCGTAAACTAAATATATGATTGGAGAACGTGCGAAATAATATCGTATTATCACTTTTTTTTTTTTTTTTATTGGGGGGGGGAAAAGATTGTGTGTTGTGGGAGGAAAAAAAAAAAACAAAAAAAAAAAAAGACGGCCAACAAAAAAAGAACTAATTGCCGCCGGCGGGCGCGGTGGTGGGGGGGGGGGGGAGGGGCAGGGGGGGGGGGCCCCCGTGGTGGGTGGACGACATCCGGATCGCGGAGGGCGGAAGCGCGAAAAAGGGGAGGATGGTGGGGGGGGTGCCTGGGGGTGGGGGGTGGGGGGGGGGCCGCGGGCGGCCGCCCCCCCCCCCCCCCTCACTTTCTTGATTTCGACATTACACACAGATCATGTGTCCCATGTTACATCAATATGACAATAGTGATCTCTATGTGGTGTAAAATCATCATCGGATGTTTACTTTGTTACATAAAATGTCATCATAGAAAAAAAACGCAAGTTTATTAACGAACTAAATCTGATCGTTTTTGTAATAATCATCAACCTGTAAGAGATCCCATAGGTCTCTTCCCGAAGATAAGTATGGGCATAATCACCACGCCAGACCACGAAATATTCGCGATTTCAAACTCTGAGAAATTCAAAGTACTATGTTTTCCCACATACAGTAGTACTATAATAACTGAGGTTCAGGTTTCCTCACGATGTTTTCCTTCACCGTCAGACGATAGTGTTACCAATTTAAATCTTTACTGATATTATAAAGCTAGAGGGTTTGTTTGTTTGGTTGAACGCGCTAATCTCAGGAACTACTTGTCAGATTCGTAAAATTCTTTCAGTGTTAGATAGTTCATTTATCAAGGAAGACTATGTATAATCACTATATATAATATCTTTTTGAGAGCTTCCGCTGCGTGTCGCCGTTAGCCCAAAGTAACTATTCCACGCAGACGAAGTCGCAAGCAGAAGCTAGTTAGTAAATATATGCGAATTTCGAAAAATTTGTTGGTAATGCCGCGGTTTCAACCTGTGGACGTCGGATTGATAATCCACCGGTTCAACCACTAGGCCACCACGACTTGATTGATAGACGTGAATCGTTCTAACACCAACTAATATTATAAATGCAAAAATGAGTTTCTGTTTGTTGCCCTAACTATTTAAAAGATCATTATGAAACTATATACACGTTGTCAGAGGTACAAAAGAGTACATAGGGTACATTTCATCCAGAAAAAAATGTACTGTTCTCGAGGGGTAGATAAAATCTACATTATCATAAACGAAGCCGCGAGCAAAAGCTAATATCCTTATAATTGCTTTCAGAAAATATTATCATTCTCATTAAAATCTTCAATCGGATCGATTTGGCTCCAAAACAAAACATATGCTGTATTATTACAAAAAAGTTAAATACGTATTGAATACTTGCTTTAAAAAAGTATGATTACAAAAGAGTATTTTACCTTTGTTTACAAATGAGCATTACTTAAAATCTAAAATATTATCTGACACTTGTCTAAGTTGACAGTTCTTATTTTATTGTTGTGATTAATTTTATTTCTATTTGCTGGCGAAAGACATTTCGTAATAAATTAATTCTAACTTCCATTAATTTGGAAGAATTAAATAAATTACACAATTTTAGAGATTCATAAGTAAATAATAACTGCTACTATATGACACTATTGACATTTGACAATTTATAAATCTGACATCATCTTCATCATCATCACCCTTATCCCACGTAAGTAGGGTCGGCACAACATGTTTTATTTTTCCACTCTCCCCTGTCAAATGTCATCTCAGTATTCACACCTTTTACGCACATATAATTTTTCACACAGTCCATCCATACTTTTTTTGGTCTTCCGCTACTCGTATATCCGTCCACAATCATAAATTTATAAATCTAACATGATACTGTTATTTGACCTCATGCACTTTGACGTAATATATTAATCTTATAAACTGTTTATTACAATAATTACATCATTTTCTTTTAACTAAAATGTCACAATAATGATAACCAATTTGACTTAACATAAGTAAATTTTCTTTTTTTTTTTTTTTTTTTTAGTTGGGGGAGAAGAAGATATTATTGTGGATGGTGGAAAAAAAAGAAAACGAATGGGATCGAAATCTTCCATCGCCGGTCGCCGCTGTCATGCCGGCCTGAAAGCGACCCAGTTAGGGCACTCCCCCCCTGGGCTGGATATACACCGGCTGATCCCGGAACGCGACACGCCCAAACGTGCCACTATGGCGGGTGTTCCACCTGGTGTACGGTGGTCGCGATCCAGTCGGGTACAGACACCCTACCACCCCGCAAAACTTCTTAACGAAGATCTGAACAAAAATATTATTCATAAATTGAAATTGTTCGCAAAATATCTGTATGTAATGGAACGTTTTTGAATGATGAGATTAAATTGAATCAATGCAATTCAGAGTTGCATAAAAAACTTAAACCAGATGTTTAGCTAGACACCGCTAAAACACGCTTTTGTAATAAAGTATTATAAGTGTGGGTTCAATGACGTTTTAAATGTTAGACAGTGCTTAGTAAAACTCGTATTAAACTCGTCTTCATTTTTGTTTTTGTGATATCACCGTTTACGTTTACTGCCTTTGCTATGTTTCTGACAGGATTTGTCGTCAACAGTACCTTAGACATCAATCAATTTTTAACCTCTATTTAATCATTTAAACTTATTTTGACTATATTCGAATATTAACAATTAACAAAGTGTCATATATCCGTTCCCCTTTTGAAATATGTCCTAGGATCAAAGGGATAACAGAGGTATAAAAATATTGGCTTCAAAATTCAGCTTTTGTACCTATCGTGGAGTAATTCATTGAATAAGAAAAAGTAGTGTCTATCAATTCGCACACAATATAACACGTGTTATATAAAAAGTCCCTGTGTCTCGTTCGCACACGACCAAACTTATGAGTGTGACAAAGATTGATATTGTTTTGTGTTTGTTAATTGTTACAAATAAATCGTCTCTTTTGCATTTGTTTAAACTGAACCATTAGTCAATCGACACGTGTTATAACAATTTAAAATAAAACGATTTTTGCAACATACTGTATATTGAAAATGCATCGGTGTGAGTTTTGTGAACCTGTCAGCTATAGTTATCCGACTTGTGTGTTTGCTTATAAGATATACATAGTTTAAGAAATCTACTTACTATATTTTTATATTACAATTATATCGTATAAGGAAACTTATTTATGCGGCAGTTTGTTTTTCTTACTTAACAGGTTTTTCTGTTTCATTGGATTTTCCGTATTTATTCGTATATAGTTCTTAACTTATATGCTACAACCAAAGCTATGTCTTTGGATCTTATTTATACATACAAAATACCTACCTACTTACATCATTCATATACATCATCCGTTTTATTACAAAAAAAGTTAAATACGCATTCAACTCTTACCTAAAAAAAGTTTGAGCATTTTGTTACAGATTTGTTTACAGATGGATATTATTTTAATTTAAATATTCTCTAACACTTGTCTAAATTGCCAGTTCTTATTCCATTGTTGTAATTAACTGTATCTCTATTTGCCGGCAAAAGAAGTTTCATAGTAAATTATGGATTTCGTGGGTATAATTAATTAGGAGGAAGTAAATAAATTAAACAATTTTAGACATTCACAAGTAAACGAGAACTATTACTATTTGACACTACTGACATCTGACAGTGTAGTTACTATGTCAAACTGGGTGTATTGTCAGTATACTGTTGGTCCACCTTACGCACACCTTACGTAATATATAAATGCTATATATTGCTTATTTTATTTATTTTATAATCATTTTCTTTTAACTAAAACTCACAATAATAGTAACCAATTTAACTTATAAAAAGTAAATATTCGGAACAAAAATATTATTCACAAATAGAGATTGTATGCAAAATATTTGTATATAATGAAACGTTTTTGAATGATGAGATCGAATTGAATGAATGCTATTCAGAGTTGCATAAAAAACTTAAATCAGATGTTTACCTAAAGACCAGTTAGACACGCTTTTGTAATAAAGTATTTCAAACATGACTTCGACTGGATTTTAAATTTTAGGCAGTGCTTAGTAAAACTCGGGTTATACCCGTGTTCATTTTTGTTTTTGTAATAAGACCGCATATGATTATGCCTTATTAGGCAAAGATCGTTAGATGAGTGTTTTGAAAATATTGACAAGAAAGACTTTAACATTTTCGTTTTTGAAGATAAAAAGACGACTTCATAGCAAATAAGATAAAGGTAATAGAATAAATTGCATAGACAAACAATTTAAAATTGGAGATAAGTAACGGATAAGTAGATTGCAGAATACAAATATTAGTATTTATCGTTATTTTGTGAATTTCAAAAAGCGTGAGGCATTAATCTAGTTCAAATATTTAGTTCAACAAATAAAGGTTCTAATTCATACATGTACTGGTTATATAATTTATATTGTTCAAATTTTTTTTAAATATCGTTATCTTCTTACCCTTATCCCAAATAAGTAGGGTTGGCACAACATGTTTCTCTCTTCCGCGACTTACACTCTCCCTTGTCAGATTGTCATCTCAGTATTCACATCTTGTATACACATATCGTTCTCCACACAATCCATTCATACCTTTTCCGTCTTCCTCTACTCCTTTATCCGTCCACCTTCTTTTCTAGTTACATGACTTTCATCTCTCTCTCATAATATGCCCGTACGATGCTAACCTTTTACTATTTACTTCTGTGTCGCTGGCGCTATTTTGAAACTTTCTTCGATATACTCATTCTTAATTTTATCTATTCTAGTTACACCACACATCCATCGTGACATTTCTACCCTATGTAATTTTCTCCCACATCTTTGTTAAATAATATATACGTACAATGGTAACGGTAATTATTCAGTTGCTCAAAAGCTTACGGGCCAGTATAACAGCGACAATTATTGGCGACGGTACCTCCGATTCGGTCTGTGTTTATCTTAACTATATATTTCATGTACAGAAGAAAAAACCTAAGAAAAAGTAAACATATAACTTTACTAGCGGGCCCGGCAATATCTAAGCCCTTATGCCCCTTGACAAATTATATACCTAAACCTTCCTCATGAATCACTTTATCTGCTGTTGAAAGCCGCGTGAAAATCCGTTCAGTAGTTTTTGAGTTTATCGTGAACAGACAGACAAACTGACGTGTCAGAGTACTTTGTTTTGTAACATGTACATTACAAAATTTCATTGTAAATAATGTTATCCGTTCACTTCCTTACCTGCGCATGTAGTGTGATACTGCTTGTCTTACTTGACACATCGGTGGACATGTAGTGCTTATAAAAAGATAGATAATAAATAAAGTAAAACATATTATAGGTATTTCATGGAAAATAAACCAAAAATAACTTGTGCTCAGTTTAGTTCTTAACTTAAACTTAACCTACTTAGGTTTCTAATTTAACCACATAAATACTTATGTAGTTTTTTAATGATTTTTTTATATATGCTATATTGTTTCTCCAATAGGTTAACTTCTCAACATGTTAGTAGGTTATATTTCCAGAAGGCCTTCTTGGGTGAAAACCCCCTGCAAAGATTTCTAGCGTACCTTCTTTGTCTTCGTCTATGACTAAAACCCTCCAAAAAGATAGACGAGGATAAATAAATACTATAGTGACTATCAAGTAGTTTTTGTGAGATGCGCACGATGGTCGACCTCCGTCATTTTATATATATATATTACTAGCTACTGTCCGCGACTTCGTCTGCTTGGAATAGTTACTTTGGGTTAACGCTAACTTTAACTCGCGACTTAATTTACGTAGAGAGTGAAAATATTTTTAAATATTACATACGTTAACCCCGATTTTGAAACATTACTCATTGGTAAACGTTTAATTAGTGGTAGAGGCACGCTGAAGCTATTACTGATTTCAGCATGAATGGGTCGGCTCACCCGGGGTACTACCACCCGCTCATAGATCATCGACGTGAAGTAACAGAGCTTGCACTTCGTTTTGTTCGGTCAGTGAGAGCGCCGCAGGCCCATCTCCGTTCTCACTCCCTCCCTGTCCACAACCCCCCCTCCCCCCACAACACTGGCTGGTAACGCATATTGCGACTTTCCTGATGTTGCAAGTGTCTATGGACGGCGCATGTCACTTAGCTTCAGGTGACCAACCATTTCGTTTGCCTCCTATGATATAAAAAAATAATCTCATTGATGCTCTACTCCCATTGGTCGTAGCGACACGATATAGCCTTCATCAATAAATGAGCTATCTAAGACTGAAATACAAGTATACAAACTCTTATTACATACATTTATTCTTGGAGTCCAGTACAGCGCATGTCCCATGCGCTTGTTTACAGTAAACAAACTATTATATATATACTAATATTATAAATCTGAAGATATATATATATATATATATATATATTATAACTAGCTGTCCCCCGCGGCTCCGCACGCGTTTTTTTAAATGTATTAAATAACTATGGTGTCATAGTTATAAATGTTTTTGAAAAAGCATTTTGGTAATATACACACCTACTTACAATCTTACATTATGCCATCTACTGTAACATGTAACGTGTACATTAGATATGTGAATACGAATAGTATATCGAATGGGATGGGATTTATCATCAGCAACATACCTGGAACTTTAACCTACTATGTACCACCGTCAGTGCTCATTAACACTATAAAAGAAAGTAATGAAAATTTTAAACTATACATTATCGAACAATATGTGTTAAATTGTTTATTATATAGACAAAACATGCCCATATTGTCGATATAATTGTATTATTCTTATACGTTGCTATAATCACTGAGTTATGTAGATGCAAACGGGGTAAATAAAACAAAATGGCCACCAAATTTACCAAAATGATAATATAATTCAAATTACATACATTTATTGTTGGAATCCAGTACAGCGCACGTCTCTCGCGCTTGTTTACAGTAAACAAACTATTTTTATTAAATTCACACCAACGAATGCACAGTTCATCACTTCATAGTGTAAAACAAAGTCCTTTGGTCTTTCTGATTGTCTGTTTGCGATAAAGTCAAAAACTACAGATCGGATTTTCATGCCGTTTTCACCAGTAGATAGAATGATTCATGGGGAAGGTTTAAGTATAATTTTTCAAGGTTTTCTTTTTATTATCGGGGCGGGACAACGTCTTCAGAGCTCGCTAGTTATCTGCCCGTAAAAGTCCCATCAAAGTCGGTCCAACCGATTAGGAGATAGTAGAATATTGCAGACGAAGTCTTGAGTAACAAAATAAAATAGTCTAAGTTACTTCTTATAAGGTGAGTTATCTGCCAGTGAAAGCCCCGTGAAAATCAGTCCAAGCATTACGGATATTGCACTGGGGCTGAAGGCGAATAAAAAAAACCTAAATTACTTTTTATGAGGTTTTTTAACTACCAGTGAACACCCCGTGAAAATCGGTCCAACCATTTTGGAAATAGCAATGCGGACGAAGCCGCGGATAAATAAAGTACAATATATCAACCGCTATAATTTCGGCTATCTGCCAGTAAAATTCCCGTTAAAATAGATCCAGCCGTTTTGGAGATTACCCGGAACAAACAAACAAACAGACAAAATATAATAATATAAAAATATAGGCAGAATATAAAAAATTTTTTGGTCATTTGTAGCCATATCCATTCATCAAAAAGTTGTTATTTTAATTGTACATACACAAACTTTATTTTCATAATACGTAATACTTACTACGTAAAACTTTCAAAATGTTTGTTTTAAAAACTTACCACGTTACCATGGCAACCTATATAATATTAACGCTAACGATATCTCTCAAAAGGAAAAAAGTGCCCGATTTTGAAACATTCTTCATTAGTGCTCCGCTCCTATTGATCTTTGCGTGATGATATATAGCCAATAAATGAGCTATCTAAAACCGAAGGGTTTTCTCAAATCGGACTGGTAGTTCCTGAGATCCTAGCGTTCAACCAAACAAACAAACAAACAAACTCTTCAGCTTTATATATTAGTATAGATTTGCAGGTCTGTCGACGGTCGCCCTTAATTTTGTATCTGAAAGTGATTACCATCAGCGATAGTGTTGTCACATAGTCGCGGTAGAATTATAAAAATCTCAGCATCGTGTTATTGTGTAATGGAATAATTTAGTAAAGTCTGACAATATGTTACTTTGTATATATTAATTACGGCATATCTGATGCAATCTGTTAAGATTTGATATACATAATTTCTTTAAAATGTGTAGAACGACCCAAATCTATCCGATAAAGCCACTCACCTTGTCCACGACCTACAGCAACAACAAACAAGCCTGACGCGATCTTGTTGTTATGTATGATATTACTTTTTTTTTTGCATACACATTATATTATTATAATAATAATCTTGTAAAGTAATGGGTTATTTGTGTTCTTTTTGCCGTTTATTTATGTATAATAATTATATTGCTTCATATTTATAAAGGCTACGATTAGAATAAATATTAATCGTATTCGGTTGCCAAAGGTTCTGATTTTGCATGTATATTTTTTTTAGTTTGTATGAAAGTAGGATATTTAATATCATACGCTTAACGTGCAGATTGCAAGGTAACAGCGCGCATATATACAAACAGACGGAATTGTTAAATACAAATACAGATATAGTGTTATAGTTTATTTTATTTTACTTTTGGGAACCAATCTTCTATTAGATTATTACTGTCATTATTGAGTAGGGTATATTACAAGTTTCTTGCTATTATTTCAATATTCTAACAAAATGGTGGGCCTGTTATAACTTTCCAGGCTATTTTTGGTTATAGTATTATTTCCCATGCACTTTACAATCCTTGTGCACAATAACAAACCTATATTATGTAAAACACCACCAATATTACGAAATATAGAGGCAAATAACACAGCAATATGAATAAAATATAAAATCCGCTACACGACATTCCAAGATCTCGCCAAAAATTCATATTATTATAGTTTATTAGCGATTAACCGCATTAAATTATAACATGAAAATAGTAATAAAATATAGTTTAGAGCCATCTAGTGGTTAAAATGGAAAGCATATAAATATTCCCCATGAGAAACACTAAGTGACGTTTGTTGGTCATAATGTCAACAACAATTATGAATTCTTGTCAATATGTAATGATATAATAACTGGGCCACAGCAACGCGTGGCCGGATCAGCTAGTGTAATATATGTTGGTATATTTGATATTAATAAACTCCAGCACTAGTTAACTAACCATCATAAAATTAGGGGCGTCTTAATGATTTAAATTATTTTTTTAATAAAATAAACTATTTTTGTGACTTAAATATAAAAGTTAGACATATGCTGTCATTGACTTTTTTGTAGGCATTGTCAAGCTCTACAACTTTTCTCTAGAACTCAATCATATATCTCTCAACGTTAAGGCAGCGTTCGTGAGAAACGTTTTCGTTCGACTGTTTTTTTTCTAACTTACTTTGCAAATCCGACTGCCACAAAAAAGTCTTTTCATTTTTCAGGTTAATATATAGCCTATGACACTCACAAGTAACGTGGCTTTTTATTGATGAAATAATTTTCAAAATCGGTTTAGTAGATTCAGATATTACCCCCTACATCGTCACAAACTCACACTACAACGTCAAAAACTTTACCTCTGTATAATATTAGTATAGAAGTATAGACAAGCTGCCGGCCCTAACTTCGAACGAGTGAACTATTGAAGAAAATGAGAACAAATCTTCGTTTTGGAATACGACCACGTAATGATATAAAAAAGCAACTAAACAATTGAACGTCAATCGGTCAGTTCTATTAATATTCCTGAAGATCTCTCTATTGTTTTCTTCCTCACCTACTCACTTCTTTATTTTTCACTTTTCTGTAAGATCTTTCAAACATTTTTTCACACACAAACTGTGTTCTGATAATTAGATACATAGCAAAAAAAGAATTAGACAAATACTAGCAGCCACGGTTCTAAAATTATGCGAGTACATACATTTGGTAATCGATCTTTATCGGTGACAAGGTGACAATTAAAAAACGTGTAATTGCTTATTGAATTGCGTTAAATATTAAAACTAAAATTATAGTTATTATTTTTGAACATAATTACGTTCGACTGCACAATCCAGTAACGCATCTGGGTTGGTAGAGGGGAGTGGTTTTCCCCACCTAAACGCAGATAATTCGGTATTTTGTAATTTTCGACTGTTATTTCTCAATGACTGGATCTATAATTTTAGCTTGAGTTTTGGTAATAAGTAAGTATAATAAGTATTAATTAGTAATTTAATATTTTAGTGAAAAGTCTAGAGTGTAAAAATTTATTGTCAAGTCATATACGTTGTGTGTATAATTTAACTTAAAATTACTTTTTCAAGCTCTGTTATTTCTCTTCTGGGCAGTATATTAAACGGGATAATGGTCTATATGGCTTGCCAAAAAATAATATAAATGAGTTACTTGCTACGGTCCTGATGCACTCGGTTGCGGAAAACGTTCAAACACCTACTCCGTAAACATTCACACTGTCCCAGTGACAGGACTCGCGAGCTATAACGTCACACCTTGGTAATGAACTAATGAAGGTCGCCAACAGTTCGAACTGACTTCAGAATGACGTAAGAGGTAGTGAGCATAAAGATTTTATCTTTTAATTTTGTTTACAAAAATACCAGCATCAGCAGCGAACACCTACATCTGTACTTACTATAAAGAGGTAATAATTGTGGATATGTTTGTAGACTATAATCTTTGGAGCTACTTATCTGGTTATAAAAATTATTTCTCTACCATTTAAGTATGTATAGACTATATTATATTATCCAACTAGTTGCCACCCGTAACTCTGTCTGTGTTTATATTGTTATACTTCACAAATGACTGGTTTTTGCTCGCGGTTTCGCTCGTGTCAATGTAAATGCGATACTTATGTCGAGGACATTTTATTCTTACATGTAGGTATGCAATTTTTTTTTATATCATAGGAGGCAAACAAACAGGTGGGTCACCTGATGTTAAGTGATCACCGCCATCCATTGACAATAGTAATCTAGTAACACCAGAGGTGTCGCAAATGCGTTGCCAGCGTGTGTTTGGGGAGAGGGGAAGAGGGGAGGTGGGCCTCCGGCGCTCTCACTGACCGAACGAAACGCAACAATGGAAGCACTATTACTTCGCGTCGGTGTTTCTGTGTGTCGGGTGGTAGTGCCCCGGGCGAGCCGAACCATTCATGCTGAAACCAATAATAGCTTCAGCGTGGCTTTACCATTTTCAGGACAGTCCGTTAGATAGTCAAGGCGTGAAATCGAAACAATCAAACAAACTCAAAATCTCAGTTATAATATTCGTTAGAATGAATTTACATATGTGTATTTTGAATACCTTTGAAAAAAAAACTCTTTTAAACAGATGATAATTAAAACAAGTAATGCCGCTAATATAAACTAGTTTAAACATAAAAATCAAATCCCACGAAATATCCATGTTTATGGTCACCTTTGTTAAAATACAGTAAAATCTTTGTTACACATTAATCTGTTATTCATTTGAAAGTCAAGGAAAACTTCCAGGAAAACAGCCACGGCCCAGAACTGATGACTCAGTCACTCGGGTTTGTTATAAAAAACAAAGATTCAAAGAAACAAAACTAATTTGATATTGAATCATGCAGAGTTATGTTAAGAATTTGAGAACGAGATATGGTATATCAGTGAATAGATGGCATCACGTTTCAACCAAACGTTTCCATACTTCTTTCGTAATTCTGGTGTTTTTCCACTTTTGTAAGCTATTTAATATACTTGGACTAAAAAATACTTACTTGATGTACACTTTAATATAACTCTAAGAATTCTGGAATTCGTGAGCATATTTAATAACTAGTTGTGCCTGCGACTTCGTCCGAGTAGAACCTGATGTATAAAACAATGAACTAATAAAGTCATCTGAACGTATTAAATCTAATTACTATCCACTTTTCTCTCGTACTTAAGTTACGTCGTCATTGAAATTACAATAAATTTTGATAGACCGAACTGATTTTAATGAAGCAGAGACTAAACGTTACTCAAAAATATGCTTTATGACTGTCTTGAAAAGGTTCTATTATGAACGCATAATTTTAGCAGTGATGCGTGTTCAAACAAAGAGACAGATTGAAAATGATTGAAATATATTCTATTATTTATTCTTAGACACCTTTTTACAAAAAATCTAAAACGTACAGACCCGTTAGATTTGCATTTTTATTATATGTATAGATGATACTGTCAGTTTATAAAGTCTCAATGCAATTTCAAAAGCCTCTACCCGGGAAAAGATATAGGATCAATTGACGTGTTGGCGATTTTTAATTTCGATAAATATTTTTCTTATACTTTATAAGTTTTAGCGTTTGACTACAGTTCCACCTGATATTTTCAAATCAAATCAAAAATACTTTATTCAATATAGGCCCTAAGAAGGCGCTTATGAATTAAAACGACCACTGGTTCGGAAAACAACCCAATAACCTTTTGACAGGAAAACTCGCTTGACATGGCGCTTAAACTTACAATTCGGCAATTCGGTAATATGCTTATGCTATGTTAAAAAACTATGTTACCTAAGATTTTTTTTTCTCGAACTGACTACGCTATTGACCTGGCAAGGTCTTAACAGCTTCACCGGACTACTAAGGCGAGCGCTTAAGGCACTCAGCTGATTTTTGTTTGGGCAACTAGCTCAAGGGTGCACAGCACACCTCGGCTTGGCTGTTGCCTGATTCATGCAATTCGCGACCTATCTTTTTTTTCTGAGCTAACCTAAGTTAAGCTAAACTATTCATACATATATGAGTTGTTGAAACATATATGTCTACCAAGCATACATATCTCAACAACTGTTATGTGTATTTCGTATCGGAAAATTTCTAAACTATTTCAGTTCGATAAGGGAAAAAAAAAAAAAGTAAAACCCTTCCACTTTCATGTGTAAGTGTGTATGCGTGCACGTGTGTGGAGGTGATATGTGTAGTGTTGTTGCAGTGATGTAAATTTTGTGTCACTGTATCGCACGAGCAGCGCACTCAAGGGCTCCACGCTGAGGGAACGGACCTAGGCTTGAGTCGCTGCCGAGGGGGCCACGGCGGCGTGATCTGTGGTTATGCGGGCGTGTTACCTAAGATGGTAAACACGCTAAACTTAAGGAGGGGACTGGCTGTCAAATGCAACGGCCGGAACACATCCATAGATGCTTTACGAAAGATTTTCAATCCAGTTTTATATTATTATCTCATATGGTGACACTATAATAACGTTTCTCAGGCTCGATTCCATTCCATTCCATCATGATGTGTTCCTTCATTGACAATCGATAGTGTTACCAATTTAACTTAGTAGACTAGTGTAGAGTTCTGAATTTTTTTTTTAGTACACGCAGTGGTTCGAACCTGCGTAACTGAATCGATACTCTACCGCTCAACCACTAGACCACTGAGATTAACATATTTTCATTGTTAATTAGTAAAATGACAATTTAAATTATTATTAACAATACTTTGGAAAACATTCCAGCTATCAAGAAGAGCTGGTATGAAACTCAATCATCGAATAGTTTATTAACGGCTAATGGTGAACGAGTTTTCCTGAGGAAACTTGCACCTATGAAAAGTAGTTTTATAAATCTCAGGGTAATAATTAAATATTGCTAACATTTTTACCACAAAATAGAAGGGAATACAACATAAAATCGGTGGTAGACTTTGTGGCTTTTGAAGCGATGATGTCTTAGTTAATAGCGTGTTCGGAGACCGCGTCGATGGATGTAGTTTCGAATCCTTGCAGCTGATTTGAAGCTTCCGATGAAGGAAAACATCGTAATGGAACTATAGCATGGTGATAGGGTTTTCTCCAAGTCCGCCAGGCTAGCTACCACCCTCAAGTTGAAGGTCTGTCGCCAAGCGCCTGTTGGGGTGTTTCGGCAGCTGCACTTGAGAGTAAATCCCCTCTGGGCTTGGTGTGTTTACTTGTAACTTATAAAGTACTTCCTCCGCGTGAAACCTTATCTACAAAACAGTGACTAATAAAGTCATCTGAATGTATTAGGTCTAATTATCTACTTTTCTCTCTGTCTCCGTACTTAACACGCTCCGTCATTCAAATTACAATAACTTTTGATAGAGTAAACCGAATTTAATAAAACTAAGACTACTTACTCGAGGATATGCTTTAAGATTTTCATGAAGAGGTTTTATCATGAACGGAGTACTTGAGCAGTGATGCGTGTTCATACAAACAGACAGACAGACAGACATTTCAAAAAAATGACTGAAATGTATTCCATTACTTATTCCTAGAAACCTGCAACAATTGTTTCCACGAAAATCGAAAAATTACAGACATGTTAGATTTACATTATTATTATATGTATAGATATAGATAAAAAAATCGCTTTTTTTATATCTCTAGCAAGGCGATTAATATATTCTTTGAACAAGGACCACAGACAACGGTCTAGTGATGGGATGTTTACAGAATTGTACTAAATTTCTATGAAATATTTCAATCACGCAATGAACGTACAACGAACCAAAAAAATAAAATAATAATTGAGCGTTGATACGCTAAATCGAATGACTTTCCGAAATGGTCCCCGCGAACCGACCGGCAACCGGTCCGACCGGCTTTTTGTCGGAATCTACCCTCATCCGTCGACCTGGCTTCTTTAACTGCAATAAGCTACAACACAAAATAAGCTTTAACTATACACCAATAACGACGAAACTTCTTCGCCATACAAACGTGCCCGACAGTCACGACCTAAGCAAGGATAAATCTAAGGATTCCGACCCCCCGTAAACCTATTTTCCTTCTTATAATTAATACATCAAAGTCGATTTTCGAATGCAGTGTGTAATGATGAATAAGTTTTTGATTTTTATCGAACACTTGACCCGTCATGTCGAATGTCCTGAGAATGTTCGGAAGGCGATTAAATAGAAGCTGTGATTATAACGATATTCAGATATTTTGTTTATTTATTTTGTATTTACGTAATTATTTTTCATACTTAAGTATGAAACTCAACAGAACTCAAACGTATAAACTCAATATGCTATAAAAATTACTAAGAGACAAAACAGCAAAAAAATATGTTTCATATGAACTTACTTCATAGAGTATAACTGACTTAAAACCGAAAGCGAATTAGTTCCGCGTTAAATTACAAAAAAAATACAATATAAACTATACTATCTATACATATAATAAGAAAAAATGAAACGCACCTGTACTATTTAGATTTTTGTGAAAAAATTTGTTGCCGGTGTCTTAAAATAAGAAATAAAATACATTTCATACATTTTTAGAAATGTCTATTTGTCTGTCTATCTGTGTGTGTCTGTTTGTCTGAACACACGTCACTGCTAAAGTACTGCGTACACGATAAAACCTTGAAGAAAATCATAAAGCATATCCTCGAGTATCATTTAGTCTTGGTTTCATTAAAATCGGTTCACTCTATCAAAAGTTATTGTAATTTTAATGACGACGCGACATAATACGAGAGAAAAGTAGACAAGTAAATGGACTTAATATATTCAGATGATTTTATTAGTCCATGTTTTTTTACATTAGGATCCACGTGGACGAAGTCGCGGGCACAGCTAGTATAATATAAATATGTGCCGAAAACACAAACGGACAAACAAGGAAAAGAAAAATGTGTAAAAAAAGTAAGATTAGTAATATATAAATAAATAATCGATAGAAGGATGCCACAACTCCCTCGAAATGCATTTATGTAAGTAAGTCCATCTTCCCAAACCTATATAACTTGAATATGATTAATGTTCAAATAATTGTCACAAAAGCATACAACATGTGAAGTGTAAATGCAAACTTAACGATGGAGTTTTATGACAGCTTTGGAAGATTTAAAAGCTCCAATATATTATAGTCCGACAAATAATTTTCTGTAGTGTCAATTTTATAATAATTTACCTACTGATTATTCACGAAAGTGAAAAACAATTTTAATGTATTGTAACCACAATTTTATGTGTTAACTTAGAAGGAATTATACGAGAAACATAACATTTTAAGTACAGTAATATTTTAATTAACGTGCGAGAGAATGAGATTGTTCGATAATAGTTTATATACCTTATGATTTTTTGAAGATTTCACTTCTACTGCGTGTGAACTGTACACTTGAAACAGATACGAAATAAATGTCAGAGTTCGTGATGTACATCCTGGTACACATGTGTGGCTCACTAATTCCTATATGCATGATTAGCTTAGCTAGTTTAGCTTAGACAGACTCGAGACGTTGCGTCCAAGACGACAACCCAAGCCGAGGTTCGGCCACTTTGGCGTCCTTATGCTTAACCCTTAATCGCTCATCCTAGCAGATTGGTGAAGCTGTGAAAGTCAGGCCAGCTAGCATTGACTAGTTAGAAAAAAAGTTTTTTTAATTAACACTAGCTTTTGCTAGCGACTTCGCTCATGTTAATGTGTATTTGACGTGCCCCTCATGAAGAGTAGTCTTTTCCTGTATGAGAGGTACCCTATGTCCTTTTCTGTACTCCTTACAACTACAATATGCATATTTCAAGATGATTGGTTAAGTAATTAAGGCGTGAACGCATAACAAATAAACAAACTCATGTCACGTATTTATAATATGAGTAATGATGTCACGAACCAGTCAGCGAAAATGTACTATCAACAAAATTTTGTCATTTTGAAATGAAGTAAAAAACTTACAAAGGCCCCAACCATTGTCAAGTCTATGGGTTCGACTGCAATAGTTAGAAGCTTTCAAATAAAAAAGAAGTGTTCGTTGACAGAAAGTGGTAGTTTCAAGGGGTTGCGCGATTAATGGGCGTCTTTGTCGTCAAATTAGGTCTGAATTACCCTGACATGTGTGATATAGCGCACATGTGAGTCAAACGACATAATATGTTTTTGGGCCGTTGCATACGTAACTCCTTTATTCCGTACGGGGTTTCAGTTAAAAATATAACCATAAGTGGCGAATAAGTTTGGACAAATCCTGTCGAGGCACAGTTATATCAGCATTTTTTTTATTATAGGGGTCAAACGAACAGGCGGATCATCTGATGGTAAGTGATCATCGCCGTCCATAGATACTAGCAACGCCAGGGGAGATGCATTTGCGTTCCCGGCCTTTTAAAAAAGAGTATGCAAGTTTCTTGAAAGTGTATAGCTCGTATTGGTTTGGAAACACCGCCGCTGGGAGTCAATTCCACCGGGTCGAAGTACGAGGCAGAAATGACCTTGAGAACCTCACCGTGGAACCTCACAAATCGTTTTCACAAAAATAATGTATGTTATCATCATTACATAGTATAAAACAAAGTACCCTACCGCGTCTGTCTGTCTGTCTGTTCGCGATAAACTCAAAAACTACTGAACGGATTTTCATGCGGTTTTCACCAATGGATAATGTGATTCATGAAGAACGTTTTTGTATATAATTTGTCACGGATTTTTTATAATCAGGGCGGGACAACGTCTGCCGGGCCCGCTAGTCATTTATAAAGGCGGTTGCTATTATTTTAAATGGGTAATATTTGTAAGAATGTATCGATGTAGGAGGTAACTTCCGGAAGTAATGACACGATTCTGAAATTTCTATTGAAAGTAAGTAAAGTAAGAACCAAAATTATTCCTATACTGTTATCTGGTGAATCAATATTTTAGGCACTCCATGTCCTCAGTAATAATGTTGTAAAAACATATTAAATAATTTATAACGAAGAAGTATCTAATATACTTAAAAACTTAGACTTATAACAATAATATTCTGACTGTCATATCAATTAATTTGATTTATATACCAAGCAGTTTCCATGGTAACGCAGTTGATGAAAAATTCCCTCCATAAAAATAAATCTTGTCTCTAAAGCCAGTTCTTAGTACTCCTTTGCAATTTACTTTAATAAGTCACACAAAAATCATGTATTTATAGATTTTAGTTGTCTAAAATATGTGTCAAGCTCTTATCTGAAACACTATATATATACGATATGCAATAGAATAATACATTTGGTTTAAATGAATCTTTATTCGTTTGTCTCTGATTAAAAAACTGTATCAATTGTGTTATCATTCGCCTCACATATTTAAAAAAGCGATAGTGTTAAATATTCATAATAATAGCTTGTATGACCAGTATTGTCTATTCATCGTTCGGCATGGTCAAAATTGCCTTAACTGACCTCCAGTGAGCTTACAATTGTCACGCACGAGTTTATTGATGCGTTACCTTTATAAATCTCGATAAATGTTATTACTCGTTCGATGTTGTTACAAAAATTCTAAATAATCTTATAAAATCTAGGTATCATTAATAATAATAATAATAAAGTTTTATTTAATTTCATGCATAATACATATTAAACGATAACAATTGGTAACTTATTAACCTATAATATTCAATTACATTTGTTACATTTAGATGGATTTGATTTCTAATTATAAATTCTATTTTGTAATTATTTTAATTATTATTTTCTTTATTTATCAACTTCTAATTATTTAATGCATGGACCCCGTTCGGGTAAAAGCCTCCCCCAAGGAATGCCATCCCTCTTTGTCATTAGCTCTGTCCAGCCAACTTCTACACGCGCATGCTACAATTTCGTCTGCCCATTTGGCCTTTGGTCGACCTCTTGATCTGGTGCCTTTTGGCCCAGACCACTTTACTAACCGTAGAGTCCATCTATCGTCCTTGTAACGGGCTACGTGACCCGCCCATTTCCATTTAGCCTTCATTGCAAAAGTTAAGGCATCACATACTTTTGTCTTCTTTCGAATGTCAACGTTCTTTACCTTATCCTTCAATTTTATACCTAGGCAACTTCTTTCCATTCTTCTCTGGGTAGTCTGAATTTTGTTCCTGGTTTTGAGATCGAAGGACCAAGTTTGGCATCCATAGGTGAGGCACGGTAGAAGTCCTGTATCCATGACTATTTTCTTGTTCGATAGCGGAAGTTGCGATTTTAGTATTTCCTTATGATGCCAGAACTTGTTCCAGGTAATCGCCACTCTTCGGTTAAGTTCTTCAGTGTTTCTTTCCTTACTAAATGAGATTTGTTTTCTTAAGTATATGTAGTGGTTGACAAACTCGAGAGGTGTGTTATTTATTAAGATGAGCGATGCACTGCGGTTAGACTTAATTTTAGTTTTTTCCAGATAAATTTCCAAACCAGTTTTTATGGTAGCCTGGTTTAATTCATTTACCATTTTGTTTAATTGGTGAGGGGATTTTGAAAATAAAATTATGTCGTCGGCAAATCTGAGGTGACTTAAAAAATTCCCATTTATATTAATACCTTGATGGGGCCATGGCAGTGTACCCATTGTGTGTGTCCCATTACGTGTTGTAAGACGGCTATGAATAATTTTGGTGAGGCCGGGTCTCCTTGCCTGACACCTCTCTTTATATTGATTACTTCGCCTATTCTATCCAGCTTGACTCTACTTGTGCTATTAGAATAAGTATTTTTTAGGATATTGGTATACTTTTCGTTTGTGTTTAGTTCTTTCAGCGATTCCCAGATGCTCTCGTGTGAAATTGAATCAAAAGCTTTCCTGTAGTCGATGAAAGCTAAATACAGGGGTTCATTAAATTCTGAATATTTTTCTATCACCTGGTCAAACACTTGGATATGATCATCCATCGTGCTGAAACCTCTTCTGAAACCGGCTTGTTCGATCGGTTGGTGAGCATCGATGACTGGGCTAACCTTTCAAGTAGACAGGAGGCAAAAAGTATATAAAAACAAGGCATTAGGCTTATAGGACGGTAGTTGCCTATATCAGTTGGGTAACCTTTTTTATATAGTAGTATAATTTCTGATGTCATCCATTGATGTGGTACAGCTTCTTCGCCAAGTATTTTATTCCATAGGATAGTGAACGGTGTCAGTAGTAGAGTCTTCGCAACCTTGATACATTCGTTGGTGATTGTATCCGGTCCAGGGCTTTTTTCTGGCTTAAGTCTCATTATTTGTTTCGATATTTCATTTTCTGTATACTGGTGTATTGGAGAAGTATCTGTGTAGCTATAGGAAGCCATGTTTTGATTTTGTGTGTCTGATTGTATGTATAGATTAGCGTAGAAGTCAGTAGCAGCATCATTACATAGTACAAAACAAAGTCCTCTGTCACGTCTGTCTGTCTGTCTGTTCGCGATAAACTCAAAAATTACTCAACTGATTTTTATGCTGTTTTCACCAGTAGATACAGTGATTCATGGGCAAGGTTTAGGTATATACTTTGTTAAGGTTTTTGAAGTGAAACTTCTAATGCGACTTCCAACAAGGTTGCGTTAAGCGTTTAACGCTACCATGGAGGGGGTATGAAAGCACTGTTGCGTTAAACGTTCAGCGCTCCTGGGGAGGGGGAATAGAAAGAGACAGAGCGAGAAAAATATTAAAACATTTCGTACCTTACCTTAGTTATCATAATCCCATTGTAAATGCTATAGATTTGGTTATTTCTCCACTCGAAAATGATAATTAAAAGATGCGATCAATTGTGAATTGTAACCAATGTTAATAAAGTTTGTCTTAAAGAAACATTTCTACCTATTCCTATTTTCATTTCCACATTACGAAGTTTCACTTCTTCCGCGCGGAGGGACTCCACGCACTTTTTTTTTGTTTTATTATCAGGGCGGGATAACGTCCGTCGGTCCCGCTAGTTTTATATAAAAAAATTGAAATATCATGCTATGAAATGTAAACAGAATTGATATATTATTGAAATTTATCCTACCGATATTTTCAGCTCAAAGGACTGTCTTAAATGTTGATTGACCTTATTAAGTTTTATAATGTAGTTACTAAGTTGGTACCGGCAACTGCGTTCTCTTGTAAATTGTTTTATTATTCCATTTTGAGCTGTATTTTTTTATTTCATGTATTCTATAGTCTGTTCGTACGGCAGACCCGGGTGCTATACAGGAAAAATAAAAACAATCAAACAACAATGCACCTACATTACAAAATATTGTAAACAATGATCAATCATCATGATCATCATCAGCCTATAAGATACCCACTTCAAAACGAAGGTATTGGTACAACCACCACGCCAGTCCACAACGTATTGGTGATTTCAAGCTCCAAGTATTTCACAATTCTATATTTTTTTTCAAATGCTATGGTATTACAAGAACATTACTCAGGTTCAGGTTTCCTCACTATGTTTTCCTTCATCGTCAGCTAATAGTATTATCAAATCAAATGAGTAAATGTATACGAATTCTGAAAAATATCTTGGCACATGCCGCGGTTCGAACCTGCGGACATCGGTTTGATATCCCACCGGTCCAACCAATAGACCAGCACACCTATAACCGTTTCATATACTTCATCTTTCATTATACGAAATTTAAAACGCATTACTTCATAATTGGCACTTTGTATTTATATCGATATGTTTTCAATATACCATGAGTGTGCTGTGAAGTTTTTATATTTAAAAAAACATCACTACTACACAACCTCTTCAACAGTTACTGATTATAAGTTACCCAAGTAACATTTTATTATTAACTAGCAGGCCCGGCGGACGTTATCCCGCTCTGATAATAAAAAAAAACCTTGACAAATTATATACTTAACCCTTTGTCTTGAATCACTTTATCTATGTGTGAAAATTGTATGAAAATCCGTTCAGTCGTTTTTAGGTTTATCGCGAACAGACAGACATACAGACGTGGCAGAGTACTTTGTTTTATACTATGTAGTGAAGTTTATCCCCTACACAAAGGCGTGATATTGTTTAACTTAGTTAATTCTCTGAAATTTCCGCTTCTGCCAATATAATACATTTCAAGGTTGGGTAATCCGTTTCAAAGTTAGGTTGGATTAGCTTCAGAGATTTTTTTTTGTATACCTATATAAACCAAAGGACCCGTCGGACGTTATCATGTCTTGATAAAAAAAAAATCCTAGAATCAGACCGCAGCGCCACCTACCGGGTCCAATTGTGAATCTTTTTTTTTTTTTATTGTAGCTCGGCAAAGTGACTGTACTGTGCCTGATGGTAAGCACAGTACAATCCAAAAACAATGGCGACCACCGAAAGACATACTATCCATCGCCGGTCGCCGCTGTCATGCCGGGCTGAAAGCGACCCAGTCAGGGACAGCCCCCCCCCCATAGTTGCTGGATATACACCGGCTGATCCCGGAACGCGACACGCCCAAACGTGCCACTATAGCGAGTGTTCCACCTGGTATACGGTGGTCGCGATCCAATCGGGTACAGACACCCTACCACCCCGCAACAATTCTTGAATCCACCTGACCAGACACAAAAAATTTAACAAAATTTGTCCAGGAGGAGGAAAGGAGGACTCTCAACATACACATGTACAAAATAAGATTAAAGCGAACTATATTATGGGCGGATGCAAGTATAATTATAAAAAAATGTGGTTTGATTGTTTGTAGGATTAAATTTACGAAACTACTAATCCGAATCTGAAAATACTTTCACCAATAGGAAGGTAACATTATTCCCGATTACTATATGCTTGTTGTCGTATTTTGTCGCAAACGGTTACTAATTCTTGATAAATATCCTTATAGAGTACAAGGAACAACGAAATTCCGTTACATGAACAATGTATACTGTATTATAATATTCATAGTTCTCGATATATATGCATTTTTTTAATTAAAATTGATGAATTTGGTTTTGGAACAAATTGTGCCGGTTAAACCCTTGACATAGATATATGTTTTTCATCAACTAGTGTGATAATTCCCATATAACATCATTTGGGATAATAGTAAGATGCAGCTCTATTAGTGCTGCTTAAAAGTTGTTGGAAAAACAACATTTAGACAAAGATATGACGTCATTAGTTTCAACTTATTGACCCATTCAAACTCTTTAAAACGTTCCATATTTAAATACCAGCGTTGTCCCGATATATCCATAGTCTTCTTTGGTATAATGGCGGCGAGTCATCCATCACCGCTTCCTCCCTCCCTCCCGGCCCGCACACCGCCCCTACCCCGCAATCGCATCAATCTTATGCAATGCAGCCTGCACGCTTCTGTGCTCTTAGTACTTTTAGGGTAATTTGTTCGACGCTTTTAAATTCGCCTTTGTTTAAATTTCCCATTTTATTATTGCATTTTTATCTGAATTAATTTTAAGTAATTATTTTACGTACACATAATTTAAAGATCATTATAATTGGCTGAGAATATTTTTTTACTATCTACAAATATATTATTGATAAATTGTACCTGTACATATCAATCGAGAAATGACTTGTACCTGTCATTGGTAGGTCAATTAAAAAATGACTTATACTTTTCGAGTATAAAATATCATGAAATCGGTTAAGTCCATTCTGAGTTAAATCTAACCAAAACACAGACAACATCAGCAACCATCCCTGCAAGGACGAAGAAATTCGAAAATTCTTATCTTTGTCGTACTGTTAAGATGTGGAATTGCCTCCCAGCCAGTGTTCCCTTCCTCTTATGACCTGGGGTCCTTCAAACGAGGCGTGAAGAGGCACATGTGCAGGTCGGCATGATAGCGACGACTGCTGTTGTTATTTAACACCGACAGTCACCGTTACTTATGGACTGTACTGTACTTTCCATCAGGTACCGTACAGTTATTTTGCCGAACTAGTTAAAAAAAAAAAAACAAAGGCCATAAGCATAGTGGTTCGGCCCTAGCAAGATATTGAAATGGTATTTAGGAGATAAATAGGTACTAAAAAGGTAATAAGATTGTGATCTCTAATTTAATTAGTGTTTGAGACAAAGCATATGATGTAAAAAAATATATAATCATTGATATTATGAGGCTATAAGGCTTTTAAATTTTTCTAGATGCTATTAGTAGCCACCAAAACGTATTAAAAATTGAAATCAATCGGTCCAGTCAATCGTAAGATTTTTGTCTTTTTTTTACATATTTTCGTTTTTTCTCGAAAACTAATTACAGTAGATATCTGGAATTTTCAGGATCAGCCTTATGGTACTATAAATCCCTTAAATACCATATCAATATCTTTCCGGTGCCGATTCACTATGAATATCTATCTCCCTATAGCCTTTGTCTTCATATCACAAAAATATAAAAAAGGGTTTTGCATGTACAGACAACACTCGAGGCTTATCAGTGAATTATATTGAAAATGAGTGTAAAATTAAAAAAAAAAACAACTATTCCATGTGTTATATCATTACATAGTATAAAACAAAGTCCCCTACCGCGTCTGTCTGTCTGTCTGTTCGCGATAAACTCAAAAACTACTGAACGGATTTTCAAGCGGTTTTCACCAGTGGATAAAGTGATTCATGAGGAACGTTTTGGTATATAATTTGTCAAGGATTTTTTTATAATCAGGGCGGGACGACGTCTGCCGGGCCCGCTAGTAACTACTAAAATGAAATATAGTAATAGGTGTGCAATATCATTAATTAATTATTTCATTAATGCTACACCCATACACCCAATAGTGGGAGAAGAAATAATTATAGGAAGAAACGCAATTACTCGTCCATGCACTTTTTAAAACCGAGTACCAAAAATATTAAAATTGGTCCAACGATAATGACCAAAAGCTAGACAATGTGACAAAGCGACAGAAATACAATGCTGGAAGGCTTCTTTTTTAACTTGAACTTATTGTGGTGGCTTACTTCAATACCATTAGGGGACCTTAAGTAAAGAAACTGAAATAATAGCTTCTCATTAAAATTAGCTGTGGTTTTCACTTTGTGTAATTTCGAATTTTAACACCGACGTGGGGTTTTGAAGATTTGAAGAAAGTGGAGGTGGTTATTATACATTGGCATTCAACCAGTGATATACTGGAGAGGCCCTGTTACTCGGTAGGAACTAATTACGGGTTTAGTGAAAGCACTCACAGGACACTGTTACCTTCAAAAGCATTTGCACAACATCGGTGTCCGGAGCACAAGAGAGTGTAGATTTTATGACAGTATGGATGAAACTCCCAAACACCTCTTATGTGAATGTGATCCACTAAAGCCTACACGAAATCGGGTTCTAGGAAAGCACGTATTGCTCCCGGATGCGGTACAGACGCTCTCAACCAAAAAAGTCCTACAGTTCTTAATGTTATAGGATTGGGCAAGGAGCTTTAGTAATATGGGGCGATCATAATAGATCAGTACTGGTCGCAGTGATACAGAACTAAGGCCTGTATAGCCCCTTTTCTAGAATAGTAATAATAATACTAGTAGTAATAATAATAGTAATAATGGTACTATTAATATGCTCGCGTTAATGTAATCTTGACCTAACTTTCTGGAAAAGTATCTTTTTCTTGATGGCAAGTACCCTTGTCCCTTTTTTGTACCCCTGAGGACGTGTATGCAAAATACCATTATGTTCGGTTGAGTACTTAAGGTGTGAAAGCGTAACAAATAAACAATCAAAGTCCCATCCGAATTTATAACATTAGATGGGATAAGTTCAGTAGATTTACGAACATAGTGTACCCGTACAGATACCTGAAGCTGTCGAAAGGTTAGATGTTTGTATTTTTTTTAAACTTGACTAGTATTTACGTTTTCAAGTGTCACGTCTGCCTATCTGTTCACGATAAACTCAAAAACTACTAAATGGATTTTCATACGGTTTTCACCAGTAGATGAAGTGATTCCTGAGGAAGGTTTAGGTATATATTTTTTATTAATAGGGTATGATAACGTCCACCGGGCCAGCTAGTATTCAAGAAGTTATTGCAATAATAATAATTAAGGTATTTTTTGAAAACATCATTGGCGTTTCATAGAATAGACTGCTTCGATAAACTTATTCTGAAAAACTTTTAATGCGCGCGAACCTTCCATAGTTTTATCAAAAAGATCAACAATAACAAACCCATGACTTCCTTTTCTCGATGAAGTGTAATTCATAATACGGTATAATAAGATCTAATTTCGCTCGGCAAATTTTCATGGTACCGAAGCTGCAGTTGAAGTATTCAATAGTGAAGCATCCCGGATATTGTCGGCGGAGATTGTTTTAGACAGAACTTGTACCACAGTGTAAGTATATAACAATGGGGCAATTTGGAATTTATATTCTTTTATACTTTTCTTAGTTTTGGCACTTGACCACTATCTCACTAACCATTATACTATGATTATATCACGGTGTTTTCCTTCAACAAAAGTTCCATCTCATTAGCCATGACTCGAACCTACGTCGATTGAAGTGGTTTCCTTGCACCCTAACTATTGAGCTATTATTTAAATAATCTACCTGGTTTCATGTAATATAGATATATTTGAAAGTTAATTATCTTATTTTTAGCTAATACTTTCTTAGCCAACTGGTTTTCTCATTATAAAAAGTGTACAAAATCAGCGACACGAGAACTTTAGAGGTTAGTTCTGTGACCTGCTCTCCAGTCTTTAAAATAAGTTGCTCACTTTCGTGGCTAAAAACAAGTACCATGACATCCACCTGCTGTACATAATATCCAACTATTGGAAGACGGTCTCGAGCCTTGTTCGCGGGTTTTACCTCTATCATTAGTGGGGATTTTAATTTGGTGTTAGAGTATACAATAAATTCCTCTTTATTTGTTGTTCAAGTATTAATTTAAATAATAGGGGGCTGTTGTTATTCGGGGTAAGTGTACCTCTCATTAACCTGTACGTATTCTCCTGGTATTGTTAAAGTGTAACGAATTTTTGTCCACTGCACTGTTCCACATACATTGAGCCTCGCAGCGGCAAATAGAGAAACCAATCAATCGATGATCATAAAATATAGAATACTCTATTTAGCATACGATTAAATAAATTAATTCGAGTCACTGTTACAATATTACACTATGTTCGTTATTTACTTTTTATTCCCATATTTATTCAGATTTGAAAATTTTACGTAACTTTTCTGCAGCCAGGTAGCTAATTGCAAAATTATTGGAGTGTTTTTATATGGTTAGAAGAGATAATTCGTATGTTAGATAGAACAACGAAATCTATATTGCTATAAAATTATTATTCTTAGAATAGTAAATAAACACGAATTACTAACAAGTCGTTTATAATATCTACGTAACATTTGATTCAATGTGTCCCGGCTAGTGTATGTCCTTCCTATGACATGGGGTCCTTCCAGCGTAGCGTGAAGAGATATCTATACAGGCCGGCATCACATCGACAACCGGCGATGGTTAAGTTTGTATCTCGGTGGTCGCCGTTGTTTTTGTATTGTACTATGCTTACCATCACACATAGTGCAGCCACTTTGTCGTGCTACAATAAAAAAAAAAACTATCGACTCGATTGTCGGAATTTAACTCATAAACTGCTTGCATTTGTGAATTTCGTTTCTATATTTGATATTCGATCATCGTATGGTTAATCGATGCAAATTATTGCCTAAATGAATAATTGTCACCGGAGGGTCACCGGAGGGTCACCGGAGTCTGTTCTGGTCATTACGATTATATTGACACTTTGCTCGCAAAAAACGACAAACACAAAATAGCCAATTTTTCATAATATTTTCAATTTCATAATAATGAATATACATTTTACCATGTTTATTTCCAAACAGGGTTTTCTTGTAGTAAACTAGGAAGATATTTTTGTATGAAATCGTTATCTCTTTGGCGCGATGTTGTTTTTGAACAAAATTATGTGCTTAATTCGTTTAAAAACAACAATTTTGCAGCTGTTACCAATCGGCTTTTTAGTTATAATATCATTGGCTGTTACAATCAAATGCAGTTAGTTCATATTAGAGTGGTTCCAAATATTTTCTATGTCAATTTTGTTGAATGCTCCTAAAAAACAACTCCCAAATGGAAAATGTCACACACGTTCGAAAAACAGAGTACATACACGTCGGCAAAACATAAAACAAAGAAACAGAAATCAACGTCGAACATTAAAAAAAACAAAACTTTATCCTGTCAAAAAATAGTAACAGGAATAATTATCGTGAACATTGCATTAATCAAATTCCGCGCACAGTGCTATCGGGGGGTGGACCCCCCGGCGGGCCGGGCCCGATGGGGGCACGAGAAAAACGAACGCTGCGGGCTCGCTGCGAAAAAACCTGAAAACGAAGGTTGTACACGTATTAACGATCTGCTGATGTTTTATCTTAAGATTTTAGTAGATAACGTGTTTTGTAAAAGCCTGGCAACGCACTAGCGACTTTTCTTGTCTTGCCAGTGTCTGTGGACGGCGGTGATCTCTTACCATCAGGTGACCCGTCTGTTCGTTAGCCTCTATAATATAAAAAAGACAAAGCACGCAATAATTGATTTGAACCTGTCTAAGATTTTTATCGTAAATCCAAAATATTCACGTTAATAGGATTTTAGCAGAAGAGAGTATTTGATATATTATATCCATTGATATATTATATCCATTGATATATTAATTGACGTAACCGTTACCTTAGCATTAAATAGGCAGTTTTTATGACCGATCTCGTAAATAATTGTTGTCTTATTGAAGCTTGCTTACCGCGAGTTTACGGTACTTTTTTCGCACCATGAGACGGAGTTCACTATTTTAGATTTTTAACTGCTTCGTGATTATTTTGGCGCAGTCAAGTCTTAGCAAAGAAGCGAGTGATTTTTGAAAAGCGTTAACTGTTGTGGTTACTTTTTCTATGGGTTTTAAAGAGGCTGAAACGCGCTCTTCAAAGCCGTCAACACAACAGTGATGCCCTTGGTATCGCAGTTGTCCATAGGCGACGGTAACCATTTACCATCAGGTGAGCCGCTGCCTTTTGGCATAAAAAACATATCTGATTAATTTCTACAGTCCACTCTTTCAGTATTTTCCTTACTTTTTTTAGTTTCAGCATAGAATAACATGTTAATATTATGATGTAGTCTCATGAAGACCACAGTTTCAACTTTTAAGTCATTGCTCCGTTGCTGCCACCGCTCTGCATATTTTGTGGTGTAAGGAATATAATCAAAAAGAATCGATGAAAATTAGGAAAATATTAATTTATTAAAAAATAAATATATAATAGTACTTTTCGTGATTTTGTAATTATAATATCTTGAGATTTATCTTTTAGAGCTTACACCAGCGTATCGCCTCCCGATCTCGCGCAGGCTACCTATATAGTAGCAAAAAATGCTAGCCCTCCCCGACACCCGGGGGAGTACTACCGGCCCTGCTGCATTCATTAATTGCTAATTTGCAGATCACGGGTCAGATGTATGGACGAGAGAATTTCAGAGAAACGATCACACGATAGAACTGTAATTCCATCATTGTTTTAACGGTTTTATTTAATTATTCATTTTGTATAAATTTATAGAGCCATATACATCAAGTAATATTTCACAATGTCTAAAAAACGTATAGATGAAAGCTATCTATTTGAAACGATATGAATAGGCATTTTTTAAATGAAAATTTCTTAGGAGAGTGCTTTGAATTTCTGATCCGCAATCTTTTTGTGTGACAATAAGTGATTAGGTAAACACTGTGTCCGGTAGTATAGGAGCAGTATCTGGCTTACTTTCGGGTATTGGAGAACACTGAACAGCGTGACATACGCTCTTTTCGTTTTGTTTCAGAAAGTTTTATTTCTACCGCGTGTGAATTAGATACACATTTTTTTTTATGTTGTGTAATTTTAATAAACAACTATTTTACATTCTAACATCATCTTTCTATCATCAATTTTATAATTTAAAAATTGAACTGATTTACTCTAGTTCATGGATGATGGAAGCCTTCATTAATTCTAGTCCATGCATTTTATACACGCAAAAATTAACTGCTCATTATTTGTGTTGTGTATTGGCTTATTACTATTTCACGACTAAACCCTAGAACCGACTCTATACAAATTTTGCATACATATATATTAAAAAGCGTGCAATAGTTTTTATAACAATATAGAATAAAACAACTAATACTATATAATAAAAACACTGCAATCTATATCTAACATAATATATAATAAGAAATTTAACGTGTCTGTTCATTTCAGATGAACAGCCAGTTATACTGTTTTCAAACTAATTGAAAGCGCCATCTGTTCGAGACTGCCGAAACTTACAATTAATAACAATAATTAACATTGATAATAATTTAATTCATTAAAAATATTGAGGTCATTAATCGAAATATAAATTATCCTATCTCTCGAGTTGGACCAAATGATACATAAATGCCAACTGTCATGAAGTTCGGTTGTATACTTTCGGAGTTCATCGAAGACAAACATGTTGGCACTGGATTTTTGTATATTTAGACATTCGTTCACCTTCCTACTTTATATTAGTCTGGTTATATGACTTTCATTTCTCCTAATTAGATGCATATACCACGCTCACCTATTACTTTGCAACTTTAAAATTGTAATCAGTTAATAATTCGTTCTAAACTTATATTAATTCTATATTTAGTGAGAGCTAAGCTCGATGACCTATAAAACGAGTTGTTCAATATCTTACGCCCCAATATGTCATATATATTTACCATGCTTGATTGGTTTGCATACTGAGTAGGTAGGATCGCTGAATTGTGAGTAAATAAATGTAATATTCATAATTCTTTATTTTTTATAAGATAACATACGTTTCATAAAACTTCATTTATCGAAGTTATACTTCTTTTGGCGCGTTAGGGAAAAGCGATGAGAGTAAATTTTTACAATGCGCGCGCAAACCGTCACGAAAAACCGACATCCTGAAGTTATTACGATGTACGCGCACACCGTCACGAACAACCGGCACCCTGAAGTTATTACGGTGCACGCGCATACCGTCACGAAAAACCGGCGCCCTGAAGTTAGCTATAGTCAACATTTTGTTTCTTTGTATCTGTTGTTTGTATTTTTTTGTATTCAAACTTTCAATGTATTAAATACCTTTTCTCTATTGTTAGTGTCGTTTTTTCTACAAACGTAGAATAAGGCGAAAGATAAAATTTTTGAAAAGATTTTTATCTTGTTACGCCAAAGAAGTATAACTTTTAACGCGTGTACATAGGTACACACACACTTTTTTTTAACAGTGTATTGTACTTAAATTATATGAGTTGTTACATTTGAAAATGAGCTGAATCCAATTTTAATCGTTTATATAACATGTTTAAATTTTTTAAGATTTCCAGTTTTTATACACCGAGAACGAAGTTCAAATTCTACCATACATAATGTTTTTTTTATGATATATTTTGGATGCACGAAATTTGAATATGTTGCAAAATAACGTAAAATACTATTAGCGGTTAAATTTGGATTTAACTCATTTTGAAATGTAACGGCTCATATACTATAAACATGTACATATATACATATGCAGATACTGCAACATATAGTTATGTACAATTAACTTAAAAGGAACGTAGTCGTGTTGCCAGTCTAATCCTGGGAAGTTTGTTGTAACGGATTCTTTGCTAGTGAGCGTTGTCAACGAAACTCTTCAAACCCCGGACCAAGCATTGTCAACACTGCCGACGCTGTAAAGATTCTGCCTCTATTTTTTAAGTCAAACTTCTAATGCGACTTCCAACAAGGTTGCGTTAAACGTTCCACGCTCCTGAGGAGGGGGAATAGAAAGAGACAGAGCGAGAAAAATAATCAAACATTTCGTATCTTACTTTAGTTATCATAATCCCATTGTAAATGTTATAGATTTGGACATTTCTCCACTCGAAAATGATAATTAAAAGATGCGATCGATTGTGAATTGTAAGCAATGTTAATAAAGCTTGTCTTAAACAATATGATTTCACTAAAAATCAATTTCTACCCCTTCCTATTTTCATTTCCACATTACGAAGTTTCACTTCTTCCGCGCGGAGGAACTCCACGCACTGTTTTTTTTTATAATGCAAGTAACACAGTTATAAATAAACTCGTTGTCTAATGAAGATTAACCCTACCGTTTTATGTTGTTTTATATCAAATAGTTTGTATAGTAATTAATATTATTATAATTTATTTTAAGATCTCGACTAATTTAGAAAGAAAACGTTGCCAACTTTGGACAATTTTTTTTATTTAATTTTTTTTGTTATAGATATTAGGAATTAGCAATCTAAAGGGAGACAGGAGTGATCGCAATTATCAAATCGCGTATCTAAATTCGTATCAACGAGGCACTTCTTTTTCCCTTGACGCATTACATAGTATAAAATTTGTCAAGATTTATCAGTACAAGATTTGTCAGTCATGATTTAGCTGCAAGTCGGAGAGTCGTGGTGATTTCAAAGTCCATTAAATTCCTTGAGATTAATGGTCACATGCTTGATAACATTATCGTTGGGTTTGATGGACTTTAAATAAACAGACAATAAGAGCGTCTAGTGGTTATTATTATAGATAATTAACAATATATTTAGATACACATTAAACCGACTTGATATTTATATTTTAGTCCATATATTATTCCAACTATGTACAGTCGGCAAGACATATTTTCTTCTTCCATTCATCTCTATCAACTTCACTCTCAGTGTTCACACCTTTTATATACATATTTACATAATATTCCTTAGGTATATAATCCATCCACACCTTTTCGGTTTTCTTCTACACTTATAACCATCTACTATTTATATATGTTTTGTCCCTACTCATAGCATAAAATAAAAATGAGAAATAAACGACATTCCTCATTTTTTTAGTATAGTTTTACCACGACATCACTTGTTAAAGATTGACTCAAATTGTGAAAGACCGCGAAAAAACTAAGTTAATAATATAAATTAAGTGGGAGATTGTTACACCATCATACCACAGAGTAACAGCCAAGTTGCGACATAATTCACCGTTTACTTGTAACCATTGCGACACATCGGCCACCTGCAGCATCAGACGACATAAGGCGACAAGTACGGGGAATTGGGCTTTCGTCATCACATCGTGAAACTTACCTCGTGCATTGAATCAGATTTGAAGCCACTATTCGTTCAGACTTCAAGCGATAGTCGCATCTCTTAGGTTAGATTCTAGATTAAGTTGGACTCTCGGTTCAGACTTCGAACGGTACTGACATATCTTAGGTTTAGTAACGGTGCCATTAATTCATACATCGTACAATAGTTACCTTTTAGTTTTAAAGTTAATATATAAGTAAAAGTGTATTCTTTTGATATTAAATATTCCTTATAAAAAGTGCATTTTTTTCAAATCTCACGGACGCGCCCCTCATTATTAGATAATTGACAAACGGACATGTAAAATGATGATGGAGTGTGAGAAAGCCGAGGGACTGACGGACCTGAGGCCGGTCGCGGATCGATCGAGCTCGCGTCTGATCGGGCGCATGTGTGCAACGAAATAAACGGAAACACGCTGCGGGTGGGAAAAAAATCGCCACATCAAAATGGACGCGAGTGCTGCTCGATCCAAATGAACTGGCCTTGTGCGTCAATAAATACTTATTATTATTTTTGAAGTTATACTTCTTTAGGCGCGTTATGAAAAAATGATGAGAGTGAAATTTTAAGATGCGCGCGCATCTGTGACACAAAATTAACAGTATGAAGCTGTCTGCTTAACCGCTCACCTGAAGTTAGCTATAGTCAACATTTTGTTTCTTTGTATTTGTTGTTCGTATTTCTTTGTATTAAAACTTTCAATGTATTAAATACCTTTTTTTCTATTGTTAGTGTCGTTTTTTTCTACAAACGTAGATTAAGGCGAAAGATAAAATTTTTGAACAGATTGTTATCTTGTTACGCCAAAGAAGTATAACTTCTAACGCGTGTACATAAGTACACACACACTTTTTTTTTATCTCCCACTAGCTGTTCACGCAACTTCGTCCGCGTGGAATAATTACTTTTGGATAACGCTAACACGCAATGAAAGCTCTGAAAAGGAAAAAGAAACAAATTTGAAACATTCTTCATTGGTGCTCCGCTCCTACTGGTCTTAGCGTGATTATATATAGTCTACAGCCTTCCTCGGTAAATGAAGTTGAAGTTGAAGTTGAATGAAGTTCCTGTAATTAACATGTACAAACAAACAAACCCTCACCCTCCATCTTGATATTATTAGTATAGATTACATACCTGAATTACATTTAAACATAAAATGGACGTTACTTTGCATTTCCGCCTGGAATTGATCAATCTCACTGCAACAAAACACGTTTCTCTCTCTCCCAAAAATCCCAGTGAAGCTTTAAAGGCACGTAAGTTAAAGAGCGTTAGTCAGTTAGAAAAAAAAATAGTGCTAGAACTGCTTAACCGTTTATTTATATAGGGAATTGCTGTATGATGTATTAGGCTAATGATAATTAATATAACATAGTATTTTTAGAGGCTGTCTTTCGTGTGGCCAGACAATAACAATGTCCCTGTTAGTGGTATCAATATTTATGATATCGAAATTTTTCCATCATATATTATGTTACAGTAAATAGAAGCTAGTTTGTGTGATATCCAAGACTGGCTAAATGAATGATTGATTTTTGAAAAAAATATGAGGACGAATTAAATAATCAATTATTAATTAATATATATTAAAGACAAAGGCCAGTTCACAACAAGCAGACTGTTAAGGTGCAAGCGTCACCAAACAGTCTGGCAACGGGGGGTGGCCCCCCTTAAAAAAATTGCACCGCTGGGCAGTCAGGGGGCGGCGGGTGGCTTCAACTTTGACGCCGCGTTTCGGGCGCCCCATCCTGTTTATCCTTAATTGGTGCTGCGTTCCGATCATATTAGAATTTGATTTGCTAATTATTTTAGGTTATTTTGAGTGTTAAGTGGACACGGGATAGATGATTATTAATATTGTAGATGTAAATGACGGCCATTGTTTGTTTTTTACTTTTATTAATTCTCCGTTCATTTTATTCCAATTAGAATATTGACTCAATCTAACATGTACGGATACAAAAACAAGTATTAAAAACCCCCCTTGAATTGTATTAAATTTTATATTTTTTATATGTAAGAACTGTTAAAAGTAAACGTCTATAATTTTGCAAATTTTAATTTTTTTTTATTACCTAGTACAATGACTACTGAACTGAAAAAAATTAATACAAGATTCATTTAACGATGTTAAACAAGAGAAAGTAATATTATATGTATACTAGCGGGGCGGGCAGACGTTGTCCCGCCCTGATTATAAAAAAATCCTTGGCAAATTATATATCAAAACGTTTCTCATGAATCACTTTACCCACGGGTGAAAACCGCTTGAAAATCCGTTCAGTAATTTTTGAGTTTATCGCGAATAGACAGACAGACAGAGCGGTAGGGGACTTTGTTTTATACTATGTAATGATGGTATTTGTGAGTGTGAGTAACCTAGTAAATAAATATTAAATATTTTGTCTTTATCAATAAATATACCTATAGTTATGTCTGTAAGTGCATAGTTTTCTCAATACTGTTATATATATATATATATGTATCTGTTATGAAGATTGGTGATCACAAACATGACAATCCTCTTTTATCTGTTTGTATATCTGTACTTAACACGAGATTTCTTAAATTAAATTATAAGAATTGTCATTAATTAATACTTTTAGAAACAGCTAAGGCCAACATAATTTCAAAAAAATATTTTTTTGTCTTGTATCTTTCGACAAGTTACAATAGTTATTAATTATATTTAAAAAGACTTAAAATAGGACTAAAAACAAAATTAAGATACAAAAATAACCTAATACATTATCAGACGCGTGCGAAGTGACGTCAATTTTTTTTCGAACTGACTACGCTATTTACCTAGCAAGTCTTAACAGCTTCACCGGACTACTAAGGCGAGCGCTTAAGGCACTCAGCCGATTTTATTTGGGCAACTAGCTCTACGGTGCACGGCACGCCTCGACTTGGGCTGTTGCCTGATATATGCAGTTCGCGACCTATCTGAGCTAACCTTAGCTAAGCTACATATTCATACTTATATGAGTTATTGAAACATGTATGTTTACCAAGCATACATACCTCGACAACTCTTATATGTATTTTATGTCGGATAATTTTTCTAAACTATTCTAGTTCGATAAGGGAAAAATAAAACCCTTCCACTTTCATGTGTAAGCATGTGTGCGTGCGAAGCGACGTCATCAAAATTCTTATTGTACTGTTTGTTGACATCTCGAGTAAACACTTTAATATATGAGTTTAATATATAAAAACATTATATATTATAAAATAACATTATGACTTTAACATACTCGTATATAAAACCGTTAACTAGTAAAATATTAAACAAAAGCCGGGGAACATTTATGAGATGGTAACTGAACGTCCGCGCTCTAAGGCAGCCCGAAATAGAATCTTATCTGTTAACGGCGACACGTTTATTTATGCACTATTAATTAATATAATTTCGTTCCTACCCTACACTTTAAATTTTGTTAAATATAGACACTTTTAAATTCACATGTGTGATTATATCATTTACTCATATAACTCCGTGTAGTAAATATGTCTAATAACTGTGTAATTTATTTTCTTATAAGATTTGAATAAAACATTGTAATTAGTCCACTAAAAACCATTATTACGTTTATGTATTTTAAAATAATATATATGTTAAAAAGATAAACCCGATCAAGTTCTTGCCGATGCTTCTCGATGACTGGGATGTTTGTCCGAACCTGTGGTAGTATTGACGTTCATAAGCGAAAAGCCTAAATGGAATAAAGTATTTTTGATTAAAAAACAATCAGTGTCTTGTAATAAATGATTTCATTGAAACAAAGCCGGTCGCTGGAGAGCGCTTTTGTTTTCTTAAAGTCCATTTTACGATCTGAATCGTGGATGAACGAAACGCAAGAGTCGCCACGACATGTTTGTAGAGTGCATACAAATTATATTCGATGTAAGACAAAAATGTTAATTGAAATAGTAATATTTTTCTACTGAAAATATTTCCTTCAAATGGCGTCGCAGTAGAATTTGCCGATGTCAATATTCTTATTTCACAAAATAACTTACTGAGGTTCAACCCAATGTTGTTTCTATTTCAATAGTTTTCGTCTACACATACCTAAACCTAGTGAAAATTATGGAAGACGAGGCACCTGACTCGAAGTTTACTAGTAAAGAGTAACTAGATTATATCGATGTAAAGTAAAATGCAATTAAAGTTGCAAAACATCGACTAAAATAATGCAAAACGGAAAAAAAATTATACGTCGAATAAATTTCTATAAAGTATTCTTATTACCCAATCGTGAATCGCCGTTATGACGTGGTGATGTAACATTTTAGACGAACCAATAGGATTAGCCCCGATTATGCGCGGATACCTTCGATCAACAATAACTAGATAAAGGGTCACGTACAAAATCGAAGCTAAAAGCTGTCCGCGTAAATATATACTTATGAGTAGCTATTTGTTTACTAAGAAAGGGAGAAAAAAAAGTTTTAAAACAGTTTTAAGTTCAGCCTAATTACAACCATGACACCTAGTAATAAAGTCACAAATGTTCAAAATATTATCTAATATTTACGATAAAACGAGCAAAGCAATAAATTACTCCCCTCACAAATGAAAAGACACAACATAAACAACATTTAGTCTGAATTCAACCTTAACACGTAATGGATAAAGTACGTTTTCCCGTTATTGTGCGTGTTTGTGCGTGATTGGAGAGCCTAGGCCAAACATTTGTACCACAGGTTTAAAATCGGTAATTTTGTTCAAAATTTAATATTATTTGTTAGTTTAACGCTTAAAATATAACTTATTCAACATGTATTTAGCGAAAGTAAGATACCCCGGCCGTTAAATTGCTTTTTCGGGTATTATTTTTGCATCTTTTGAATACACTGCGGTATGTGAAACGTGCTTACATTGGCTGTATTTCAAACAAACTAAACAAAATAAGAGCTCACATTTCAAGTGAGCTGTTATTTACCGAGACGTATTTTTCGCGCCGACCCGTTATCTAGTTATTGTTGATCGAAGGCGGATACACAAGAAATTGAATTACTTTGTTCTTTTCTATACTGAATAAATATTTGTCTCCAGGTGAGATTGTGTTCAAGCTATATCAGAAATAGGTGTCAGTATTATTATCAAAGTTTTCACCTGTGATTATTCAACAAAATTACTATAATGTAAATATTTTTATTAACCAATCGTAAACCGTCATGATGACGTCGTGATGTTGCATTTGAAATGAACCAATAGGATTAAGCCTCGATAACGTGACGTGTGAGAATACGAAAAATCTAGTTACCTTGTTCTCTTCTATGCTGAATAAATGTTTTTAGATCGTGATTAAGCTGGAGCTGAAATTTGCGTCAGTATTGCCAAGATTTTCCTCTATGATTGCTCAACAAAATAACTACCTATAATCTATAGTAGAGATATGGTATATGAGCAGCGACCTTTATTGAAAAATGAGAATGAGTCACTACTATCTTCAAACTTAGAAAAAAGTTATAGCAGAAGTATTTATTATATACTAGTTGTGCCCGCGATTTCGTCCGCGGGGAACCTTATTTAAAAAACAGTGATTAATAAAGTCATTCGAATATATTAAGTGCATTTAATTATCTACTTTTCTCTCGTACATACTTACGTCGTCATTAAAATTATAATAACTTTTGTTAGATTGAACCGATTTTAATAAAATAAAGACTAAATGGAAGATATGCTTTTCTTAGGTTTTATCATGAACGCAGTAGTTGAGCAGTGATACGTTTTCCAGCAAACAGACGAACAGACATTTCTATAAATGATTGAAATCTAAAAATACAGACACGTTAGATTTTCATAGTCTTATTATATGTATAGATTAGCGATCTAGTTAAAAGCAAGAACTCTATCTCTTCTCTGCTTGTCCTAAGAAGTTAAGTCCTAGTCCTAAGAAGTTGAGGTCTGGTGTCGTGGATCTTTATTCGACGTCATCGAATAACTCCTAATATAAAAACACTTTTCCAAATAACTTATGGCCCCATTAGCGGTACATAAATTCATCACTGGCTCATTGCCAATAACCGCTGGAGTTAACGCTTAGAGACCAGTGTAGGATATAATATATTATATGCGACATATTGACGCATGGACGATGTGTGTAACTCAAAGCACATAAATATCAAAACATATAGAAATGTTCATCGGAAAAATTAAAAATAGGTTTTTAAAAATAACTTCGCATAAAAAAAAATATTCCATCTTCTTTATTTTGACAGCTGATATTTATATTTTATTAAAGTTGGTTACTGCCATTATAAAGAGGGTGAATGCATCGTACTATACTTTAGTAATTCATCAGAATAGTGAGCCGTCATTTGAACTTTCTAATTAGTTTGTGACATATTTGGATTCCATGTTGTTTGTTTCTATAATAAAAACTCAGATGTAATTAAAAACCACATATAACAAATACAATAACCAAATCATATTCCATAATGTCACCGATATTATAACATAATAATACTCAACTGTAAAATAAAAAAATCACTTATAGACAATCTTGTTTCCTTCTCTGGCAACCAATTTTCACTGTTACTGTCAGTCACCTAATTCGTTATACCGTTGATATTCTAATAATTCCATTTTACAACTTAGGTTAGCTCAGTAGGTCGCGAATTGCATGTATCAGGCAACAGCCAAAGCCGAGGTGTGCCGCGCATCCTTGAGCTAGTTGTCAAAATAAAATCGGCTGAGTGCCTTAAGCGCTCGTCTTAGTAGTTCGGTGAAGCTGTTAAGACCTTGCTTGGTCAATAGCGTAGTCAGTTCGAAAAAAAAAAAAAAAAATTTTACAAAGTGTTTTGCGTTAACTTCCGTGTTCTAGCAAAATGATGAACCCCTAGAAGTTTTTAGGAAGTCATTCGTAATTATTAATTTTAAACCACATTTATTTGTAAGTTATAAACAAGTTAACTAAGCATTAGTACGAATATACAATATAAAAAATCACTACTCAACACTCATTCGGTAAAATGAGTCTATTCTTTTCTTTGATGGTTGTCACTGATATTTTTGCCGCTGTCAAAGTTTTATTCTCAGAAGAGTATTTATTATCTGATTATAATTTTGTTCATGTATATTCTATGACATTTAAGTGTTTGAGCAGCGATATAGACATTCAAGAACTACATACGAAGCTAGCATGTTAAGTCAAAATGCCTAAGCTTACTTCATTATAATGTAGGTCTACTTTTAATTATAAGTCTGCCTACCACCGAATTTACGTCGTGAACATGCACAGTAAGTCATGCAGGACATAAATCCGTCAACAGAGCTGGCTAGATGCCAATACGAGCTACACTTAACGCCTCGTAGAGCGAATGTATGTACAAACGAGAACTTAAATACGAATATATACGTATCTGTAATAATGATATCAAAGTACATAGATCTAAATATAACTTATATAGACTCCATGACAAATACTAGCGCTGTGTTTGATTTTAAGCATATATAATTTATACTAGCGGGCACGGCGGACGTTTTCCTGCCCCGATAATATAAAAAACCTTGACAAATTATACACTTAAACGTTCCTCATGAATCACTTTATCTAGTGGTAAAAACCGCATGAAAACCCGTTCAGTATTTTTTGAGTCTATCGCGACGCAGACAGACAGACAGACGCAGTAGGGACTTTCTTTTATACTATGTAATGATTAATAGAAACAATGACGAAAACCGAAAGACATATAATCCATGGTCATTCGCCACTCATATTCCAAACTGCTAGAATGTCGCTACCTGAACATATACTGGTTGATCCCGAAACGCAAGAGACTAAATTATAGCAGGTTTATGGCTATGACTATTTATGAATGATGGCTTTGTTAGACTGGAACAACTAAAAACCCAACGTAGCCTTCTCCGTGCCTATCGCCATAGATACGTACATTATTTGTATATCATTTTGCAGGCACTGACAAAAGCTGTCCCTCAAATTAACCTCACTGTGGTGCCCACCACCGATCACAACTTCAGCTTCTCGCTGTGAACCCTTGACGAAGTTTTCATTCTTCGTAATTTTACAACAAGGTTTTCTTCCATCTAGCTCCGGATACAATAATACCAGTCGTTCTTTTCAATATCTTAACGATTTTTTAAAGAGGGTATTTTCATATTCAGATTATATAGAGGTTTTATTTCTCACAAATTTTTGGTTTTATTCCTTAGGCTCACAAGTGAGCCTTTCTGGGATTTTTTTATTGAGATGTCCTTTCTTGAGCCTTAGACGTAAATCCAAGGTCTTCCGTTGCAGTTCGATGCATGCACACGCTCCTAACACTACGAGATAATCGACGGAAAAAAAACTTGTGGTAGGCTGAGTGCATGTCTACCCCGCTCATACTAAATCACATATCCTCACTAATTATCAGAGAAGTATAGGAAAAAACGACGCTTGTCAAAGTAACAGACGTTGGCTAGAGTTGGCGACGTTGTCCAGGATGCACCGCGTGGAGTTTCATAGATTTTTCAGACTAGGATTTCATATACTTACTGACTAAAATCCCATGGTAGGGGCACACGGAGCACTTTTGCATTCTTTGATATACGCTACGCTGTGTATTCATAATTCTCTCGATCCACAATTGACCTGGTTGGCAGAAAATAGTTAAAACTATTTCTATAGATACAAGCGTAATACCAAAGCAAAAATAAGTACAAAACTCAACCGCAGATTTTCAGCGACCAAGCGCAAATAAATTCGTCAAGCGAAACCTGGCCGCGAGCCAATAGTCAACTCGTACTTAACTTGCCAACAAAACATTTACTTTTTTTACTTAACTGTACTTTTCAAATAAATACATTATTTCGTGAAGTTTAATTCATTGGAAACAATGGAACTTCATGACACAAAGCGTGACGCTGCACTGTCGTGCTAGTTAGGACTCAAACCTGACACTCTTTAAGATGATGGACACACACTGTAAGCGTTAATATATTATAAAAAAATATATACAATAACCATTTGTTACTATTAACATCCATACCAGTTTCTACATCTTCAAAATTTGTTATTTTTTCGGTGTCTTAATAAACTGAAGGACAACGGTGGTGGGTATAGACGCATGACATTTTGAATATGAGATCTTTTAAGTCGGATTAGGACTGAAAAGGATTTTTGAAAATTGATACACTGAAAGGGTTAAACTAGGAATTAAAAACTGGATAATTCCCGAGATGTTGCCGATGTGAAATCTTGTCAACCATGCGGTTGTTGATAAATCTTAATTTTTTTTTTAATTTTATGCAAGTAGGTACTTACCGTATTATTAGATAAAGTCGAAAATAGTTGTTATAAATCTCAATGTAAACTTAATATATATGAAAAATATCCGAACATAATTCATATTTACACCTCATAAATCAGTCAGTTGCATATAACAGAATATAAATATGAGGTGAAGGTCAATCAAACTCTCAAATTAACACGTTAAACATAAAAAAAAGAATAACACACAATCCTATCTGTCAAATTTTAAAATAAGAACGCATTTAAAAGAAAGCGAGTGAAGTTTTTTCTAAACACCAAACAACTACCTACACAGTGCGGAACGAATCATCAAATAAGGAACACCCAAAGTAGTTTGAAACGTAACGGTTATTCTTGATGGCCAGTAGTTCGCAGTTAGCGTTTTTTTTGTTTAACTAGCATCTTGTTTATACTCCGCGGATAATTTATTTGATAGATGGTGAAGTGTAACAAATTTATTACTGGACTTATGTTCTCCCAATTTTAGGAATTATAAATTCGTTAGGCGAGTGCTATATATATTCTGTATCATTCAACATTTCCTATCTTTCCAAACTAAGAAAAGCGTAAAGTCATTTGGCCGTTTGACTTCTTTGCGTCTAAGCACATTATCAAATAATTAAAAAACTATTTTTCACTACCAGTGATCACAGTTTGGTTGTAAGTTTTTATTTTCTAGAGAGGCGACCCAACGGAAAAACGATATAATTATTTATATTACCATATAATTATATTTTTGTCTTAGTTTCATTTACCGAGGCGTGGGTGATTAATTTGCATTTCTTTAATTTGATTTGCTACGGACGCTAGTATTCACAAGAAAGTGTCTCAAGACAGTCAAGACAGGCTAAATTTCGGAAAATATATTTACTTACCCATCTTTAGGTGACGTGGCGCTAGAATATATTTTTTCTCTATTAAGTTCTACATTATAATGTAACTAGCGGGCCCGGCAGACGTTGTCCCGCTCTGATTATAAAAAAAATCCGTGACAAATTATATACTAAAACGTTCGTCATGAATCACTTTATCCGCTGGTGAAAACCGCTTGAAAATCCGTTCTGTAGTTTTTGAGATTATCGCGAACAGACAGACAGACAGACGCGGTAGGGGACTTTGTTTTATACTATGTAATGATGTGGACGAATACAGTGGCGATTCCTAATATTGTATGAAAGGGTCAATGGCCTCATGACGCTGTAAATAAAGTCAAACTTAATGCAATAAATAAACACAGTAATTTATATTAAACGTCACACTCGCTAATCGATTAATAAAATCTATAGAGTACTCTCCATGGATTACAATCCTGAAATTTGTCATAAGGAAGATGCTTTAGCAGAAGTTATAAAATAAATTCGAAAATAAAATATTTTGAGAGTAATACACGGCAAAGTTATATATGCTGTTAATCTCATATTGTAATACCTACTACGTGATTTATGCACAAAACCAAAGTTTCGTTAGTTACACAGGAGCTATCGACAGTCGACAATTTTGGCGAATATGTATAAAATTTTAGCGTGTAAACACACCCAAACCTAGGGGGGAACTCGCTCTCAAGTGGGCTAATGGAACACACCAACAGATGCTTAGCGACAGGTTTTCAGCTTGAAGGTAGGTAGGTAGTAGGTAGCTAACCAGGGGTAGTTCGGAAAAGTCCTACCATCATGCTATGGTTTCGCGCTTACGTTGATCGACGCGGTTTCCGAACAAACTATCCACTGAGCCATCGTAGCTTTTAAATACTATAGTATGGGAAGCTGATGTAACTCGCGTCCACAGAAACCTATCATTCCCTTACACGTGTTCCCCGTGTGGCGCTAAAGAAAGAGTTACAAATTTTTGGCCGCTGCACTGTTCCACATAAATAGAACCACGCAGCGACAAATAGAGTAGTAATTAATCGAGCGAAGATAATAAAACGTGGATAATCTATTTAGCCGTACGATTAAATATATAGAATATAATACAAATAAATAAACAATTATTACGTAAAACACGCAATAATATGGAACTAAGCATCAATACGAATACTCCAAGATATTCCATCGATAAATGATACTCGAAGCAGTCATTACGCGCTGCAATAACTCTTGGACGTATTCATTATTTTGCCGCAGAAAACGATCAGAACAGCTCTGCGGCGCACACAACAGTAGCCGATAAATTGAAGTCTCACTGTAATTACTAATTCTATGGTTATTTAATTGAATGATTTATTTACTTATGTGTTTTTTTAATCCAATTACAAATGCAAAACTTTCTCTTAAGCAACCTATTTTAAGTTGTCAAGAGAATATAAACACGCGTTTTGCTACACTCGAAAGCTTAATTTAGTTTTATAAATAAGACTAGCTGACCCGTGCGACTTCGTCTGCACCAAATCGGTTATCACTGGTTTCAATTGTATTTATAAACGTGAAAATTTTTAATAAACCTAAAATCCGAATGCAGCTACACCTACGGTTTCCAATTGTGAATCCAAACTATCAAAAGACTCACTCAAACATATACCCAGATGGTATGTGAGAAATCTTTTAAAATAAGCCTACAACCCGTTCGTAGCATCGTCTACCGGGTTCAATTAAAATAAAAAGTAACCTACATATATTGGCGGTAATGTGAAAAAAAAGCTTTGGAGGCCTATGGACCCGCTGTTTCTAACGAAGTCCTTTTCCCTTTTTATAGACGTTTACTATACAATCAGTATAGTTTACATTATAAAATATCAAGTTGATAGAGTTAAATTGTAAATTAAACGATAAAATATATCCATGAAATAAATAATGATAAATTAAACACTGAATGATATCAAACTATCTTCAACTTGTATTAAAACTTTTTCACACTCTATTGTATTGAACATAAATAAAAATATTAAAAAGATATGAGCACGACGCGTCAACTGTCACTTGCTTGTTAACTATTCGTCTAAGAGCTAGCAACGGGTTCGACAACGAATTTCAATAAGCCAGTTTTTATATATCTTTATGTTCTTCCAAACAGTGTGCGGGCTACCTGGCTGCCGGTAAACGTTGCGTTTATTAGTGGATATCGCACGTTTACTGGTAAAAATATTGATTTAAATATAATTTTTGAATGTTTTGTTTTTCACTAACTTTGAAACGCTACTAAAACATGAAATTATTATTGCCAGACATTTTTGTTATTAACAATAATGTGCCCGACGCTATTTTTTGTAAATAAAATAAGTATGCTCAAACCATGTTAAGATAGCTGTAATTTTAATATTATTTTATTTAGACATTAAAGGGGGTAAATTAAAAATAATATGCATAGAATAACTTAGCTATAGCTATAGTTTAGCGCAACACTGGCTGTATGATAAAGATAGCGATAATTGTGGAAGCGCCTGTTATAGACGCATGCATTCAAGATGGCGTCAGTCCCAAGTACGTTTATCGTTGTTTTTCATAGTTTACGGTGAAATCTCAATATCATAATAGTTATTAAATAAAATATGTTCTATGCAATGGAAAAAATAAAATGGTTTGAAATGAATTACTTTATTTATAAAAAATATCATCGGGCACATTATTGTCAATAACAAAATTGTCTGGCAGTGATAAATTCATGTTTTTAATATCCTTTAAAAGTTACTGAAAAAAGAATGTTTCTAAAATTATTTATAAATCAAAATTTTGACCTGTAAAGGTGTGATGCGCATTAAAAAACACAACGTTAATCGGCTACCAGGTATCCTGAATCCTGTTTGGAAGGGCATAATACATCTTCATATTAAAGAACCAGCTTTTCTAAAATTTTCGTTCTTCCAATATTGCCGGCTCTTCCACTAAGGTGTCACAAAAAAGTCTAGTCACATTAACTACAAATTTTTGTCTTTCGTTATCCTGGAGAACCCCTTTGCGTTTTATGGGACAAAATGTGTCCTAAATGTAACCTTGTAATATGAGTTATCACTATGTCAAGTTTCGTCAAAATTGGTTCGGTACTTTCAGAGTGGTACAGACAGGCAGACAAAAATTGTAAAAGGATTACTTTTGGTTTCTATATCGATAACAAAGTCTACCCCGATAAAAATTTTCAAAAAATATTTAATGTACAGATTTGGCTTTGTTACAGTTTTATTATAGTATAGAAGATATCAGATATAATTTTTTGTTTGTGTTACATGGTCGTAATATATAGATATTAGTGACCTTACTCGTATGAATTGTAGATTTGATATATCCTTCAGAAATAGTACTTTGTTCTGCATGAAGGTATCCTACGGCTTTCTCTGAGTCCCTGGTAACCTATATGCAAAATTGAATGATGATGCATTGAGTAGTTAAGGAGTGAAATCGTAAAAAATAAACAAATCCTCTTTCGCATTTATAATATTACTTAGGTCAATCAACACGCAGATAGCTAATACAATAAGATGGCAATACAATCAAAGATACCCTATCTCTTTTTCTGTATGGGAGAGCGGGGCTAGAAGTTCCAGAGGTAAGTTATTCCAACAGCAATAACAATTAAAGAATTAAATGTGCATAGTATAAACTTTGACAAATATACAATTGTAAATATAGTTGTTTTTATTTGAGAAACCCTACGTAATTATGACATTGTAGTGCTATAACATGTAAGCGGAACATTTTGCCGCAAAGGTGGAACAACTTACCCCAAAGCGGGGCTAAATGTTCTGCTCCTAAATTTGTCAAAAATTTGCTTACTAATAGGATAAACTATTAAGATATTATTAATTTACTATAATATTACAAAGTACGATAAACATCTGTTAAATATTTGCACATATTAAAGATCAAACCCTTCATTTTATAGCAAAACTTCACGTTATTTGACTGACAAACTTTCGTGTGTTCCGGCAGCTGCATTTGAGATCCAGTCCCTCTCTATGTTTAGTGTGTTTACGATCTTAGACAACATCGCCCCTTACACATGAAAGTGGAAGGGTTTTTATTTTTGTTTTTACCTTATTGAACTGTAACAGTTTAGAAAAATTATACAACACATATAAGAGTTGTCGAGATATGTATGCTTGGTACACATATATGTTTCAATAACTCATATAAGTATGAATATGTAAATAAGCTTAGGTTAGCTGAGATAGGTCGCGAATTGCATAAATCAGGCAACAGCCCAAGCCGAGGTGTGCCGCGCACCCTTGAGCTAGTTGTCAAAATAAAATCGGCTGCGTGCCTTAAGCACTTGCCTTAGTAGTTCGGTGAAGCTGAAGCTGTTAAGACCTTGTTAGGTCAATAGCGTAGTCAGTACGAAAAAAAAAAGTTTTAGATTACATTTGGAACTATTCGATCACACTTTTATTGTGACCTACTTCGATCTTACTTAAATCTTTAGGTTACATTTTAGTTGTAGCTTTTCGATCACACTTGAATCGATGGTCACGTCTTTTAGGTGAGGTTTTAGCTGTTACTATTGTGGATTAGTTTTAATTGTAAGTATTGGAGCACGTTTCAAACCATAGCGACACTTTTTAAGTTAAGATTAATTGTTGTTTATTTTTCTATTAAATATTAATTTTGAATTATATTTTTTATATAGCTCAGTGGCGCCCCACACATTTTCTAATCTATCTATACATGTAATAAGAACGTAATCTTACCGGGTCTGTAATTTTTCTATTTTCGTGAAAAAAATTGTTGCGGGTGTCTAGGAATAAGGAATAGAATACATTTCAATCATTTTAAAAAATGTCCGTCTGTCTGTTTGTATGAATACGTAATAAAATAAAAATAAAAAAAAAATAAAAAAGCCTTTATTCTACTTTTTTTTTTTGTTACAAATTTATTTCCACTTCCTTATCTAAATTGTAGTCGCCTCGTCGGCGTAGGCCTCCCCTAGTTTTTTCCACAGGTCCCTCTCCCTTGCCTTTCTCATCCAATCTGCTCCACATCTTTGATGGAAAGTATCCCGCCATCTTTTTTTTGGTCTTCCTGGTTTTCTCTTGTAACCTAGTGGCACCCACTCTGTTACCCTTTTTGTCCACCTGAAATTGTCTAGCCTGCAGATGTGACCTGCCCAGTTCCATTTCAAATGTCTTATTCTTTATCGTATGTCTTTTACTTTCGTTCTTTTACTTTCATTATCTATTCTATCTGAAATCTTTATGCTTAGAATGCTTCTCTCCATTTTTCTTTGGCACACTGCAAGTTTTTCCTCATCTTCTTTCCTTAGAGACCACGTCTGACATCCATATGTTAGGCAAGTTAGACAAGTACTGCTAAAGTACTGAATTCACAATAAAACCTCAGCAAGAAAATCATAAAGCATATCCTCAGGAGTAACTTAGTTTTTGTTTTAATAAAATCGGTCCACTCTATCAAAAGTTATTGTAATTTGAATAACGGCTCGAGGTAAGTACGATAGAAAAGTAGTAATCTATGAGTATACTAATATTATAAAGTTTATTTGTTTGGTTGAACGCGCTAAGCTCAGGTCTGATTTGAAAAATTATTTCAGTGTTAGATAGCTCATTTACCAAGGAAGGCTATAGGCTATATATCATCACGCTAAAACCAACAGGAGCGGAACAACAATATAGAAAGTTTGAAATTCGGGGTTTTTTGTTTTTTGAGAGCTTCCGCTACGTGTTAATGTTAGCCTAAAGTAGTAATTATTCCACGAGAACGAAGTCACGGGCAGAAGCTAGTAATATAGTAATATATATATATATAATTATATTATTTTAATCTGTACGAATTTAGTCAATAACTTATTCTTTAATTTACTATAAACGGTTGAGTTTAGTAGACAAATAAACAGGTAGATATTTAGCCTCTTCTGCGATACTAAATTCATGAAGAGATTTTATTCAAATAACTACATATTATATTTAAAAAAAAATACAGTCGAATTGATAACCTCCTCCTTTTTTTGAAGTCGGTTAAAAACAATGCCCTCCTCCGCGCCTGTCTGTCTATTTGCGATAAACTCAAAAATGATTGAACGGATTTACATCCAATTTTCATTACTGAATAGAGTGATTCACAAGGAAGGTTTAGGTGTATAGTGTGTATAGGTGTGTTTCGTTCGCTAACCCCATTAAGATATAATAAAGTGATTGAGATAATAAACGATGCAGATGAAGTCGCGGCTATCAGCTAGTAATAAATATACGTTTTATAGATATTTACAATGTAAAAGGAAAATATTGCCAACTATCTAAACTAATGATAAGAAAGTATTTTAGTGCACATTAGAATTAATCATTATATAGTATAAAATAAAGACCCCCTACCGCGTCTGTCTGTTCGCGATAAACTCAAAAAATACTGAACGGATTTTCGTTCAGTTTTCACTGGTGGATAAAGTGATTCATGAGGAACGTTTTGGTATATAATTTGTCAAGGATTTATTTTTAATCAGAGCGGGACAACGTCTGCCGGGCCCGCTAGTAATAATATAAAATACTTTGTTCATCATTTATAAAGATATGTGTAAACATTTTTACGACTTCTCATAAAGGAAATTGTAAAAAAATAATGTTTGTTCGTTTATTTTTAACAACTTCATTTCGTGAAAGGCGGTATTAAAATGGCATCAGACAATGTATTTATTTCTATCGAAAGACATTAAATTACTGTATACAGTTCAATATAGGACATAAAGCTATATTTTTCATGGTCCACCTTCAATTATTTACACCTCGTACAATTTGTAAATGCAGTGCTTACGTAAACGCGAAATTCTAATTCAAATTAATATTAGGTACTTACGTATTAACACCACCGCGCGCTCACCGACTGATGATGATTTTTTTTGGGGGGAACATGGGGAAATCCCTTATGGATACACCACCCTCTCGGGGGAGAGAGTGGGTTATGTCCGACTCGCACGGACTAAAACCCCACGGTGTACCGTCTGACGCATGGTAGGGGCGGCTAGTAACGGGTCTGGCTCTCTCCTGAGAAACCGCCCCTGCGGCAGAAACCGCCCCCGCTGCTTGTTACACGAGTCTATTCTAACCTAAACGAGCCAAGACGGGAAAATTGAGAAAAATAAATCGTTTAGCTTAGGTTACACTTGCGAAACCAAGATAGCGTACATTAGCAGCTTGATGATTTTTGAGTTAAAATAAAACAGTTTCATTTCTTCTAATAGACTAGCGGGCCCGGCAGACGTTGTCCCGTTCTGATTAGAAGTAAATCCTTAACAAATTATATATCAAAACGTTCCTCATGAATCCCTTTATCCGCTGCTGAAAACCGCTTGAAAATCCGTTCAGTACTTTTTGAGTTTATCGCGAACTGACAGACGTGGTAGGGGACTTTATTTTATACTATGGAATTAAACGCAATTTGTTCAATCTTTAGCGAACTAATAGTGAATATGTATTACCAATCTCGTATAAAAATTATTATACTATATTTTCGATCCAAACACTTAATAATTGTATTTCTTGAAAATACTAAGTATAAGAGTTTTTCGTACTTCATTCATACTAGAAGATGCAACCTTAATGATATGAAAATAATTTAAATTATTACTAATGATTGTATTAATAAATTATACCACACATTGTATTTAGGGAAAATTTACTTGTAATAATTCTATTACTGGATGTTCTGAACACTTTAGTCCTGCTGTTTACTCCGTGAGATGAAAAGATAAATTGAACTCTATCATACAATAACCGAGCTATGTAAATTCCTATAATTATATCTATCGTAAATATATCCTCTGAGCTTTGATATCAGCTCGAAAAGTATTGAAATGAATTTCTCCGCGCACCCGACAGCGCAAGCGCCTCTAGCGATCCCGACCAATCAGATACAAAAGCGGGAATTACTGACCAATCAGCGCTCGAGGTTGTCGGCAACCGAACCGTTGGCGGATGTAGTCGATAAATCTGTTCGGTGCAACGGACGCAGATGTGCGATGAATTTAAAACTGTAGTACAAATTTGAAGGAGTTTTTAATATATTTTACTACATTTAAATTATCGTATCGGTTATTTTATTATAATAAAAAACATCACTGTTAATAATAATAAAAAAAAAGCATAAGCGATACATTTAAACTATAATAAAATTATATAACCGTCGTGTTTGTACTTCGAAGGTATAGGGCAAAAAGCGATTGCGAGTGATCATAACAGAGACCATTAAATTTATTTTTAAAATTTTGTCTAAATGTATGATTGAACACGCTATAATCTCCAAACTATAAGATCAACAATTATAAGGTTATCACAAACGACTTAAACATTGCTTATGAAAACATACAAGCTTTATTTCATAGAGATTGGCTTACGAAAGAAAAACATATCATAATTTAAAAGTGGTAGGTGTCTGGCACATTCATTCAGTTTGTAAAAAGTTTAAACGTTGGTGCTTCATTAGTTGATTTTTCAGTTTCAGTGGATTTAAGCACGACCATTGGGATTTCTGCCATGTTAATGAAGCAATCAACAAACAACATGCCTTTGTAAGGCACAAGTTCGGCCCTGCGTGCTATACTGCTAGCACCTCTGCGACGGTTCGGCAAAGTACCTCTTGGATACCCTGGACAGGTTGCAGAGACGAGCTGTCCGCATTGTTAATGATGCAGGCATTACAGAGTTCATAGAGCCGCTTCAGTTGCGCAGAGACATTACCTCACTGAGCGTGTTCTACCGTCTGTATCATGGCGATTGTTCTGAAGAGTAATTCAATTTGATCCCTTCCTCTCCTTTTCATAACCGCACCACACGCGCTGGTTTTCGGAGCCACAGTTTTACGGTAAATCCTATCTGGGCACGAATTAAAAAGTTTGCAACGCCTTATCTTTGCCGTACCGTGAAGTTGTGGAGTAATCTTCCGGCCAGTATGTTTCCTCCTTCCTATGACAGAGGGTCCTTCAAGCGCAACATGAAGAGATACTTACGCAGGCCGGCATGACAGCGGCGACTGGCGATGGATATTATGTCTCTCGGTGATCGCCATTGTTTTTGGATTGTACTGTGCTTACCATCAGGCACAGTACAGTCATTTTGCCAAGCTACAATAAAAAAAACAAGCTCCTTTTTCATATACCTGGTCATATTACTTCAAAAATATTATATACCATAAAGTTTTATAATTCGAAAATAAATATCATACCAGCCAGAAATTTATAACTAGGTATTGCCCAATGAAACTTGATGTTTTAATGGAACTACGTGTTTTAATGGACCAATTCTGAACTGTCTTTTGTTTTTTTTTTTTATTGTCATTGTTTTTTTTTCCCGAACTGACTACGCTATTGGCCTAGGAAGGCCTTAACAGCTTCACCGGACTATTAAGGCGAGCGTTTAAGGCACACAGCCGATTTTTAATTTGACAACTAGCTCAATTGTCGCTGAATTGTCATTGTGTTAATACTATTTAGCCCCTGTAATATGATTAGAGGGACCATTTACACATATTTTATGGTATTCTTAAATTGAAAGTAGTTTTGTTTTCATTACGCTATTTTCCGTCAACGAAATCCTATGGGATTCTAATCCATTCGAAGTCATCGGAAATGTACTTGACTCACTTTCTATGTATAAAATTCTAACAGTTATTTCTATTAAAGGCAATTCACAAGCAATTATCGAATGTTTTTATCCAACACTCGAAGAACTATTGAAAACGTTGTGAGTCATTCGGCGAAAACTCCCAGACGGTGGAGGCGACTTAGCGTAAATTGTTCAGTAGATTAGGAACAAATTAATGGTCATTATCGTAGTGTAACCGTTAACGTACGACGGTGGTAGCGTGGTGTAGCGCTTGTCAGTTAAATTCGTGTTACAGCCCAAAAAGTAGATCATAAAATTAATAATATAGCAATTAATTTATTAAAGACTAGCTTCTTTCCGCAACTTCGTCCACGTGAAATAGTTACTTTGGGCTAACGTAAACACGCAGCGGAAGCTCTGAAAAGGAAAAAAAAACAATTTTGAAACATTCTTCAATGTTGCTCCGCTTCTATTGGTCTTAACACGATGCTGTAGGTATATAGCCTTCCTCGATAAATTAGCTATCTAAAGCTGAAATAATTTTTCAAATAGGACCAGTTGTTGCTGAGATTAGCCCGTTCAACCAAACAAACAAACCCTTCAGATTTACAATATTGGCATAGATAACGGTAACGGTGCATTAGCCTGTGTTATATTTTATAATCAGTATTTAGTGCCTATAAGCGTAATTCTGATATAATAAGTTCTAAAAAGTCCTTTATCCTTCAATATGTCTCTTTAAAAATCCCAAGTTTTCTTTCATTCATGTTTTCATTAATTCGCTGATAAAGGCAAGTTATATTGTACTTTTTAGTAACTGACATTATTTAATCGATTCCGTTCTCCATTTGTTCCGTCCGCCGGTGGAATAAACAAAAAAACCTTCGGGAAATGAACGATGTTATGCTTTCAGCATGTTTAAAAGCGTGTAACACGACCGGCCTAACAGTACTTGAATGTACGCGGTATAATCGCAAATTAATGACTGGATCTGTTAGGTGGAAACATTATTCTATACATATATAGATATTGAAGTCTTTCTTTATTCCTAACTAGCCTCTGCCCACGACTTCGTTCGCGTGGAATAGTTACTTTGGGCTAACGCTCACACGCAGCGGCAGCACTCAAGAGGAAAAAAACCCGATTTTAAAATATTCTTCATCACTGCTCCGCTCTTATTAGTCTTAGCGTGATGATATATAGCCTACAACCTTCCTCGATAAATGATCTATATAACACTGAAAGAATTTTTCAAATCGGACCAGTAGTTCCTGAGATTACCCCCTACAACGTAATAAACTCACAAACTTTACCTCTTTATAACATTGGTATACATAAACATAAGTATGGTGTTTAACCACATACTCCCATTACATTATATGACGATCTGACTTACTTAAATAGCACACTAAATTTACAAGGAGATTCAAATGCGGATGCCGGAATACCAGTGTATGTGCTAAGAAATATATTGTAAGCTCGAGGTTGGAGGTATCCAGACGAACCTTAGAACATGATCTACAATCATGCTACGCTCTCATCAGAATGTTTTTCTTCACGGGAAATTCAGATTCACTTTAAATAGCGACCTAAATAGACAGACACTATAATACTTCAATAAAGTCGTAAAAACCGCGTTACATTATTAATTCTCATATGTATCCTAATCAGAAATTGTATTCACGTGTATACTGTATGTTTATATTCACTATATATTTACACAAAAACTTTATATAAATTAGAATAACATTTTTAAACCTGATTGAATACCGACTGTTTCAATCTCTTGACAGAGTCAAACAGCTTTGAAGGCTAAAACTAGACTTAAGTTTTTGGTATAAGTGACCTCGCATATTAAAAAAAGAATTGAAATCTAAGAATAATTCAATCCTACAACTTTTTATATTGAACTTGCTGTATTCGCGGCATTAATTGTATTATTTTTATAACAAATAGTCAAGTTATAAGAAATTGGAAATCGTATGCATATTTATTGTCGAAATACTTCCAGAGTTAATACAACATTACAATAATGCCAACTTTTTACAATCAAAATATTCGTTCCGTGACTAAAAATTCTTCTGCTACAAATTTTCAATAATTATGATATATCTCATTGGAATATAAAACAATCCAAGTATTTAATTAAAATCTATTAAATATTTTCATTAAAAAAAAACTCATTTCACCGTGAACACGTATTACGGGTAATTAATTAAAAAAAGTGTAAATGTGTTTTTTTAATCGCGACATAACTGATAAACATTAAATTAATGTCTAAATTCATACGAACACGTATGTTACATGTTATAAATATGTAGATTTAGAGTCATTACCGTGAGCTTTAGTGGTTACTATATGTGAAATTATAATTGGAAGTAAGTGTAACATGACCAGGGAATTCCAATTTGTAAAAAGTCACGATGTGTTACACCGACAAGGAACCACGAATAATATAAAATATATTTATTTAAGCAGCATTATTATTTTAGCAACACAACGAAAACTATCTAACGTTTTTTGTGTGAAGTGACAAACAAGCATAAAGTTAACTTGACGTTAAGTGGTCACTGCATCCTATAGCTTTGTATAATCGATCTCAAAAGAACTGCATTTATCAAGACATTCACAATAGTTTGCTATCTCTGAGAATTGGTTTTGAAGGGCTCATGTGTGACCTTACTCCAAATATACTCTTTGTTAGGAACGACGGCCGTGTTGGGTACTGCTTGTTCACCGTAAAGATAGGTGTAACAGTAGTTCTTTCATAGACCAACCCAGTATAAACTTTACCATTTTTAAAATATGCAATTGATATTTTTATCGCATTAAAAAGTTATCTTTTCTAGAAGAAACAAAGCTGCAAATATTTGGTCGACACAAAATTCTAGAATTAAAACGCTCTGCATAGATTAATCCACGCTAAAGTTACCAGGACATAAGTAACTCTGTCTCTGTTTGTCATTTTTCATGATTTGAGTCCTGTATCTATTGCAATAGAATTAGACATAGTGGTATCCTGAGAACTGCGGAAAGATGTAGGCTACTTTTTATCCTGGATGCAATAAAAAACTTGCAGATGATGTCATGGAAAAGACTTATTATTAATAAATTGAAATTTTGTTACAAATTTAAAAGACAAAATTATAATTGAAAAATTAAATTAAAATAAATAATGAAAATGTTTAACTTAATAAGAAACCGATTTACAAAAGAACATCATCATCATCACCCTTATCTCACCTCAGTAGGGTCGGCACAACATGTTTTGTTTTTCCACTCTCTCCTGTCAAATGTCATCTCAGTTTTTTACGCACATATCATTTTTCACACAGTCCATCCACACCTTTTTCGGTCTCCCACTACTCGTATATCCGTCCACCATCATACTAAACACTCATGAAAAGAACATATACCTAATAAAATAAAATGATAAGTATAAGGTGTTTATGTGTATGTTTTTTTATCGCGTGATGCTTCTATTTATTTAGATTTCCCTTATAGTTGAACAGAAAAAGAACATTATATAGCTCCTATCTTCTTTCAAGGAGAAGTAAAGAATCGCAAAAAGAATGGTATAAAAATGGGACACCAATAAGGTGTGATTGACATGTCTAAATAATTTAAAAAAAGCAATAAAAAGTAAGTGCATCTCGCATAAACCGGTCCGTACAGTGTACAACCACTAACACGGCTTAGTCATTATAACTTTTTGCTTCTTGGATTGTGAAAATGTTTATAAATAGTAAAGAGGGCAGTAACACGTCTTCGTCTAGGCCGTCAAGGTTAGATGAGGCAGGTACGCGTGTATTAGAGTTCAACTGAATGGTTCTGTAGTCTTTGTTTAAGGATTTGTGTTTTATTCCGCAGAGACAAGGGAAATAATACTTCTATTCCCGTATGTCGTATACTAACAGAAAATAAGAATAGTGATCTACTAAACATGACTTGTATCTCTTTAGTCTATATAAATGAAAATGAATTTCCGAATGTACGTAAGTTTATACGCGTATGGATGCACCTATTGGCCAATACTTTTTTCTTATAATTGTGATTGTTAAGACAATATTTGTATGAAAAATAAGAGACCAATCGTATGGAATAGTAAATAATTATATATTGGTATATATAATATCATATAGATAGGTAGAGGGTTTTTTATAGACTATCAGCTATGTTAAATATCATAACGATTTTACGTATAAGCTAAGCAGTTATATATAAATTTAAAAAAGATATAGTAAAGTCGTTAAATTAATGGTTATAAGTAGTAAATCATAATTATAATTTAAAAAAAAATTCTAATAATGAAATACCTCCCGTGAACTAATAAAACAAAAAATTTAAAAAGATACAACCCGAAGACGGAAACGACCACTAAAAGTTAAGAAAGAAATCGCCGTAGTCGGGTAATAAAATTATTTACATACGCTACTATATTTTACATACAGATAATAAATCCAAGCAGCTGTGATAACGGGCTCTACATGCATTTTAAATTTAGATCTTCTTGTTGTTATCCTCTAAACTATCTTTGAAATTCAATCTAATGTGACCTCAGACATTGGTAAAATTTGAAAAGCAGATAAGTAAATTTATATAAATATTGCTGTTGCTCACGATTTCGTTCGCTTTAATGTAGTACAATATATTTTGCTATTACTTGGGTACATTACCTTTTTATGCATTCATATTCTATGTCCTTTTTATAGCCCTACGTAACATTTTATAACGATTGGTTGAGTAGTTAAGGCGATAAAAGCATGACAAATAAACATACGCATGTATAATATTGATAAGAGATTTTAACTTTGTAATAATTCAGGTACGAGGGCAATCAAAATGTAGGGTTTTGAAAATACTGGTTTGGGGTTAACGGAACCCAAATGCAATGATAATTAATGCCCTCACGAGAGATCCCATACTGAGCTTTAATATGATACTAATTATATTGAAAAACGATCATTGTTGGAGTACAATAGTGTTTTATGAGAGAATTTTATCGATAAATCGTTATTAGTGGAGTTAATTGATTGCACGACAGTTGGCTCTGAGTGGACTAGTTTTTGAAGCGATACTAGCTTAGTTGATAGCTATTCGGACACCGCGTCGATGGACGTAGGTACGAATTCTAGCAACTAAATCGGAACCTGCGGTGGGGGAAAATATCGCTTTAAGCCGCCTAGCTAGCTAGCACCCCGACTTGAAAATCTGTCGCCAAGTGATGGTGTGTTCCGGCAGCAGCACTTGAGAGCCAGCCCCCTCTAAGTTTAGCGTGTCTACCATCTTGCACCACTTTGTCATTTAACATAGGATGATATTGTAGTCAAACGCTAAAATCTATTTAAAAAAAATATGGAGCCATAAGGACTGCCGATAGAAGTCAAAACTCAAAACAATGGAGTGGCACTCCCGCATTCCGAACAATAAATATATAATTTTTTATACTTCCTTATATTACTTCTATTACGCTTCCAAAAAAATTATATAACGCACGGAGGTTTATCTATGTACATATATACACAGTATACATATAGCTGCGGGAAGCGTGCGGTGACGATGACGCGAGTTCCATGATTTTTGTTCACACAAAAAAGTATTCAATACGCCTAAAGAAGTTCTCACTTCAAAAAAGGATGAAAGTGATCCTCTTTTGTTTTGTCAATTGACGACAGATTCATAATCTGGACAGAAATACTAAAAAGATTAATTCGTATGTATTCGGATGAGGACACGTCAAATTTCTAAGAAAAATCACAGTCAATCTTGCGGTTGGCAGAAAGCCTCGCTCTCAACATGCCACGAGCTCTTTCAGACTACCCGGTTGCGAATACACCAGATATTAAAGAAAATTAAAGAACAAAGATGAAGTGTTATAAGGCACTCGGTGACTGGATCGTGACAACACAAACTGTGGAAGTCAGTCATAATGTCTGGCTATCCCGCGATACTGTAATAGTTTCTACAAACCTTTTGTACAATTATGATATTGTGTTGTGTTATGTACGGATGTTGTGCCATTCTGATAATAATAAAAAACAAACTATATACCTAACCATCGTCATAAATCACTTTATCTACTGATGAAAGCCGCATGAAAATCCATTCAGTAGTTTTTGTGTTTATCGCGAACAGACAGACGGACAAACGTGGCAGAGGACTTTGTTTTAGAATATGTAGTGATAATATGGTTATAATTTTTTAATCAAAGCTTTTAATCATAGAAGCGAACAACTCTATAAGCAGAGAAGAAAGCAAATATATAAAATACGTCATTAAAATGCAATAGAACGGCTTTTGTTTTAACATTTTTTTATTAATTTTAACATAATAATTGACTTCCGAGGCCGGATTCGCGATCGTATGAAAACTACCTGTCCATCGCACTGAGGTTTTCATGGCTGATATATTTAAAACAAACGAATATCAATTCTCTCCCGTTAGAAATAAAGTCGACATCTCTTTGTAGGAATATCAGTTAAGTATATAACGTATGTACCGAATAATCATTAATTGAATTTGGGCTTTATTAGAATTACTATAACGTTTCATTTTGTGTGACCAGTTTTGTCTTTTATGAACATTGCCATGAATTAGTTAGGAGAATGCTTCCGTTAATAGAATTTTAATGAAGTAATGTCAGGCGTGATGCTGAGGTTGTGCATGTCATGCCCATCTCCTTACGTTGTATGACGCGCATGCGTACTCCGGACCGGTGAGTACCGTATGCAAATAAAGTAGAGCACATTTGAAATCATTATTTTTTAGTTCGACTCGCGTTGTATACAATGCAACAGCCCAAACCGAGGTTCGGCCACCCTTGTCTTATTGTCATTGGGCTGAGTGCCCTAAGCGCTCGCCCTGAAAGCCCGGTGACGCTGTGAAGGTCCGTCAGACTAACAGCGGTTAGTCAGTTCGAAAAAAAAAATCCTTATTTTTCTATTAATACCTACTAGATTAGCTTTATTGATTTTATTCCGATAAGTCTGTACATAGATTGTGCAGTGACTTTCAAAGTTACTTCCTTAACAACGCGCTAATGTATAACGCGTATATCTGAGCCAGCGACATTATTGTCAGACGTATTGTGATGGATTCTAGTAAATCGTAAAATATAGTCGTCGGATTTATTAACTATAGCATAAGTTAATTACTAATGTAGGTGTCATGTAGGTGGTAGAGCCACGCTGAAGCTATTACTGATTTCAGCATGAATGGGTCGGCTCGTCCGGGGTAGTGCCACCTTCTCATAGAAAACCGACGTGAAGTAACAGTGCTCGCATTGTTGCGTTTCGTTCGGTCAGTGAGAGCGCCGGAGGCCCACGTCCCTTTTCCCCTTCCCCGTCCCCGCAAACACAGGCTGGCAACGCACTTGCGACTTTCCTGATGTTGCGTCTATGGACGGTGGTGATCACTTAACATCAGGTGACCCGCCTGTTCCTTTACCTCCTATGATATAAAAAAAAACTAATTCCCAACTTTTTTATGTTTTAGTACCTTTTGCTCTCGCTAACGTAGATTTATTCTGTACCTCAGGAACGGTACCGTTATGAAGTGAAACTTGTTCTATACATATAATGAGAATGTAAATCTAACGTGTCTGAACTTTTTCGATTTTCGTGAAAAAATTTGTTGCAGGTGTCTTGGAATAAGCAATAAAATCTATTTCAATCATTTTTAGAAATGTCTGCCTGTCTGTCTGTCTGTTTGTATGAACACGCATCGCTGCTAAAGTACTAGGCTCACGATAAAACCTTACCATGAATATAATAATGAATATAATAAAGCATATCCTCGAGAATAACTTAGTTTTTATTTCATTAAAATCGGTCCACTCTATCAAAATTTATAGTAATTTTAATGACGACGCATCTTGTAAAGTAGTAGATATAAGTAAATAGACTTAATACATTCAGAACATTTTATTACTCACTGTTTTTTACAGTAGGTTCCACGCGGACGGAGTCGCGGGCACAGCTAGTAGTTAATAAAAATAATATAGATTACATAACAGTAATAATACACATAAACGTAATGCTAAATCGATAAATAGTACTTTTACGGTTTCCAAACACGCTACCGTCGAGCTATCATCGTTTAAAGGTCATTCTAAAGTGACTCAATAATAACGATTAAGTGGCACTGTCTAATGATAGTACCAGGCTATTTCTGGAATTGACAATAGTCAATAACTTTCGGAAGCATCTGCATAAATAAAAATAAAACAGATATACCAAGCAATTTTTCGAAATTCGCGTACTATTACTAATTTAAATTGGTAACACTATCGCCTGGCGATGAAGGAAAGCATCGTGAGGAAACTTGAACCTGAGAAATGTCCTTGTTGTACCACCGTATTTGAAAATACATAAAACTGTGAATTTCCCAAGAGTTTGAAGTCGCTAATACGTCTTGGGCTTGCGTGGTGATCATGGCATACCTTCCTCCGGGAAGAGGCCTATGGCCCTACAGTGGGTCTTTTACAGGTAGATGATGATGATCGTTATTTAGCATCAGGTGAGATCATGGTCAAACGTTATGCTAATGGTATTAAATATTAATTTAAGTTTTTTTCTGCTGACGCTCCAGGTATGAGCGGCCATCTCAATTTGCCGAATCTATTCCATCAAAGAGTAGATAATAATAATTACTATAGTACTGTTATAGATTGTCGTGATACGGGACAAGTAGACCTGATAAAAATAAAGCGTTCATCTCCGGAGTAAATCGATGCACCAACTTAATAGCTATGATACGACAAAAAGACAGACGTGACCTTATTACATGTAGATAGAGCTTTCTTTGTAAAGAATTCTGTAATTCATGCATGTCTATTATGATGTATAACGGGTCTAGAACGTGTTGAGCAATTTATTTATGTACACGATATTTCAACCTGGTTATAGAGGCCGTGGTCACGAGCTGAATGATGTAATATACTCGGCATTGAGTCCAGTGCTAGAAAAATGCAAACATTGTATACAGCCAATGGTTTTTAAGTCGATACAGTGGGTATTGTGGTTTGCAACATCTCTAGTATTATCACTAGAGGATATATCCCAGAAATTGCCTCTGTTAATGAAGGCAGTATATCAGTGAGCTCGTGATTAAGGGTTTTTTTAGCCACGCTAAAACATCAAGTAGTCAAAGTAAATTCATCACATCATACATGAATGAATAGCTGCCTTTATACGACTCGGGACTTTACAGGATTCAATACGGTAAAGCGTATATGCAAATTCATAGGTGATTGTTATTGTTTGTCTGTACACGTGCACTCTTTCCCGCGTGAAAGCCTTTTCACGACAATATCGTGTCTTATAAAGGCAGCTAATGTTAACAAAAATATTTTTGCAGGGCCATTTTGTCGTTCATTCATTTTCAGTTTCATTCATTCAATCATTTTCGTCATGACAAATTTGAAATTGGAGTGTTGATCGTTTAGCAGTAGCGTACGAAGTGCTATATATGCCTTCACTTTATCTTATGGTAATTATCCTGATAAAACCATTCAACCAATGATACTTCATTAGGTATCATGGTGGTAAGTCTTTTCTAATCCTTACTGTAAGTGATTAAACTAATGTGATATATAACAATAAATACAAAATAACTGAATGCTGGTTTATTACAACACAAAAAGTACAAAGGAGGAAGTAATAGTAGCAAACACAAGTGCTGTTAGAAAAAAAAACGGAAGTAAAGTTGTTTGTGCTCCATCTTCACTAACACTTACCTATCTAGCTAATAACTTTAAAATTGAAAACCTAAACTTGGCAAATGAACTGAAACAATATCACAGTGGTAGAGCTTTTTCTATGCTTGCTACCTACTAATTTCAAGTTGAAACTCTGTCGTCAAGCGCCTATTTGTATGTTCTTCCGGCAGTAACATTTGAGAACCAGTTCCCCTCTAGATTTAGCGTGTTTTACCATCCTAAACCATATCGCCATTTAACGACAAGTGAGCTTATCTTCAAAGACTAAAAGCTATAACGTATTTTTTTTTAATCAGGCGTCAAATGTCTTCCATTTGAGCTCCAGCAGTTGCAGTTACTGTTTTAACCCACAACGCCGCTTATCTTGAATAACAATAAAATCACGATGGGTAGCTAAGTATTCAAATAAATACTATACATATGTAGCTACTAGTTGCTTTAATACGAAATCTAACTAAAGGTATTGGATGTCTTCCTATTTTGGTATTTAATCTATGAGCGATTGAACTTTTGTCGGTATCTTCTATAAAACACACACATATCCAGGTTAACTTGATATATAGAATATTATTTAAACATAAAATTTAATCCAGTTTGTTGGAGCCGTTTGAAGACATCGATTACATATATGTGAATAATCACCTACTACTTACTAAACTACCTACATTGCTAACTATCTACTAATAGTAATTAATTAGAAACTTTAATGAGAACGATCAGTTTTAGCATTCTCCATCAAAGATATATTGAGAAAATGAGTTAATTCCTTTAATTAATTGAACACTCGCTGTGTTTCCATTACAGCTTATAACAAAGATATAAATCAAAAATTACCTACCCAAAAAAAATTCGACGGTTACTTGCCCAGTAGCAAGAAGTAAGTGAAATAAATACATTCTATTATATTTCATACTAGCTGTGCCCCGTGAATTCGTTCGCACTCAATTTTTCCTACCGTCCAACCACGATAGCATGGTCCGCGCCACACGGTCTGTTCGCGCTCTTATTAGATTAGCGTACGTTGCAACACAACTTGTATGGTAATTGCTCCGTCCCTAAAGATTGTAGCGTGATATAGATATACAGATAGCTTATATACTTATTTAATAAATAAACTACATTATTTTTAAGGAATTTATCAATTCAATAGTTTCAGAGATTAGTGTACCCAAGTAAGGGGTCGTTGAATTATTACGTAATTGTCAGCAAAAGTGACCAATGCAAACACCAAAGTGCAAACATTTATATAGGTATTTTCAATCTGTTCTGGTTTCCTTATTGCTTCGTGGGCAACAGTTAACAAGTCTATAAATAAGGAATCTTTAGTCTATAGAGGAATTATCTTATAGTGTTTCGCTACTAAGGTGATGGCAGCCCAGGGGATAAAACCGCGCACCTCATATTTTAAGACCTACACATACCGATCCATCTTATGCCATCAAAAATAAGAAATTCAAAGATCCCCACCCTCGTTTAGTACTGATGTAATACTTGAATATCCTTTTAACAAAGAGATAATATCTAGAGCAGTATAATAATAGCATATATAATTTCAAATACGAGACGAATATGAGGTAATCAGTTTACATCTTATGGAGTCTGATTTTTGTTCTTCGAGTTTCAATAATAAAATATAAATATTTTATTTAACACATCATAAGAATCGTTGCCTGAATGTAAACCGCATGACCGTTGCACGATCCGTGTAACTGTTTGGCAAATGTTGATCTCCAGCGAACACGTCTGGACCAAAACAAACAGTTTGCGGTGAGACACTTCGATTAGGCTGCCAGACGATGATTAACCCTTTTACTCATAACCGTGGAATATACACTATTAGTTATAGTCATTTTTTATTATATACAAAGGCATGGATCAGTTAAATGAAAGAAAAGCTAACAAAGAATTCGAACATCACATCGAAGATATTTCCAATGACGAGACTTTTCTTACATATGGAAATTCCTGACGGATACCACCGCCGGGTAGTTAATGATGGGTTATGTTCTGCTCTCACGGACTAAAACCTCATAGTGCCTTCTCACACCTTTTGGCCGAGGAAGCAGGGACTGCCTTACCGGCACTACGTCTGCTTCCCTGATAGATGTTGGCCCCTTCTAAGAGACCCCGATTGCGGTCTGTGGAGGAAATATGGAAGGCCCCTCAAGGGGGAGGGTGGGCGTTAGACACCCCTAGAGAGCTGTGAGAGTCGCATCGTCTCCAGCACATAGGTCTGTGCCCTTTAAACCTAAGCTTGTATTAAAGGAATTAGCTAGTTCCCGCGCGCTACGTTGGGCAGTCAAAAATGTCAAAAGGTCAATCGAGTTTTAAAAATGTAAGTAATCTAGACCCATTTACGAAAAATTCCGCATCCCATTGTCATACATACAAATCCGGGTTCAATTATCATCATCTTCTATCGCAACTTTATTTACGGTATAATAGAATTGATGGGATGTCATTCAAGTGTTATTTAAGAAAAAATGTCATACAACCTACGCTATGTGCACATCCCGGCTATAGACTTCTATAGAATTTGGTTTCAGCATGAAGTAACGCAACGATGGTTATTAGTGAATAATTTTATCTCTGGTTTTAAATGGTTGCCATTTTTTTTATTTATACTGTGATCCAACTATCTTTAGTGTAAGAAAATATAAAAATTTATTTCCTTGACATTTTTTCCCTTTTGTTTGTAACAAGAGTTTAGTGTTTATTACTCGATATTTTTTTAAGATTTCTTACAAATATTTACTAGAACGAGGTCGCAAAGGAGTGCAAATTCAAATGACTGACTAAATTCACTCTACCTAGACCTATTTTACTATTTGAACTTGATAAATAGTTTTATAATTATTCCTAAAATACTCCACTGTTTATAAAAAAATATGCTTCACTTATACATTTATTGGATCGCTTGATGATATAAATGAATTGAAAAACATATTATATCGTTACATTTCTAAATAAGTTAAATTAAATTTTAACCGTTCCTAATATTTTACGTTATTTTTCAAGATCTTAAAATTTTGTACATTTAAAATATGAAAATTATTAAAAAACTAAAAACCTTACGAACAGCAATATTTGAACTTCGTTCTCGGTGTATAAAAACTGGAAACCTTAAAAAAATTAAACATGTTATATGAATAAATGAAATTGGATTTTTTTAATTTTGAAATGTAACGGTTCATATATAATAACCTCCTCTTAGAGCCTATCCAAGGATTGACATGGTATCAGATAGCTTGATACCGAATTAAAATCTGATTATGTATTTATAATACATGAATCTTGAAAGTCAAAACAATCGATATCAACATTCCGAGATGTACGAAATCGATTAGATATTGTAAATGTTAGACGGCGATTATTCTATAAGCACGGATCGAATAACGATCCTACGAAATGCTCTTATATGTTGTTACCAGTAGCTTTTGAATAAGGGGTTTGAACCACTTAAATCTTAAAGCGATGCGTGCCCAAGTATTGTTTTGTACGTAATCGTATCAATCAATCGATTTATTATTTTATTATATTACAATGCGTAGCACATCTTGTTAGTTTAGCTTAAGGGACAGGGAAATATACAAACAATAGAAAGTATCATTTTCATACTGTTTTATTGTAATTTCAACGAAGAACACTTTTTAATCTTTTAATTTATTTATTTCACTATCATCATTACATAGTATAAAACAAAGTCCCCTACCGCGTCTGTCTGTCTGTGTGTTCGCGATAAACTCAAAAACTACCGAACGGATTTTCATGCGGTTGCGTTAGGAACGTTTTAGTATATAATTTGTCAAGGATTTTTTCATAATCAGGGCGGGACAACATCTGCCGGGCCCGCTAGTTAATAATAAGTCTTTACACCGAAGAAATCTACTCAACCTTATTATCTTTTTAAGAGTGACCTCAGTAATAGATGATTAATACTACACCTATATTACAGTTTATTAATACAATACATACGTTCACCTATCCCGTAAAGATACTAACTGTGATATTTTTTTATTGTGTAGTTCCTGTATGATCTCATATAACTGCCTTACCGTCTTGCAGTATTTTTATTTTTTTAAGTTTTCTGCATGATTATAATGATATATTATTTTAACAGCAGCCAAATCAAGTGGTCAAAGGTTAGTGTTAATGGGAGTCAAATATGAGACTAGCTCATAAGCATTATTATTAGTATATAGGTGCTTTTTGGAAAATTTTGAAGTTGAAAGCTCGTAACGTCAAATCAAGAGTCGATGGGCATGGTGTCTAAACATGCTGCCATTGACTCATAGCCGCCACATATATCATTTTTAAATAAATGTAGAAAATCTTTAAATTTATTAATGACTTGCCGTCACCCACTGCGTCTCTGTGCTAGAAGATTGTGATGTTTTTGGGTCGTCGGAAGTAGCTTAATAATACACTTGAATGAAGGAACACGCATCACAAACCATGACAAATATCCATAGACTGTATACATATAGATTAAATACAAATACGTGACAATGATATGATGATTTTTTGTGTAAACTGTTGACAGTGTTTTATTTTTTCCGTAGCAATTTTATCATTATCACTGAACTTCTATAGATAAGTATAATATATATCCTAGATAGTACACTGAAAGTTATATATCTACCTGTAAAAATCCGAGCAAAATCTATTAAGTATTTTCGGAGATTGACCCAAGACAAATAAAAGATATTGAAATTATTTCTATAAGTGTAGATTTAAGGTGACACCTTGCAACTACACTGTCTTATATTTGAACGATCGTTGGAAGAGTTTGACTTATCGTATTATATATAGTATAGCTGTTAGTGGTGAACAAGCTTGAAGTCGGTCACGCTTCGTCAGACGGAAGCTAAGTGTTCGTGCAGCGAAATGTCTGCCGGACGAGCGGATTCGAACGTTAAGTGCCTTCAATCATTGCGGCTGGTAGCGAGAGCGAGGTCGCGGGTTCAAATCAACATGTGTCAAATCTAACATTAATATGCGTTCACCGTTAAATTGTAGTAATTAATATTTTTTTCCTTATTATCTCATGTTTGAAGCGTGGAAATTGTATGTCGTAATAATTTTAAAATATAATTTCTATCATTCTAATACTTGTAGACGGTGTGACGACAGCTAAATAACGATCACTGTAGATATTACGTCTTTACCTATGAAATTGCCGTTTTGTATGAAAAAAATTAAACGAATTTTTTTCATGTATTTTTTATTTGTATTAATCGAAGTAATCACCCATGCAATCAATGCATCTTTGCCAACGCAGTGGCAGTTTATTGATGCCCTTCTTAAAGAAATCAGCTGGACGGGAGGTAACAAATTCTTCAAAGGCATTTTGTACTGCCTCTCGGGTATTGAATTTTTTTCCCGCCAAGGAGTTATCCAAATTCTGGAAAAAGTATTAGTCTGTAGGCGCAAGGTCTGGTGAGTAGGGCGGATGACGGAGAACTTCCAACCCCAGTTCTTGCAACTTGGATACCGTCTGCTGTGCAGTATGAGGTCGCGCGTTGTCGTGCAGGAGCAGCGGAGACGAGCGATTGACCAATGCTGGTTGGAGATGTGCCAGCTTTTCCATCATTGTGTACAGTTCTTCACAGTACACATCTGCAGTAATGCTCACTCCGTTTGGTAAGAAGCTGTGATGAATCACACCGGCGCTAGACCATCAAACAGTGACCATCACTTTTCCAGAGGTAAGTTCTCGTTTAGGGTATTGTTTAGGTGCTGAACCAGGATCCAACCAACTTGCTGAGCACTTGCGGTTATCATAACAGGTGGTGCGTTGGTTTGTAGTGTTAGCTCCATAAACGTCGTTGATGTTGCGTGCCGTTTTTGCCGCGTTGCTGCCACGACGGTACTCATATTCCATAATTACTCGAATTTTTAACGTATCCATGATGACAAAAAAGATTGAAATGCGACGAAAATGTAACACTAATCAATAAACAAATGACTACTTTTGCAAAAAGAATTCCATGTTTTTAAAATAAAATTAATTTGAAATTAGAATTCTTAGCCAAACAAAAATTATTTTGATTTGAAATGGCCAGTACTGCAGAACGGCAATTTTATAGGTAAAGACCTATTATTATACTGTAATTTTCTAGCCATTAAATGTAATGTTTTCCTTTACCAGTCAATAAGCAGGAAGAAAGATGGAATATTTATCAATTAAATATATAAATATTGTTTATATATTTTTTCTACTATTGTAATTTATCATAGAATATAAACTTACCAACTAACTGAGGAAATATTATCGAGTTTAATAAAAGAAGAATTGTTAAATTAAAATTTAGCTCGCTATCGAGAAACGTTTTGCTGTATTTATGTAATTAATTAATTTAAATTGATTTTACTATTATTATTAAATTTAGATTTCGGATTAAAAAATCTAAAACTTATTCAATTTCAGAAATAATATTATTGCTATCACCAGGTTTATCTACAGCAGTATTTTATTCAAATCTACAGTTTAATTCTCAGCCACCGTAACGGTATAAAAGGTGTTAATAGAAAATAAAACATTGACCTAAACGTAATCACAAAGTAATTGAGTGCAACTTTAAAAGCATCCCAATCAATCTAACTTAATGAATTAATGACAGCCTTTCTAAAATAAAAAATAATAATACAAAACTTTTCACATCTGCAATTCGATGATTACACACGTACCTACTCTACTGTCTTATTCTGCTACTTGATACGTCACATTTTACAGTTGATAGAATTTAAATATATAAAACTTATTTTTGAAGTGAAACTTCTAATGCGACTTCACAACAACGTTGCGTTAAACGTTTAACGCTACCATGGAGGAGGTATGAAAGCAGTGTTGCGTTAAACGTTCAATGCTCCTGGGGAGGGGGAATAGAAAGAGATAGAGCGAGAAAAATAATCCAACATTTCGTATCTTACTTTAGTTATCATAATCCCATTGTAAATGTTATAGATTTGGATATTTCTCCACTCGAAAATGATAATTAAAAGATGCGATCAATTGTGAATTGTAAGCAATGTTAATAAAGTTTGTCTTAAAGAAACAATATGATTTCACTAAAAATCAAAGAAAAAAACAAAATGTACGCAAACAATCAATAATTTACCGGTTTTTCATTCCAACCATAACCAGCCTGTAAAGCATTCTCGCTTCCTCGAATGTCGGAAAAACAAGGATTACATACACCCACAGTTTTAGTGAGTCCTTAATTTTATTCCCCAGTGTTAGTCTTTGGGCTCGGTTACATGTGCATTCAGACATAATGTGGTACCACATCTTCTACAATGTTACATATGTCACAATTTGGTGACGACGTCACTTCTATTAAATACAAAAAGCTTTTCAGTGGCATATGTGCCCTGAACGGAGTCGAAAGGCAGTACTTAATTCAGTTCGACTGATTTTAATTTTGTCGAACCAGGTACAGCGCAGTAAGGTAGGTTGCAAGGTTTTATACCATATGCCTTTGTTAACTGATCGCTCATCGATGTATTCCTTCCACATTTTACGACAATGTTTTCTTATAAGATAAAGATGATCAGCATAGTAAGGTATAATTAAATGGTATACCATTGGTAAGAACCTCTATAGCCAATTGATCCGCTTCCTCATTTCCCGTCAAACCTATATGAGACCAAACCAACCAAAACCAAATCGTCCAAAAACTTAATAATTTTGTATGGTATCGGTGTTCCCCGAACTCGCGAGATACAACGAGCTACGTGTTGAAGTGTACACTTTGAATCCGTAAAGATAACATAATTCCTATGTTCTAAAGAGTCAATGTAACCTAATGATAACATAATTCCTATGTTCTAAAGAGTCAATATAACCTAATGATAACATAATTCCTATGTTCTAAAGAGTCAATATAACCTAATGATAACATAATTCCTATGTTCTAAAGAGTCAATATAACCTAATGCTGAGACGTGCTTTGCACTGCTCGACAGACACACAAATGAAGGAATTTTGAACCGCATTATTACCTGCGATGAAAAATGGATTCTGTTTGATAACCGCAAGCGCTCAGCAAGTTGGTTGGATCCTGGTTCAGCACCTAAACAATGCCCTAAACGAAAACTTACCCCTAGAAAAGTGATGGTCACTGTTCGGTGGTCTAGCGCCGGTGTGATTCATCACAGCTTCTTACCAAACGGGGTGAACATTACTGCAGATGTTTACTGTGAAGAACTGAACACAATGATGGAAAAGTTGGTACATCTCCAACCAGCATTGGTCAATCGCTCGTCTCCGCTGCTCCTGCACGACAACGCGCAACCTCATACTGCACAGCAGACGGTCTCCAAGTTGCAAGAACTGGGGTTGGAAGTTCTCCGTCATCCGCCCTACTCACCAGACCTTGCGCCTACAGACTACTACTTTTTCCAGAATTTGAATAACTCTTTGGCGGGAAAAAAATTCAATACCCGAGAGGCAGTACAAAATGCCTTTGAAGAATTTGTTGCCTCCCGTCCAGCTGATTTCTTTAAGAAGGGCATCAATAAACTGCCACTGCGTTGGCAAAGATGCATTGATTGCATGGGTGATTACTTCGATTAATACAAATAAAAAATACATGAAAAAAATTCGTTTAAATTTTTTCATACAAAACGGCAATTTCATAGGTAAAGACCTAATATATTGAAAATGTATTTGTAATTATACAACAACACAGAATATATTTTAAAAGTGCGCGATAGTAACGATCCAACAGAAAATAATGTGCTATAGATTTCAAAACTTCTCTCTCTCCCTCTCTTTGTATATATTTCGAGTACATTAGGAATATACTATCTCATTCTCTCACAGCTTAAAACATATCTATACATTCATAGCTTTTTTTTTCGTTACACATTTTCGTTTCAAAAAATCCAAGTCACACCGTAACGTAAATAAATAATAGTTTAAAAAAACACGCTTTCATAAAAAATCCAACTAAAAAACAGAAAATAAAATTTAATAAATTTGGATTAAGAATACTGTAAATTAGAAATAAATGTATATTTTTGTAAAAAGTGACAAAAAAATGATAAAAATATTGATATCTGTAGGTACTGATATTAACATGTGATGCGTCACTATTAAACTTTTTTTAAACTATTACTGTTTTATTTAAATTTTTTAAACTTTTTTTTCGGATTATTGCATTGTCATCGACCTTTGACAGGTGTGCAAAGTTTGAATTAAATCTGATCGTTCAAAGTAGGACAAAATCGAGCTCAAAGGGGTCGGTTACAAACATACATACATACAAACATACAGGTGAAGCTAATACAAGCGTGATCAAAATATCACTTCAATAAAAGACAACGTTATAAAAAAAACGAGTGTGCTTTAGACCACACGATTGAAGTAAAACTTCTTTAGCTCCATCTATAAGTATGTATACATATATGTTTGTTATCGTAAATGTATGTACATATATTAATTTTCTACAAATATTTAAGTTTATTATGGGTTTTCATTGGTAATGCAAAACGAAACTCTCTCTCTTTCTATCTTCACTAACTTATATCTCCCTGTCAACTTCCGCTCGCCTCACCCGATCACACTTTTCGTAACGCTCTCGTCATACATTCACCAGCTTACTCCCCAAGTCAAGCATGCGTAAAGAAGTTACACTTCAATAAATCCTTATTAGCGAAATTACATGCATTAGCTACAGTTATAAATTATTATCGGATTTAATAGTATTAGTTACAGAATAAGGCCGTCGGTAACCGTGGGCAGAGTATAGATGCAATAACCACCGAAAACTTCACGACGATGTTTCTAATTATGACATTTCAGAGTTCTGTATTCGTGTTACAGTTAGATTAACAAAAAAAAAACAACCAACGTAGCGGTAAACAGTTCAATTTATAAATTAGAGATTGCAAAATAAGTTGATGTTGTTTCGCAAAATAGAATCCAACCCACACTATATTATGTATTCAGTCATTATGTTATTTATTTTGAAATGATTTTGCGCTGCCTCGAATAATAATATAATCATTTACAATATTTTAATTGGCATGTAGATTTTAACTAATTGATACTGTCTTAATATTCTCTTTGCTCGAATTTTTATAACAACCAGTTGAACCAGAAAATTTTAATGTGTCTCCACATATTATAAAACAAAGTCTATCTGCCATGTCTGTCTGTCTATTTGCGATAAACTCAAAAACTACTCAACGGATTTTCATGCGGTTTTCACCAGTAGATAAAGTGATTCAGGAGAAAGGTTTAGGCGTATAATTTGCTTATGTTTTTTTTATTATCAGGGCGGTATAACGTCCGCTTCTCAGGGTTTCGTCTCGCGCGCCCCGGAGGGGTGCGCGGGGAATCCGCATCAGGGCTGCCCCTCTGGCGGTAGCTTCACTCGCCCCCCGGTCAAGCCGGGGGTGTCTAATTCTTCATGGAGTCGCGTCCGTGGGCGCTAACTCCGGTGCGTCTCGGCTCTGTGATAGTGCGCGCGGAGTGGTGTGTGGTAATTAGTTTGGCTTTCGCGGTGAAATCTCGTTGGACGGCTCTCGTACGGTCACGGAATTCCGCCTTGATCCTCTCGGCTTCTTCCGGGGAGGCTGTCTTGATTAGTTCCTCGCGTTCTCTTAGGAGGGCGGCCAATCCGTCCTCCAGCTCGGTGAACAGGGCTTCGGCGGCGTCTGACCTCGCCTTTGCTTGGGCTTTCCTACTTCTTCGGCTGCTCTTGGGTCCCAGAGAGGGGGGGGGGGGAGGGTTGGCGGGGGCCATAAGGCTCGCCGCCGCCGTCTCCTCGACCATCTGTGGGGCCTGTCTAACTTCTCTTCGACGCTCAGGGCCGGTCCGGGCTACGGTGCCGGCCCGGCGATTCCTCAGCTCCCTTTTGAAAACAGGGCAGCGGGCCTTGTTGTTTGCAGAGTGAGCGCCCCCGCAGTTGGCGCAGGTCGCCGGCTCGTCTCTCGGGCGGTCGCATTGGCGGGCGGGGTGTGGCCCCCCGCATCGCACACAGGCTACTTCACGGTGACATTGAAGTGAGGAATGCCGGAACTGTTGGCAGCGGAAACACTGCGCAAGTCGGCGCTCCCCCCTCCAGGCTTCTATTTGTATTGGCAGGCTTAAGATTTTTGTGACATCGTATATTGCGGGCGTCAGGCCGGGCGTGCGCTTTAGAACGACGAAGAAGACGCACCCGGGTCTGCCTCGACGTCCGTTTATCTCGCGGGCGTATTCCGGGGTGAATCCCTTTTCACTAAGGGCCTCCAGGATAACAGCGGGATCTGTCTTGCATGGTAGGCCGCGAATCGCGACCTTGAGGCATTGTTGGGAGGGGGGGGTGTATGTAAACCATCTCGCCCCCTCCTGTTTCTCTAGGAAGTCCATGGTGACTCGATATACCTCGGCGTCTTCGGGGATGAAACGAAATCCTCCCCCGTAACTACGAACATTGGGTCCGCGTCCCAACTTTTCCTCCAGCCGTGGGAGTAGCGCAGCCCAGTTGGGAAGGCACTCGACCACTATCGGGGGAAAACGCGGGCCCCTCGCGTCGGGTGAGGCGGGCGTTTCCGATTGGCCAATCGCGTGGCTCGGCGTCGGATTAGGGTTCCGCGGGCGCGTTACCGGCTTCGGTTGCGGATCGCTCGCTAGAGGCGCTGCGATCGACGCATACGAGGGCTGCTCGCGGGCAGCCCTTCGCGGCGGAGACCGAGCTGGCGCGGGGGTAGGTGCGACCACCCGCGCCGCTGTAGTTGCTATAGTTGCTCGCGGCGGCGGCGGCGGCTGCTGCAAGGGCTTCGTGGTGCATAGCTTCTTTTTCTGTGGTTGGGCTTCAGGTGAGGATGATGGCTGCTTCTCGCGATTCGCGTCGGGCCCTGCATCGGGGTCGCTGCGCTTGCGGCGCAGCGCTCGACCGAGCGGGCTATCCGCGGCGTCGGATATCGCGGGTAGCGCGAGTGCTCCGCGGGCGGCGCGTTCGAGCGCCGCCGCGTCGATCGCGGAAGGCGGTTGGCCCTCTTTCGCGGCCTCTAGGACGCGCAGGTACAGCGCCATCCAGCAGCACATCCCCTCCGACAGAGTCCCAGCTGTAATTAGCTGGGCGAGAGTGAGTATATCACTCTCGTACGCTTCTGTCAGAGCGGACGGTCCGCCGGACGGCTTCTGTCGCGCATCCGAGGATGACGGACGAGGTGCAGGCACGGAGGTGCGGAGTCCGGTAGGCGTTGCGTGGGTCTTCTTTTTTCGAGAGGCGGCAGGATCGGTAGGTGTAGCAAAAGTCGTGGATTGGCAATCTGTTTGGCCCTGAAAAGGGCCTTTGTTTTCGCGTCGACTCGACGACGAGGCCGGAGTCGGCGGAGAAGCGCGTGAAGAACGCATCGTCGCGTAGGTCGGAGCGCGCGGAGCTCTCGGACGACCTCGTACGCGTAGACGACGGAGCCGTCTTAACGTCCGCTGGGCCCGCTAGTCTCTTATATATATATATATATATATTTCTTCTGGCCGTGTGTATGTGACTGAACTCCTCCTAAACGGCTGGACCGATTTTGATGACATTTTGTTTGCGTGTTCCAGTGGATCCGAGAATAGTTTAGATTCACAATCGGTAGGTAGCACTGCGGTTGAATTTTAGATTTTTTTTTATCAAGGCAGGACAACGTCCACTGGGACCGCTAGTATATATATATATATATATATATATATATTTCTTCTGGCCGTGTGTATGTCACTGAACTCCTCCTAAACGGCTGGACGGATTTAGATGATTTTTTTGTGTGTTCAGGTGAATTCAAGAGTAGCTTATATTTACAATTGAAACCAATAAGTGGCACTGTTGACTTTTAGTATTTATTATTATGATGGCAGGACAACGTCCACCGGGCTCGTTAGTATAATATAATTCTCACTATAATATTGTATGTAGTTATGAAAGTAAGTTTGGTTGTTTGTTACGCTCTCACGAGATAACTATCCAACCGATTACCAAGTTTTGAATATACGTTCTCATAGGTAAAAAAAAAACATATGGTACTTTTCATTCAAGGAATGAATAGTGTACTCGAAGGATGAATCAAATTTATATGAACGCGAGCAAATAGCTTTTAATGCTATAAATGAGAAACTCTGCAAAGATTTCAATCTAAAATGCTACCTATAATAGTAAACGTTCCCTGGTATATGACAAACGATAAACTGCACCATGACCTCAACATGACAATGATTAAACAAGATATGAAGACACAATAAACAAAACCATCATACACCTCCCTAATATACTTGCCAAGTACCTAATGGAATCAACCATGCCGCGAAAGCTCCATAGTAAAAACTCACACGATCTACTATATGTAGAAATAGCTTCTGCCCGCGACTTCGTCCGCGTGGTATAGTTACTTTGGGCTAACGCTAACTTTAACTCGCGACTTCGTTTACGTAGAAAGTGCATTTATTTTTAAATAATACGTACGTTAATTAATTTTAAACATTCTTTATTAATGCTCCGATCCTATTGGTCTTAGCGTGATGATATATAGCCTTCATCGATAAATAAGCTATCTAACACTGAAATAATTTTACAAATCGGACCAGTAGTTCCTGGGATTAGCGCGAAACAAACAACAAACAAACTCTTCAGATTTATAATATTAGTATAGATAATAACAGAGGAGCGGATATGTCAGTGGGCACGCGTCGCACAAGTCTTATCCATACATATAATAAGAATGTAAATCTAACGTGAAGGTATTTTAAAGAATTTTGTGAAAAAAAATTTGCATGTGTAATAATCATCATTACATAGTATAAAACAAAGTCCCCTACCGCGTCTGTCTGTCTGTTCGCGATAAACTCAAAAAACTACTGAACGGATTTTCGTACGGTTTTCACCAGTGGATAAAGTGATCCATGAGAAATGTTTTGGTATATATAATTTGTCAAGGATTTTTTTATAACCAAGGCGGGACAACGTCTGCGGGGCCCGCTAGTAAGTAATAAAAAACATTTCAATATTTTTTAGAAATGTCTGCCAGTTTGTCTGCTTGCTTGGACATGTATCACAGCTAAAGTATTGTGTTCAGTTGTTCATAATAAAAAAACCTCACCGAGAAAATCATTAAATGTATCCTCGAGTAACATTTAGTCTTTGTTTCATTGAAATCGGTCCACTCTATCAAAAGTTATTGTAATTTGAATGACGGCTCGAGTGAAAGACGAGAGAAGAGTACGTAATTAAATGTAATACAAGCTATTACAAAAACAAGGATAATACCTAAGACACAGTAAACTAAAGACTATTTTTTGACAGTTTACAAATAGGAAACTATTGCTGAATGTCATAAGATGATTGCAATATAATTTATTAAAAACTAACGGACCCGCACAACTTCGTCTGCGCCAAATCGGTTATTACCGGTTCCAATTTTATTTTCAGACGCGAAAAATCTTTAAAAAAATAAAACCCGATTATTGCGATACCTACCGAGTCCACTTGTGATTCCAAACTATCCTATATATTAGCAAGAAATGTCTTCCAGGTGTCTCCTGGGCTGCTCCTCTGGCTCTCACATCCTCACCACCACCACCTTACCTCCACGCTAGGAACCATCACGGGCGTCCTCAGAACACCCTACTAAATTATTATCACAATCTGATCAGTAGATTTGGAATGCATTGAGGACAAACATACAAACATTGATTTTTATATATATTTTATATATATATTTGTCACTTTTCCACGCAAAAACTATGACACTGATTTTGATGACGCTTTACGTTTAGATGTAGATTATTTATTTATTCATCACAGGTCATTAACATGACAATACATCTGTAAATATACTAATAATAACAGTTTTGTAATTCAATTTAAATGTAGTCATATTTATAGACAACCACTGCATGCTTCAACAGTAAAATAAATTACAATTTCCAATAAAATAAAATATTTAACGATTTTGCAGATATAGAGATTTGACATAAATAATATGAACACTAACCAACTATAAGAGAAAGGGAAAGAAAATGCTACAACCAATTAATACTCTAAATCTCTATGTAACATTTCTCAGGTTCAGGTTTTTTTTTTTTTTTCGAACTGACTATGCTATTGACCTGGAACAGGTCTTTACAGCTTCACCGGACTACTAAGGCGAGCGCTTAAGGCACTCAGCCGATTTGGTTTTTAGGTAACATACACAAGGGTGCTCGGCACACCTCGGCTTGGGCTGTTACCTGACAAAATTCGCGTCTGACCTAGCTAAACTATTCTAACTATTCATACATATATTCATTTGTGAATCATACAATCGAGATTGCATGATTCACAAATGCGTACGTGTATATCTGAATGAAACGAGCTAAACTATTCGGTTCAGCTCGAAAAAGGGAAAAAAAAAAAACCCGTCAACCATGTGTATATATGTGCACGTGTGTTGAGAGTTGATCTCATGTGTGAGTGCAAGTGATGTAGGTGAGTCACTGTATCGCGAAAGTGCTATCTCGGGGGCTCCATCCGGGGACGACCTCGGCTCGAGATATCACTGAGAACCGCGATGTGTGCGGGAACTAACTAACGAGGGATCCTTCACTCACGGCGGCGTCAGAGAAGGTTACGCGTGCGTGGGCGCAAACACGCATATTAAAATATCGAATTTAAAGTTTACTGAACGGCGTCGGCGCCGGAATCTAAAAATAGAAATAGCAAAAAATTATTATTATTACTTGATCGTTTTAGGGGAAGTGAGACGTAAATACACGGGTTTACTCTGACTTATATGAGTTATTTATTTATTATATGAGTTATTTATTTATTAACGGCGGCGCGCACGAGCCGTTGCAGGGTAGCCGAAATGGCTGGAAACCTATGTATGGCTGTCAAGGGACCTAGAGACGGATTTCGGACCGTCTCTTCGTATGCCGAGATCTCCGAGATCTCGTGAAAAATGAGCAATTGACCTACGTAGTCAATGCTCGATAGGGAAAAGGAGTATGCGGGGTCGGCCTGTGAAGGCTTAGCCGCCTGGGATTTCGGGATCGGCTGAGACGCGGGCTTGGGAGCCCACGGGGCCTGAGGGGCCCGGTAGGGGCGGGGGGGGGGGCGCGCTAGTCGCGGGTGCGGACGCTGCCGGTGCGCGAGATGCGCTCGGCAGGCTCGGGAAGGCCTCTCGGGACATGAGAGGCGGAGGTCGGGGTCGGGGGCGGGCGGGGGCGGCGGCCGCCCTAGACGGCGACGCCGCCCGCCTGGGATAGCGAGGGAGTTTTGTGCGCGGTGCGCGGGGACATCCGCGATAATTCGCGGTATGACCCACGCCTCGACACAGAACGCAACTCGGAGGGTCGGAGGAGTTTTTCTGACGAGAACACTCCTTAGTGGAGTGGTCGCCGAGGCACTTAACGCACCTGGGTTTCAGGCTGCAGTTTCGTGCGGAGTGTCCGTACACCTGGCAGTTGTGACACTGCGAGGGTATAGACGTTTTGCGCGGCGGCTCGACGATAACGCCGGAGAGGCCGCAGAGGGTCGAGAGGTTAAAGATCGCTTTCCCTTCATGGGTGCGATCTAGGACAACTAAAACCATATCGTATGGTAATCGGGTGCGCGGAGAGCGCATGCGATGCACCTCTCGAACAGGGAACTTCTGCCCTTCGAGGTCATCGGAAATGTCGCATGTTGGGAGTTCAGAGGGGACTCTGCGGATAACGACTCGCAGTTTTCGTTCCTCCTCGAGGGAGTACGTGAAGAAACCCCACTTGTTGTCCCGAAGGAAACGAGTGAGGTCGCGATAGGCGGTGGTGGTCGGTACCCTCACCTGGATACCTGAAGCGGTATTGGTGGCGGAGGTGTAGGGAATTTTTGCTGTTTCCAGCAAGCTCGAGATTTCTACCCAGGACGCTTTGTCCTGGATCGTGACGGGTGGAGGTGGGCGGGGCTTCTTGCCCGAAGCTGCGGAACCCGCAGCGTCCGGTGAAGCCGGACTGTCGGGGAGGGGAGCCTTAGGGGCCTTTTTCGGCGCACTAGCGCCACCTATCGGGGACCGTTTCTTACTAGAAGGCAGACGGCCTTCGCTATCGGATGAGGTGGGGGGGTGCTCCCGCTTATGGCGGCGCACAACTGGGATAAACTCGTCTTGCTCCATAAGGGAGCCTTCCTCATCTGAGGCGGGGATGGCTGCTTCGTGAGCAGCGGACAGACTCTCCTGCGGGAGCAGGGAGAAAGAGTTCTTCAAAGTGAAGACAGGTGGGACAACCGGTTTACTCGGCGGGGGACCGCCTTGGGCGTGGGTTTCACACTCTCGAGCGAAATCGCCGAGCAGAATCGCCCCCGGGGGAACGGGCAGTGAGGAGTTGGAAAATTCGGCGCGACGCCTTTCAGCGTACGCGTCGAATTTGTCTATGAGACCTGGATCAAGCTTGGATACGACTTCTCGGAGTTGAAGAAGCAGGCCTTCTAAGAGGCGAGCCTCGCTGTCGGAGGCCATACCGGGGCCTGAGGAGGGGAGAGGGGCGGGGGAAGACATACAAAACCTCCCTGCCAGAGGGGCAGGGGGGCGCGCCTTAATGAATTTAACGGACTATCCCGAGTCCGGATCAAAGGGAGCTGTGGGCGATGTGCAATGCCTCACAGGGGACCTACAGTGCCTAGGGGGAAGCCCTAACACTTCTTTCTTCGCTTCTACGCGACGCGACGACACGCAGCGCGAACCACGGAGGACGACGACACGTAGAGCACGGCGAGCACGGCGAACGCACTGAAAAGTGCGGTTTGCACGTACTGATAAGTACGGTTAAGTTTCCCGCGTTCTGAAAAGAACGCGGCGATTGACTACGTTCTGACAAGAACGTACGATCGACAACGATTGACACGATTGACAAACAAAGAAACGAGTAATCGCGAAAACCCGAGATTCTCGAAACGAGACGAACACGTAATAAAACACTATTCGCGTACTGGTACGGATGACGTCACTATCACGAGTATAACAACGTATCGAGAATCACTAAGCGCACGCGTCCGGTCAGCACGACGGCCCGATCGGAACTCCCTCAGGTTCAGGTTTCCTCACGTTGTCTTCTTTAACCTTTCTCCACACTTTACCCCTACTCCGTGGCAGCGCGCCGGCTTTAATGCGACATGCGATAAATGGACGAAAACATTTGAGGCGATGTAATTATATATCACGTAAGAGCTAACTCCTTCTTTCGATTCTTAAGACCATTGCGAATGGACAATCATATCTCAATCCTCAACAAGCATAGTGATAATAAAAAACGGGTAAGCACATATGCCTAAATAATGGTTAAAACAGCACGTAATTGTATGGTACGTGAGTTCGCGTGCTGTTAATGAGCTCCTGAATGTGACTGACTAACAACAGGTGCACTGTCCTCCGGCGAGACGATGGTTTTCAACAATTTTCTTAATGCGATCCCATTGGTCATTTAATGCGTAAATTTGATTGTTAGTTTCTATTTTTAGCGCATTCGAATTGGATATACAATACTGCGTGTAATGTGAATACTTCTTTAAGGGCTTTGAACAGTGAACCATAACGTTCAGGTTGGTAACGCTGCATCGGATTTATTCGGCTCCACCCGACATCAATCTCGAAACGATATAAATTGTATTTCCCATACTATTGATTGTTATGTCCACTGTCCTAAGGTTCTGTTTGAAATTAGTTTATTATATAATTACTCTTATTGTTTAAAATACATAATAAACCAAAAACTACAATTCGTTTTTCGTTAGCGCAATTTTTTAAATTTATCGTTCGATTTCTTGTAAAGATCTATCTATATATAGAAAAACATTACTATAAATTAACTCGCATAAAAAGTTTCTAACGGTTACCGTTGGACGTTTAATCTGACCATTAAAAACCAACGGTCTAGCTAATCCCAAAAAACGAAACGACCTGTTCATTCCGCGGCGGTCAACAATAGAAAATTTAATAAAAAAAAGAGGAAACCACTGCAGAGATCGGTTGAGACAAGCGCGACTCGAGCCAAAAAACGTCGCCGCGACTTCCACAAATAAGAAAAGAAAAATTTAATCGATAAAAATGTGTATCGATACCGAATCGGACGGTCGGTTTCGAAGTGAGCGGAACGTGCGTGACAGAGCACGCGCTCGGAGTCGATCGACAAGCGCGTACGTTTATGCGAAAATCGATTGTAATTCGAAAGTCTAGATTTCACGGTAATTAACGACATTAATCGATTTTTTGTCTATAATCAACGAAACGAGAAGCTACTGTTTTTATATAATCCCAGGAGGAGCGTGGATAATTCGAACGCAGCTCTTAAAATTCATGGACGGATGATTTTTTCGGTTTTTTCTTTGTTGCTTTTCGCATTTATCAAAAGAAAAGTTGGTCTAACCTTTAATTACGTACGGTTTCATGTTACCATCGTAAACTTGAATTTTGGAACTACAAATCTTATCTTATTTATAATTATTTAATTAATAAAACCGTTATCATAGAATTACATTTATAATGGTCAACAATCTTTTATTTAATTTCCTATAATCTTTACATAGTTCTATCGCATAATATTGAAGAAAAAAATATCTAAAATTAATTTTGAAACTCTTTTGCGGTATCTCAGTCTGTAGTGTACAGTAAGTAGCTTTTATTTGTTATTCGTAATCTTGCGTTATTTATTCTTACATTATGTAACATTTACAGTAATTTACATAATTGTAAGATTGTAGTGCACAACTAAAGTGCACACAAAAGTTAGGGGTTGAATATTTTCTTCAAGTTTAAACGGGACCACCCTTGAGTATAACCAACTCAAATAAAAAAATTCGAAGCAGTCATAAGGACTGCGCACAGAAGTGAAAACTCAAAAGTATAGAATTTTATATCCTCTTTTGAATTTGGTATTCTCTTTTGAAATTTAAATTAATTAGTGTGTTATTTAGATTTCATAATTTGTAAATTGAAATTATTATCATTAGTCTCTCTTTCACGTCTATAGGTACTCCGAATATACAGTTTATTAATTTATCAAATATATGATAGGCTGCACAATCTCAATCCACAAAAGCAATATTAGATGTACTCAGGCTCTTAGACTACGCGTCGATAGTCTGACGCAAGCCGTGCAAGCAGAATACGGTTGGTCATGCTTAGCAGTATATCATGGCACGAAATTAAAAATTTATCTCCTACTAAAATATCACTCACCGCGCCTAAATAAGATTTCATTTCAAAAAATAATAATTAAAATCACTTAACAATTGACGAAGATATCGATTATCATACATAAAAAAGTACATACAGTCGAACATACGAACCTCGAAGTCGGTTAAATAACAAGTGGCCGCCCGCAACTTCGTTTCCTTTTGTAACATAATAAATCACGACATTATACATTACCTTTGTGTGATACTAACACTAATTTCTATTTCTAAATATGCGTTATATTTTGGCAAATTTAAACATATTTATAAAGTACTAGCTTTTGTTCTTGGCTTCGCACACTTTAATATAGATTTGCCCTATCGCTCAGGAACAGTACTTTTTCTGCATCAAAGGTTTCCTATATCCTCTTCTATTCGCGTGACAACTTGTATGCAAAATTTCATGATGTTGGGTTACACACAAAATCACTTTCGTATTTATAATAATAGTTAGGATGTGATATCCTCTATGTTATTCTAATATATATGTTATATTACTTATAACGCTTGTTCAACATTAATTCCGTAGTTTTTACGTAGAAGTGTGACAAAAATTCATTCATTCCCACAATCTTTCAGGCTTATAATATTTTTCGAACGTAACGCAATTAAACAGATACGTCACTTAATATTTATTTCACTAAAACGTCTTTTCTTTGTCCCTTTAGAATGGGAATCGGAAAACCCAAAAACTAAAAGCAATAAACTTTAGGTAAAGGAAAACAACGTGACACTCGTAGCGTATTTTTAGCGCCGGGCGACAATTGTCAGGTAAGAGATCCAAACACTTCCAGTTACTATACTGTATATCCAATCCTAAATCGCCATCTATCATTTAGATATATCTACGTATCTTTTATACATCTATCTATCTATACATATAATAAGAATGCAAATATAACGTTTCTGTACTTTTTAGATTTTTGTAAAAAAAAATTGTTGCAGGTGTCTTGGAATAAGTAATCAAATACATTTAAATCATTTTTAGAAATTTCTGTCTGTCTCTTTGTTTGAACACGTATCACTGCTTAAGTATTGAGTTCACGATAAAACCCTATCAAAGTCATAAAACACATCCTCGAGTACCATTTCGTCTCGGCTTTATTAAAATCGGTGCACTCTATCAAAAATTTTTGCAATTTTATTGACAACGCGATTTAAGTACGAGAGAATGGTAGATACGTAAATGGACTTAATGCAGTTGATTTTATTAGTTACTGTTTTATTACAGTAGTTTCCACGCGGACGGAGTCGCGGGCACAGCTAGTAGTTTATAAATCTCTACATTCACAGACATATAAACAAAATTCAACGTTTTGTTGTTTGTTCAAGCTAATGTCGGAAATAGCTGAACGAATTTTAACGAGATTTTCACTGACATGATACTTTAGAGTACTATATACGCGATATGCTCTCATAATTTTAAGAAAAGAAGAAAAATAGCTTGTTTCAGTTTGAAATTAAATAAAAGTAAGTACGAAAATCTATTTCATTTCAATTTTTCCATATATAAAAACTGTTCTCAGTATAAACGATATCGCAAAGATAATAGCTTCATCAAATGAAGCGACGAACGTCGCGGTATAAAAACAGCCGACCTGAAAACTCGACGGAGGCTGTGTTGTTTTAGGCCCTCGGAAAATATTGGGCTCGGTAAGCGAAAAATAACAAGAACGTGTGCGCACCGACCCCGCCCTATCCTGCAGCCGGCTGGGGACTATCGAACACTTTTTTAATCAAAAATGTTAATTTTTATCGAAGTGAAAACTTCATTAGGTGCGTTGAGCGGTATTAGATAGTAGAAAAATTTATGCTTTCACCTCAGCGACATGCTAGTAAAGCGTCTTCAACCGTATGGCGTTTGCCTCAGACTAGTGACGTGTAGTGTAGCGGTTTGTGTACGTATAATACATATATTTAATAAACTAATAAGCTGTATAAAAATATATATAATTATTGTTCCGAGCGCCAATAGATGTAAAAACCGGACTAATGCTAACAATTTCAATATACAAAATATGAAATTTAAATTATTCAAACTATCGTTGATTTAAAAACTCAAAAGAAGACATAGTTTTCACTTCTGTCAGCATTCCTTATAACCGCTTCGACTTCTTTTATAATAGCATTGTGTTTAAGACTTCTTTGTTGTGACATTACAAAGCTAAGCACAGTACAATCTAAAAATAACGGTAACCATCGAGAAATTTATAACTCAGCGGCAGTTGTAGCTATCGAGATTTTTTTAACAGGCTCAAGGGCGTCTAAATGACCGAGCCTTTGCTGGGGATGTCGCCTTGAATGCAATATCGCGAGTTTCTAAGCTAACTTACCTAGCTAAACTAATCATACATGCATACGTTAGTGAGATACATGCGTCTACCAAAATGTGTGCCTCACTACACGTATTTCAAATCTTGCAATTTGGTTAAAATTGACCAAATTAATCAAAATTAAAACACTAAAAGAAAATAAACAAAAACCCTTCCACTGTATGTTTACTTACAGTGTGTCTGTGTTCATCTCTGAGTATAATGCCACTGTATTGCGCTATCAGCGTGCTTAAGGGCTCCACACGAGAGGATCGGACCTAAACTTAAGATGTAGCTGATGGTGGCCGTGAGTGTGCAGGAGCCAAGTTCACCACCAGACGACGGCGGCGTGGTCTGTGGTTACTCGGGCGTCGACACGAATACGCTTTGTTTGGACAATCCGAGGGGTGTGAACTGTCGTTATTTCACCAGGAGGATCAGGAAATATTTCGCAACTGTCTCAATACCGGATGCCTTCCGGGCAGGTAGTAGCCAGGTCGGATGCCACTGACGGAATAGGATGGTTTATTGCTTTTTCCAAAAAGTCGATCGTGAGGGATATTACATACGTCTGAGAAAAGCGGTGTCAAGCCTCTCGAATGCCGGATATACATTGGCTGATTCCAAAACGCGATAATGTAAAACAGAGTCACTGCGATAGGTTTGTAAGGATGCCACCCTGTTTTATTGTTACCACTTCAGAGTACCACTTTGGCAGGTGCTACCTACATTTGGTGTATGGTTAATTGGTTATCCTGACCCAGTTGAAAACAATTGCCATAACCTACTATCTACTAAATAGTTTGTAGATTATATCGTTTGACCATAATCGCATCTGACATTAGATGACGATATCAATGATATTATAACTAAAAGGCTGTAAATACGTCACAAGCGCTTCGACAGCGCCTTGTTAAATTTGGCTAGCTAGGTTGTTTTTGACGGCTGCCCCGTCAATCCACCCGTATCTAAGCAACATATAACTATTTCTTTTTTACTACCGATTTTGAGAATATGCCATCTTACATCCAGATTTTATCTAAGACAGTGTGATGTTAAATATCATTGGGCGATATGGTCTGAGATAGTATACCGCTAAGTTAAGAGGTTGGCTCCCACGTGTAGCTGCGGAACACACCAAGAGGATGCTTGGTGACAGGTTTCCAATTTGAGGGTGGTAGCTCCTAGGTAGGCGAGCTTAGAAAAAGCCCTACCACCCTGCTATGGGTTCATCGCGATGTTTTCCTGCACCAAAAACTCCGGATCGGTTACATGGATTCGTGTTCAGAAACGCATTGTCCAAACGCGCTACCATAAGTTAATAGTAATTTTAACCATCTGTACCTTGTTTCCGTTTGCGTTGAGGTTATATAAGCGAATATTTAAGCTAATATTCATTGGATGAAGGTACCTCATTTTATCGTCTTAATAAATGTAAATAAGTGTTTATAGAAAACTAGTTATGTCCGCACTTTAAACACTATATTTATTGCTAAGATATTTCTTAACAAGCATTGTAAAAATTACATGGTGTATAATATCTAGCCGAGTCCTTCTGTACTCAATATGTGTTATTGCGACAATGGAAACAAATCGAATACCCTAAATAATTAAAATGCATTATCTGTCGCTTCCGTAAGCTAACCCGTATTTTTTCCTTCCTTAGTCCTTAGTGTAACAATATAGCGAAGAATTGTTGTGAAGTTTGTCATAAAACTTAACAAAAAATCCGCTACTGAGACTTATAATTTATTGAAAAAAGTGCATTGTAATCAATGTTTCTCGGATGCACGCGTTTTTGAGTGGCTTAAACGTTTTCAAGTTGGCCGCGAAACTGTTGAAGATGATTCACGTTTGGATCGCACTTCTAAATCAAAAATGGATGACAGCATCGAAAACTTTCGTAATCTGATTGAATTTAATCTTCGGTTACATATTCGCGTGATTGGTAAAACTATAAGAATTACTAATGAATGTGTGCGTCAAATTTCTACGTCGGTTTTCTACCAAGACAATGTGCCGGCTTATTCCGCATTCTATATCAAGAGGTTTCTAGCCAAGTACAGTATCACAGTGTTTGACAATCCACCTTATTCGCAACGTCTTACGCGACTTTTATCTACTTCCCGAGGTGAAATCTGAATTAAAAGGAACCAGCTTTGAGTCCGTTGAAGCTATGGTACAGAAAGCGACTAACGTTCTGGAGGAGCCCACAGAAAAAACTTCCAATACTGTTTCGAAAAATGGATTAATAAACCATGCAATGTTTTTGGGATCGAAGAGGGCGGTATACTGAGAGCTATCCATATTAGTATTACTAGCCAACCCGTGCCTACTTCGTTGGGCGGTAATAGGCATTATCAAGCTACACCTTTTCTCTAGAACTCAATCATATATCTCTCATAGTTAAGGCAGCATTCGTAAGAAGCGTTTTCGTTCGACCATTTTTTCTCCGACTTCCCAGATATTACCCCCTACAACCTCACAAACTTTACCTCTTTATAATATTAATATAGACAATATAATTAGTTAATAGCATCTGCCCGCGACTTCGTACGCGTGGAATAGTTATTTTGGGCTAAAACGCAGCGGAAGCTCTCAAAAGAACAAGTACGCCGTTTCTTTTTCATTGTTGCTCCGCTCCTATTGGTCTTAGCGTGATGATATGTAGCCTATAACACTCACAAATAACGTGGTTTATATTGGTAAAAGAATTTTCAAAATCGGTAGAGTTCCTGAGATACCCCCAAAGCAAAGCAAAACAAAAATTTACTTATAAAATAGAAAGAAAAAAAAAACTCCCGGGGAAGGAGCGGAAGCTCTCAAAAGGAAAAAAGTCCCAATTTTAAAACATTTTTCATTGTTGCTCCGCTCTTATTGGTCTTAGCGTGATAATATATAAGCCTATGACACTCACAAATAATGTGGCTTTATATTGGTAAAAGAATTTTCAAAATCGGTTTAGTAGTTCCTGAGATTACCCCCTACAACGTCACAAACTCACAAACTTTACCTCTTTATAATATTGGTATAGATAAATTCGAAAGTAAGTTTGTTTGTTACGCTTTCACGCCTTAACTTCTCAATCGGTCAGGAGTATAGAAAAGGGCATAGGGTGCCTTTTATCCACTGAAAGAGTACTCAATCCGAGATATAGGTTAAATCTACACTAACAAAAAACTAGTAATAAACAAATATGGATGAAATCAAAACAAAACGTTTTATAAATTTAGTCTTGTCATTGTTCTTTTACGTTTAGTATATTCAATTAATAAAATATTTTACATATTTATCGTTTTTAATTTGATTTGAAGGTTAAATGTACGCTCTATTTCTACGAAAAGTGTCGCGGCTGTCTCTATAGAGTAGCGTTAGACAAAGGACACGCTTGGTAACCAGAAGGGTTGTCAAATCACGTAACCGAAATCTATGTAACTTTACTATGTTTATTTAATTAAGTAATCACAATTCTATTTAACTCATTCCGGTATCGAATATCTATTAATGTGGGTGTTAGAAAATTACCGACCGTGTTGTTCATCCTGCAGATCTCTTATAACCCTGAGTGGTACTGTGAGGGCACTGAGTATTAGAGAAAGAATCATGAGAGCCTAGCGGTTTAGAAAGAGATTCTTCTTCCGTAGGCCGGCGACCCGGATATCCAGGAATTCGTGTATGGTAACGAGGTACAACGGAGCGAGGTAGCAAACATAAAGAAATACGTATATATGTGTACTTATGTACGTACTTAAGAAGTTCTTACTTACTTACTTCTTTAACTTAAAAAAAGACATTAAATGCAATTAATAACGTTTTAATTATAAAAATATAATTAATTATAAAAACTTTAAAATTAATTATGTATACATCTGTAAATCAGAATCATATAAGATACCAGAAAGAAATAGAATGAACTGTTTATCAAATAATAATGATAATTTATAATTTAAAAAAATATAAAGAATACATACTGACAGTTAACTTCAAATCTATAAACCCACTTAAAAAGTTTATAATATAAAAAAAACACTTTTATCCCGAATACTCAAAGTAAATTGTCATTCACCAACATATATAATTTAAAATCACACAAATACACATGTATGAATATATTTCTTTAACTCCGCTGATATAAAACAGGTGTTGTAAATTCATACATATTTGAATAACTACCTTGAATATAGTTATAAGATCTACAAAAACTTGACAGACATTTACCAACTAACTTCATGGTGTCGCTTTTAAGTGTCGGTGTGCGCACGCAACGTAAAAATTCACTGTCATATTGTTTTCCAAACGTAACGAAAGAAGTATAACTTAAAAAAATGCGTAGTGTAGTAAGTTTTTGGAGTAAAAATATTGCCTACAGACCAAGAGTTGTCATCGTTTCACAAGAAACACGAACGACCTAACTGGCTAATTAAAAGAAACTCATAACGCATACTGACAACCCTAAAAACTCGCGGGGCAGACGACTGCTGTTTTTTCATTTAGGAATATTTTCGTTGGCGCGCGATATTTTTTCAGTATGTTTTTCCAGTTGTAAGATAAACTACACTCCATCAAATGTATATTTTTTTTAATTCATACCTCGCTTATACGTCTATGACGGTTGATTTTTTTTTGTCATTCGTAATTTAAATAATGGAGTTGTAATGTTTATTTAATAATTTTATTCAGTGAATATATACAACTTTCAGCGTGTGGACTGGGAATTAATCAACCAGAGTCAGAATAAGTATTGCTATTGAACTGTGATTCCGATGATAAATCTATATATGTGTCGTTAAATTTGAAAATGACTTAAATCCAATTTTAATCGTTAATACAACACGTTTAATTATTTTAAGATTCGAGACCGAAGTTCATATTTGGCCGTCGCGTCGATAAGGCTTTTAGTTTTTTTTTTTATGATCTCCATATTTGTACGAAATTATGAAGATCTTGAAAAATAACGTAAAATATTAGGAACGGCTAAAATTAGATTTAGCGTCAGGAATTAAAAAAAAATTTGATATCATAGGTGGCAAACGAACGGGTTGGTCACCTGATGTTAAATGATCACCACCGTCCATAGGCATTTGCAATACCAGAAGAGTCGCAAGTGCGTTACCACCTTGCGTTTGGGGGAGAGGGAGTGGAGAAGGATGGAGTCGGGTTATCCGGCGCTCTCACTGACCGAACGAAACGCAACAATGCAAGCACTGTTACTTCACGTCGGTTTTCTGCGAGAGGGTGGTACTACCTCGGGCGAGCCGACCCATTCATGCTGAAACCAGCAATAGCTTCAGTGTGGTTCTACCACCTCTACAAAATAAAGTTCTCGCACGAGTCTGGGTCATTTCTCTCAATTAAATACATTAATGTGACTATACGAGTACATTGCATATAAGAGTACTACAAGTAAGGTCGATGGTTTATTTGAAACCATTATAACTATTAAGAAATAATAATAGCTTTTTGTAATTAAAAACTCGAAACGGTTGCGATATTCAATACACACTTTTTTACTTTTCTAAATAATTTTTAACAATTTCAAATCATATAATTATTAATTTGTGAATATTTAACGCAATCGTTTGTAATTATTTTATGTCATATGTAATTTTTTTACATCTTAACTATTGAAATCTGTTATACAGTAATAATATTTTATATGTATGCCGTTGTTGCTTGTAAATAGGGTCACGTCTAGTAAACACGCTGAACTGTACACTTTATTTTAAAAATAATGTATTGATATTGACTCTGTTGGTAACCTAAATCTATACATATAATAAGAATCTAAATCTAACATGTCTGTACTTTTTGGATTTTCGTAAAAAAAATTGTTGTATGTGTCTAAGAATAAATAATAAAATACATTTCAATAATTATTAGAACTGTCTGTTTATACGGACACGCATCACTGATAAAGTACTGCGTTTACAAGAAAACCTCACCAATCATAAAGCATATCCTCGAGTAACATTAAGTCTTTCTTTCGCTAAAATTGCTCGAATCTATCAAAAGTTATTGTAATTTTAGAGAAAAGTAGATAAGTAAATGGACTTGATGCATTCAGATGATTCTATTAGTCGTTGTTTTTTTTTACATCAGCTACCACGCGGAGGGTGTCGCGGACACAGCTAGGAAATAAATATAAATAAATTACTGACTGACATATCACTGCACAGCCCTAACTACAAAGAGCCGTGAATAATTGCATTAGATGAACAGTAAGGATGAAATCTATAAGGCGTACTGTCTTATCTCATCTTTAGCTCAGCTTAAACTTCGCTAATTCAGCGCAATCTTAGGATTCGAATTTACAGTCTATTTACGCTAACCTTTTGGTTACCACGTCGACTCTGTAAAATGTCTTTCTAAATAATAAATTGAACAACGCATGGTAAAAGATTATTGAAAAAAATTAAAGAAACAAGTCAACCGAGAATGAAACAAACAATAGAAGCCTTCTTGACATTTCTGCAATGAAGGATCAAGTCAATGACAATCAAGTAAGTAAATTCTTCTAGGTGGTAGAGCCACGCTGAAACTATTACTGGTTTCAACATGAATGGGTCGGCTCGCCCGGGGTACTACCACCCTCTCATAGGAAACCGACGTGAATTAACAGTGCTTGCATTGTTGCGTTTCGTTCGGTCAGTGAGAGCGCCGGAGGCTCACTTCTCTTTCCCCCTTCCCCGTCCCCTCTCCCCCTCCCCCCAAACACAGGCTGGCAACGCACTTGCGACTCTCTTGATGTTACAAGTGTATATGGACGGTGGTGATCACTTAACATCAGGTGACCCGCCTGTCCGTTTGCATCCTATGATATTAAAATAAAAAATAAGAAAAATTAATTGTGTTTGTTGGTATTTTTTTTTATTATAAATTTGTAATCCAATGTTTCCTTATTTCACTTAAGAGTTATGTAATTCATTAAATAATTGATATTTTACTAAATATACACAAAATTGGGATAGCCATGTAATAGTAAAAATAAGTATTTATACAGAGAAATAATTGTTGGCGAAACTAACATTTTAATTGTACTTACCTTTTTTACTTTTAAATGTATACACATGTTAACTCACATTCCTATTTACGGTACCAGTAAACGAAAGAGGATTCATTTTAGTTTAATAAACGGATATGAAAAAGTTGCCATAACTTTGAAGTTGTTTATCAACCTGCCACCAATCTCTCCCGGTGAGCGTTACGAATGCGCGGACGCAAGCGGTCGTCCGTGACGTCACGCCGTGGCGACGTCATTGTAGTCGAGTGCGGACTTAACGGAGCTTAGTATGAACCGATGTAGATTTGACCACGCTTAGTCGAAACGTAATTTATTGAGATAATTATGTATAACAGTGACTAGACATAACGTCATGCATCACTGCTTTTTTTGATATGAAATGAAAAATAATTTGTCACGTGATAATTGTGAATTTATATCATTTTATCTATACATATAATAAGAATGTAAATGTAACGTGTTTTCATAATTCGTATTTAAATTATTCTAGATTATTCTTAAATTATTCTGATTAGCAATTATTATATGCCGGTACATAAGTTTTGGACAATTTGCCTTTTATATACAGTTCATGCAGAGGCCTCCATAAAGTTTACAGAAGTTAATCAGCGGTAATCAAACGACTATCAATTCTTTGACATATATGTCTTGGAATTCACATATTAGCCTCGACGGGCACCTGAAGGCAATTTCTAGTAATTAGTTTCACCATATTGCATATGTTATGTAGTCTCTCTTTCCACTAGGAACTTTGCATTACCATTTTCGATGTGTGAACTTACCCATTTAAAACTCCAAAATATCTACAGTTCCGTATTTCTCACTACGCAGTAGAAGTACAAGAATATATATCTCAGACGTTCAGAGTTTCCTCACGATATTTTTCTTCAGCATCAGCGATCATAGTATATATATAAGTTCAAATTAAAATACGTCGCAAATAAAAAAAAAATACACACTAAAAGTAGAACCTGGTTTATACTATTAGTTTAAGAGTACTTGGGAAATAAAAATAAGCTTACTAAATGGTGGAGGACTACGACCAAGACTGACGTAGGTCTAACTAAGGAAGAATGATCGATGAAGCATTTTTCTAGTATTAAAATTGTATGAAAACTGCTTGTATATCCGACATTCTTTAATACATCTTCCACTTCGATACATGTGAAATACGTAGCGCGATTTATACAGTTTGATATTATTTATTCACCTATTCTTGTAATATTTTTGGCAACAAAATGTTCTAACGAGATTATGGCTCCCTTGTTAGAAACTTCTATGGTGTTTTTGTAGCATCTCAGAAGTCCATGCTCCGTGGTATTATTCCCAATCCACTTCACTTATACACAATAACCAAACTATACTACGTAAAACACAACCAATATTACAAAATATAATGTCAAATAACACAAAATTGTGAATAAAATATAAAATCCACTTTTTTTTTAATGTCAAAAGCAGACAAAATAACAGGTGGGTCACCTGATGTTAAGTGATCACCACCGTCCATAGATACTAGCAACACTAGGGGAGTCGCAAGGGCGTTGCCAGCTTGTGTATTGGGGAGGGGTAGGGAAAGGAGGTAGGGAAAAGAGGGAAGGAGGTGGGCGTCCGGCGCTCTCACTGACCGAACGAAAGCAACAATGCAAGTACTGTTACTTCACGTCGTTGTTCTGGGAGAGGGTGGTAGTACCCCGGGCGTGCCGACCCATTCATGCCGAAACTAGTAATAGCTACAGCGTGGCTCTACCACCTAGAAGAATTTACTTACTTGATTGTCATTGGCTCGATCCTTCATTGCAGAAATGTCAATACATGACACACTAAGATCCCGCTATAAACTCTATCCAACTTTATTATATATGTCGGGGTGATGTTGAGGAGGTAGTTATAAAAGTATGACATCAGTCATAGATGACATGCTCTGTCATTTAACCAATCAGTCACTCAAGAACAATTCAGTATCAATAATAAAATCGCTTACTTTAAATAGCAGGTACGTATTACCTTTAGAGATGTGAACGGTCCGACGTCCTGCACGCTAATGATCCCCGCTCCTTTTTTTTCGAACTGACTACACTATTGGCCTTACGGATCTTCACAGCTTCACGACATTAAGACGCGTGCTTCCTTTCGTTACCCCTTTTGTACGCTTACTTTCGTATTATAGAGCATAATATTTCTACCAGCGGAAATAGTTTTTATGTATGTAAGTATGTAAAGTAAGTAACATGAAGAGATTAACCAGATCGAGTTTCTTGTCGGTTTTTCTCGATGACTGGGTTATTTTCCGAATCGGTGGTAACATTGACTTTCATAAGCGCTTTCTCAGGACCTAAATTGAATAAAGGATATTTTAATTTTGATGTTTCTGTCTTTTTTTTTTTCATTGTCTTTGGTCCCAGTGGATAATTCCACAATTCTGCCAGTGTCTATTGATATTTTATATAAGCAATACACTGTCAACCATTATATATACCTTACTTTCGGGAGTATAATTTAAATCAACATAATCTCAAAATAGCTTTAGAACTGTATTCAAGACACATCGAGAAGATTAGAATAGCATATCAGAAAAACGGAGTCTCCCAACTGCGATTTATATGGAATGATTGATACGTTCATTTGTCTATAACAATGTATAAATTATTTAAATACATAGATCGTAAATACGTTACAGGATAAAACGTCTGTTCTTCTTGTGATCGCAGGCTGCCTCTGTACCCAATTTTATTGCGATCTGCTTAGTCGTGAAAAGGTAAGTCTTATAATATTATGTACCATATATGTCGACAGAAATGCCGGGTTCTACCATCAAAAACTGTTTGCACTGACAGAAATATTATGCCCTACTCTATAATACGAAAGCAAGCGTATAAAAGGGTTAACGAAAGGAAGCGTGGTTCGTAATTGCGTGAAACTATGAAGATCCAAGTAAGGCCAATATTATAGTCAGTTTGAAAAAAAAGAGCGGTGATCATTCGTGCGCAAGGCGTCAATCCGTTCACATCTCTAAAGGTAATACATAGCTGCTATTTTAAGTAAGCGATTTTATTATTGAGACTGGATTGTTCTTCAGGGACTGATATAATACCTTTTAAATATTAAAACCTACCTGACATGGTTCTTGAACTCACTGTCCGTCAAATCGGTAATGTGTTTTGGGGCTTTGTTATAAAACCTAACACTGTTACCTAAAAAACTATTTTTGGACATATTGAGCCTGAAGCATGGAATGTTCAATTTGTTGCAGTTTCTAGTATTCAAATTAATTTGGTATTTTACTTGATCCAGTATATCTAAATTTTTTCGAACATACATTAAATTGTCAAAAATATATTGGGAGGGCATAGTTAAGATACCGAATTCCTGATACTTAGTTTTTAATGATTCGCGAGGCCCCATATTATAAATTGTTCTATTATATTATACATCTTTAGAATAGCTATTAAACAAAAATAGATAAAATAAACAAAGGAAAAAATTATACGGAACCGTTTTATTCTGGCTTATATATAGAGATAATGAATTTAAAAGTATCAAAACTGTTCAATCGCATACCGTCCGGTCGACACAAGATGGATAGAGCACCTGTTCGCATCGCAGGCGATCGGTCGAACTCGGCAATTTTCGGCTACATTCGACTCAACCCCTGATATCACTACAAGTTTATTGAATACACTCTCTATACAACTAAAGTTAAAGCAATAGAGTTCAAATTTGCTCGTTTTATACAGTATCAGTGCGATTGAATTAAGGGTGAGTAAACGTGGGAAAATTCCTAGAAGATTTTATTATCTTACTTATTAACATTCTTAACACAGCCTTTACCCATTCGTCGTGTAATTATTTTAAATAACAAAGAAAATCCGTAAATGATACCGAAATGATAGAAATCTAAATCTTGATTGTAACAGTACTTTAAATTTAAAAATATTACTGAATATCCAATGAATGTATGATGATATAGGATATGTTTAGAAACCAAAAAAAGTGGATTTTTTAATTTTCTAACAATATAAACAGTTAGTATCTTAATTTGTAACTTTTTTATACTTTATGAGTTTTACCTTTTGACCACAAACTTATCTGTTACCTAGCCTTAGGCGGACTTAGAAAAAGCCACCATTCAAAAAGCAGTACCATCTTCTACCCTCTATACCTTACCATGTTATCTTCATCCATTATCATGTAAAGTGTAGGCTGTACCGTATAATCGTACATCATATTGATCATGTGACCATAACGTTAATCTATACTAATATTATAAAGATATAAAGTTTGTGAGTTTGTGACGTTGTGACGTTGTGGCGTTGTAGGAGGTAATCTCAGGAACTACTGGTCCTGTTTGACAAATTCTTTCAGTGTTATATAGGATATTTATCCAGATAAACCTATAAACTTAGGCTATATATCATCACGCTAAGATCAATAGGAGCGGAGCACCAATGAAGAATGTTACAAAATCGGGATATTTTTTCCTCTTGAGAGCTTCCGCTGCGTGTTAGCGTTAGCCCAAAGTAACTATTCCACGCGAACGAAGTCGCGGGCAGAGGCTAGTATTTTATTATTTTATTAAGGGTCCGTAAGCAGAATTTTAGATTTAATTTAATTAATAATTTAATTAATTTATTTTTTAAATTTAACTTCTGACCACCTTCACCCCTTGGTCAGCAAAAGTAAGCAATGCTCTTCCCCCTCCTCTCCCATGCTTACGTAAATATTTATATAAGTATTTTTAAATCTGATCTGGTTAAATAAATAAATATTGCTGACGTAATCACCACCCATACTCTCTATCCCCATGTCATCAAAAATAAGCAAATCAAGAACCTCGCCCTCCATTAGTGCTTACGTAAGACTCGGGTGGCCCCATATAAATCAATAAATATGAGGATACAGTTTCACATACGATTATTTAAATTCAATCTAAATAAAATCATTACATAGTATAAAACAAAGTCCCCTACCGCGTCTGTCTGTCTGTCTGTTCGCGATAAACTCAAAAACTACCCAACGGATTTTCATGCGGTTTCCACCGGTGGATAGGGTAATTAATGAGGAACGTTTTAGTATATAATTTGTCAAGGATTTTTTCATAATCAGGGCGCGACGACGTCTGCCGGGCCCGCTAGTAAAATATAAAAAATAAAAACACCTTTTATTTCTAACTTCTCATAAAATAATTTCAATAAAAATGTGCATATAAAATTATTTACATTTAAAATTTATTTACAAACTAGCTGACCCGCGCAACTTCGTTTGCGCCAAATCGGTTATTACCGGTCCCAATTTTATTTCCAAACGCGAAAAATCTTAAATACCCTATGTACATTGGCAAGAAACGTCTTACCGGTATCCCCTGGGTAGCTCCTGTGGCCTTCACCTCCACAAAATTTATAAAACCATGGCTTACTAGGAATGTTATCCTGAATGGAAGCATAAGATTTGCCTTTAATTTGGTTGGGTACATTCCAGTTTGAGTTTGAGTTGATAGAAACAAATTAATCTTGTTTGAAGAGGATAAATCTAGTCTGGATAGTTCTTTAGCAAGAATATCAACAGCTTTATTACCCTGGATCCCACTATGTCCTGGTATCCGTCCCAGAACTACATAAATTCCTAAACAATGACATTGATACATATGCAATTGATTAATTGTGATAACTGGTATTTAATTAAAACTAGTGGGTGCCCAGTGGTCGACATTCGATCATAGTTCATTGATTTTTTAAACTTTGAACTTTATTTGGGTTCTTTTGTTAAGGGGTATACTTCTATAATCAAAGCTTTTCATCATAGCTACTTAGTTATTTGACACTTTTTTTTAAAATTATATTAACATAAAAAAAATCTATGTCTAAATGAAAATTGAACTTGAATTTGAATTGCTTTATTCTTATGACAACATGAAGCAAAGTAACATGAAGTGAAAGCAGTCCTGTCACCTAAATATTTTGACATTCAATAAGACCAAAGAGAATAATAGTTATTTCAGTGGTTCCATAAGTTTACTAAAGATAAATTATTTATCAAAGAAGTATTAATGTATATTATAAATTTACATATTATATTATTAGAAAATTAACCTACAATTTTACCAGTTGATTTCAAAGGGCAGGTAAGGAATGCAACGTCAATCATGTTAAAAATATTGAAAAGGTAATTTGGATCGTAACAGTAAAATGATGGATGTCAAAATGTCTCTTTCATTTACACGTGTGTATTTTTTTTTATATCATAGGTGGCAAACGAACAGGTGAGTCACCTTATATTAAGAGATCACCACCGTCCATGCACACTTGCAACACCAGAAGAGTTACAAGTGCGTTGCCAGCCTGTGTTTGGGAGAATGAGGATTGGGGAAGTGGGGAGGGGGGAGGGGAGTTGGGTATCCGGCCCTCTCACTGACCGAACGAAACGCAACAATGCAGGTACTGTTACTTCACGTCGGTTTACTGTGAGAGGATGGTTCTACCCCTGGCGAGCCGACCCAGTCATGCTGAAACCAGTAGTAGATTCAGCGTGGCTCTACCACCTACTAAAATATATGTATATGTTATGTAAAATTCAAGCAGTAGTGTGAGTAATGTATATTTAATTTAATTTAATATGCTTGTGATGCATTTTATATAAAAAAATAGCTTTGTGCACTTCTCCTCCATATAAACTTTAACTATGAAAAATTTCAAGCTCATTCGTTCTCGTAATTCCCTTAAAAAGGGGTACAAAGTTTTGGCTTCACGTATTAATATATATGATAACTAGCGGGCCCGGCAGACGTTGTCCCGCCCTGATTATAAAAAAATCCTTGACAAATTTTATTCTAAAACCTTCCTCATGAATCACTCTATCTACTAGTGAAAACCGTAAGAAAATCCGTTCAGTAGTTTTTGAGTTTATCGCGAACAGACAGACAGACAGACGCGGTAGGGGACTTTGTTTTATACTATGTAATGATATATAAGAAGTTTCAATAAGAAGAAAAAGCCCTTTCTCTCTTGAAGGCAAATAAATTCATTGTTTAAAAAAACGTTTTAATATATATATATATAGACTTTTTTGGGCCAGGAACAATCTCGGGTGTCCCCAGAACATTCTACTAAATTATTAACACAATCTGATCAGTAGCTTCAGAATGCATTGAGGACGAACATACAAACATTGATTTTTATATATAAAGATTATGATGCATTCAAAATGGAAAACAATAGTTAGTAAGAACTCTATCAATGAAAGATAAGGGCTTCGTCTAGAGAATGACCAGTATTCCCTATTTTCTGCCGCTTGCGGCCGTTGAGTACCTTCTACGTTTGTAATATCGTCTGCCCAGCGTGCATTGGGTCTTCCTCTTTTTCTCGGTTCTGGTAGACCTGGCCATGGCGTTGTCTTTGTGGTCCAGCGGTTCAAAAAATTCAGTCTAATCATAGCATAAACACAGAAGTGAAAATTACATTCACCACAAAGAATTCGGTTACAGGGATGGAAGCTGCTGCATCTCGACTGAATAATAAGATCACGACCCATTGAAGTCTGTCAGTACTTTATAGTTGAATAAAGACTATACTAGAGATATTTAGTGAATTGTCGTAATAAGCTAATCCAAAGTTTTAAATCAGAAGCGAACCCTATGTTATGCTGCCTAGATTATTCTATTGTCAATCTAACGAGGCATCAGTTAATAAACCAAATGGGATGCGTGGAATTTTTGACCCTACAACATCGACCCTAAAGTATACTGTGTCAACCGTTTTCATATACAGGTTGTAGTATATTATTTTTTTTTTGTTTTGATTCAATATTTGTTTAAAAAACTTGTTGTGTCAGTGATTCCAATCACAGTTAACTTATTAATTACGTATTGACATATACTTCCGAATATATGCACTAATACATGCAATATTTCATTAAAATTGGTTAAGAATAAACAAAAATATGTTTTTTTACGAATCCTACATGTATTATTAATAATTGTTATAATCTATCAATTGAGTAAATGTATATACTTCCCATGTATATAATTTTAAAAGTATCGTAAAAAAGATTTTTTTAGAGGCGCACAAATAAAAAGACGTATATTTTTAATGACATATTTTTGCGAATGGACATAGGCTTCGTAGGTTCCGTGACCTTATATCCTACGCTAAGAAAACCTAAAGAACTGTGAAGTGTCATGTCGTGTCATAATTTTAAATTTCTCAGCGTTTCAAATCTCCATTACGTGGCGGGTTGACTTGGTGCCTACGTGTCTGGCGGAAACTACTTTACCCATTAGTTAGGCGTTTACATTATGCTATTATTAATAAAAATTAAAAACAATGAGATAATACTCAATGGTTCTTTACTCTCTTCAACTTTTTAATAATGGTGGATGGCCTCTTATAAATAAATTTAATAGCTGCGCTCCAAATAATGAGTTGTGTTTCTGGTTTGTACCTCATTGGTCGAGTATGGAGCATGCAGGCGCTATAAAGGACGTTCCTGGCTGTCAAAATTATCAAAGAAGAAAAATGGAACAATTTAAAAATTTCACGCACCACACCGATTTGTTTTTTCTAGCCGCCGTCGAAACATTGTGTTTCATCGTTTTTAAGTTTTTCCTGTGACTTTTAAGTTATTATATATCTCACATCATCGGCACCGCTGCACCCACTCGTCTGTAGGGTAATCCTATAACGATAACACCGCACATTTCCTGGGACGCCGCTTTCTCCGTACGAGGTGTTGAGTTGCAGGGCAGTCCACGCTTTTATTTGGGGTTTTTGTTATTTTATTTATTTATAGGCAAGGCCAACACCAACCGCTCCCACGCTTCCTATTTATTTTATCGCATATCCTGGTGGGGCCTATTTACACGGTCCCACCAGCCCCTTCAAATGGCGTCTCGTAGATACGAGTTCTGCCAGTGTCAGACACGGGAGAGTCACTTTATAGGTGGTATTAAATTTTATTATTAAATTTAATTCTTCCAGATCAGGCCACTAAAATAAACAAAGAAAAAATAAATGGACGGGGTATAAAATTGAGTAAATAATTTTCTTATTAAAAAAATTAGGGAGTGAATGAGACAGAAAACAATAAGGAGATGTTAAAATATATTGATAGAATTGACAGATTAATGTATAGTTGCTCAGTTATCAATTTATTTCATTACACGGTCGTACTATTAAAGCAAAGCATGGCACGTGCATATTATGAGAAGAGATGAAAGTAATGTAACAAGAAAACTTTTGACTATGGGAGTGGACAGATAGGGAAGTAGAGGAAGATCGAAAAAGATGTGGATGAATTTTGTGACAAATGATGTGTATAAAAGGTGTGAATACTGGGATGACATTTGACAGGGGAGAGTGGAGGAGAAAAACTTATTGTGCTGACCCTACATAGGTGGGATAAGGGTAAGAAGATGATGAAGTTTTATTAAATATAAAATATATATTCCGTGCAAAGATGAGTCGGGTAGTTAGTATATTATAAATGAATTATGTTTCATTTTATCATACACTAGCTTCTTCCCGCAACCTTGTCTGCGTGGAATAGTTACTTTAGGTTAACGCTAACACTCAGCGGAAGCTCTCCAAAGGAAAAAAAAAGATTTTGAAACATTCTTCATCGGTGCTTCGCTCCTATGGTCTTAGCGTTATGATATATAGCCTTGTTCGATAAATAAGCTAACGTTAAGAGAATTTTTCAAATCGAACCAGTAGTTCCTGAGTTTAGCGAGTTCAAGCAAATAAACTCTTCAATTTTATAATATTATTAAAGATAGCCAAATTAAAAGTAATGATATCAAAAAACAAACAAATATCTGTCATAACCGCATCAGTGACGTACATACGGCTTAAATACAGGATATATAAAAATCCAATCGTGTCACATGTTTGTAACTTGTAGCAGCGGTCGCATTGCCCGGACAGAATGCTCCGAGCGACGTCAACGGTACACTTGTTCACTATAAATAGTTCGTACAACTTTCGATCTCACGATCCACATTCCTGTTTCGAAAATAAAAAGATTGTATCGATTGTTTTAATTTTTTTTTAATTGTACAACGTGTAGGATCATTCTTTAATGACGCTTCCTGTGGGATCGATGACCTTTACAAGTTAATAGATAGTTTTCATCCCTGATACTTCATTCCGTCACATGATTTTATCGAAGTATGTATATTCAATGGTTATTTTTCTCTATATACCAGTGGTTGGCTGTTTCTCTCCTTCAGTGTGGCTCTTCTAGAAAATGTTAAGTGCAGACACGGAATTTTATTTATTAACTTACCTTGGAAGAGATAAGTTGTTTTTGAAACGCTAGCTTATAGAATAGAAGCACATTTTTAAAAAGCAACAACAGCACATTTATTCGTTCACAGAAAAAGACATATTTCGCAAAGACAAGCTTGGGAGTGTACTTTTAATCCTAATTATTTCAATATGCCTCTACTAAAGCAAAACGTAAGTTTATAAAAAGGCCCTTTGAATACAATTCATTTTTGTATTGTTTATATTTGGCTCTTTTGGATGATGAGTTTGCTGACCACTGTCTTATACTATATATATATATAAAAATAAATAGCCAGATGGACACGCATCGCTCCAGAACGCCTGCACATGTTTGACTAATTCATCTTTTGTAAAAAGAAAGTGGTTGAATAATCCTATGGAAAGTGAAGAATTTGGCTGTGAAGGAGTGAGTAATACAAAACAGTGGGAAAATCTTGAAAAATATTGACTGATTGACGAACGATTATTAGTTGTTCTGTTGCCATTGTACTTGATTGGACAATCAAACTGGAAAGTGAAGATTTGGTCTCATTATCGTTCTTAGAATACCCGTGCAAAGCAGAGGCTAGCAGCTAGTACGATATATACTTTCTAGCAATTTGTAAAGCAGTGATTATTAGACAAGCATGCTTGCTATATATACCGGTATTTACTTGATTTTTTTTTCGACGTGATTGAAATAACATAAGTCAATGGTGATAAATAAGCGCTAAATTTAGTCTTCATATGCAATATAATGACGTCATATTTAACAAAATTAATAAAATACAATTAAATGTACACATGATTTTAAGTTTCACTGTAATTGTAGACTATTTTTTTATTAATTTAATTGTAAAAGATAAAACAGCCTGTATACGCCTCACCCTTTCTTCGGACTTTATTTTTTTTTCTTAATTTTTTTGTGATCGTCCTTTTATTCGTTTTATTCTGGCCATTAGCTTTTTTTGTTCGTGCGGCTATCTTAGTTTTTTGTGGGGATCCCAAATTAATATAGTGTTTTCTTGTTTTTTTCTTTTTTGTAGTACGATACTATCAAAACGGGTTTAGCGTCGAATCCTTCGGTGGGAAAGGTTTAATGAAAGTGTTTTTATTCGACTTTCGATTTCGTTTAGAATAGATTTATTTTTGTTACGTGGAAGACAATAAGTTTTTACTTTTGTCGTTCCAAAAAGCTTGCTTTAAAAAGGACTGTTTATATTATGCCTAAGAAATATGCTAAATCACCTATTCTATTGCGGCTATTGCTTGATTGCAGGAACTCCCGAATTAAGTAACTTAATTAGTCCAGATGTTACTTTTTAACGTGGTAACTCCAGATCCCAGAGCAGTAGAGATTGTTCGCGGGTGAGTCCTCGAGGACGTGTTTGAGTGGCGGACGCGTGGTACGGTGGAATGACTATCGATGCTGTCCGTCCGGTCCTGCCGGACTGCTGTCAACGGAAGTGGGGCACCCTGACGTTCCTTCTGGTACGAGTGCTGATCACGGTATTTTGGTTGGTACCTGTACCGAATAACACGTAGGGAGCCCATCGCCGCATGCCATGAATGCGACAATGGTGACGACCGCGTATTGCTGAAAAAAACGTACTTTATTAAAACTTTATATTAAAAAATGATATCGAGATAATTTTTACATCAATGAAGATGTGAAAATAAAAAATTTATCGATAAATATTTAGTAGTTTTTGCGTGATACGCATACAGCGGCAGACCTCTTCCATTTTGCTTTTGTTTTTCTTAAAAGAAAGCGACCAATGACATCTCTTATGAAAATTATACATATCGTACCTAATTATTCTATAATGTCACATGTCAGTTAGTAGCAATGAGATACAAACTGGTAACACATCTCATTACTTGCAGTAAACAATTATTAAATTCATTTACAAATCTCAACTGGCCAGTTTCCGTGGAGGTGAATTTTTTTAATGAAATTCATATTTTTATTTTTTATAAGTATGTTTAAAAAAGTATATAGCTCTATCACTCGAGAATGTCATCTTTACGATGACTATGTCAAACAAGTAAAAGATCTCTTGTGACTATTTATGTTTGTATTTGTGAGTTTTTGGCGGGATCTTGGAATGTCATGTAGGGGATTTTATATTTTATCCATAATCTTGTGTTATTTGGCTCTATATTTTCTAATATTGGTGGTGTTTTACGTAATATAGTTTGGTTATTGTACACAAGTGAAGTGGATGGGAAGTTATATCATGGAACATGGATTCCGACTTGCCATAAAAACTCGCTGGAATGTTCAAAGAAGATGTCTAGTTAGTTCATTATAATTATCATACTCGACAATGGCAGTAGTAAACCACTAAAAGATTGGTTGCCAAAAATAAAATAATCAAAAGCCATATATTTAGTCAATGTAATATAGACTTATTTACGCTGTCCATGTTTTATTATTACGCTCTCTGAACCTGACCTAAGGCTTATTTTCGTCTCGAATTCATATATTTACTCATATTTTATGATATCTAAAATAATTATTGATAATTATCAGCTAAAAAATATGGGACAAAACTTACACTCTGTACCTAAGCTGTAGATACGTCATAACCGCTTCGACAGCGCCTTGTTAAAACTTAGCTATCTAGCTTATTTTTGAAGGCTGCCCCGTCAATCCGCCCGTATCTAAGCAACATATAACTATTTCTTTTTCACCACCGATATTGGGTATATGCCATCTTACTTTCATATTTTATCTAAGACAGTGTGGCGTTAAAATATAACTTCACGTAAGTGTGCGTTATCGTGTCATTTGTTTTATCTAAATTTCATGTAGGTAACGTATCTACAGCTTTTTATCAATGTCTCTACCTACATATAAAAAATCATTAGGATCGCATGTGAGATTTTTTTAAACGGGTAGGCACTCAAAATATTCGTAGCCACCGTTGGTTCCAATTAGCTACGACAAACAAATTAAAAAAAAAAAAAATACAAACAGATTTACAGAGTTGTTTAAATTTATATTGGTGTATATATAGTGTTTATTAATATAGTGTATATACACATAAAAAGGTAACACAGACACCATCTGTCCAATACTTAGGATAATTAATTAACTGGATGTTTCGAACAGGTTTCTTGGTATGTAGACAGTCGACCACTGGTCGTAGTATTGTGTTTTGGTATAACCTGTATTAAATATAATGTCTTTGTATGCAATCGTAAAGTTTCTTGTCATAATTTGTATTCTTTGAAACCGAATAAATAATATTCGATTTTTTATAAAATGTAATCAAGTTCATTAGGTTTAAGAAAATAGGGACATAGGTCTTAGAGTCGGAATTTGGATCACATGTTTAATGCGATCACCATAATTCCAGGATCCTTTGGGGTGTATCCAGTACTAGTTTGTGTTCGCTATTTTGCTCGCGTTAATCTAAACTTCACAAATCCCCCGGGAGAGCTACTGTTTTTCTAAATGAAAAACCCTATGTGCTTTTCTATACCCCAGACAAAGTGTATGCAAAGTTTCAATACGATCGGTTGAGTTATTGGTGCGTGAAAGTGTAACAAACAAACTCACATTTCCGTTGATTTACCACGTTTCGAGATCAGGTTTGCAAGTAGCATATATTACCGCCTGTAAGAGATCTACTGCACGGTAATAGGCCTCTTCCCGAAGGAAGTTATTGACATTATCACCACGCCAGCCTTCCCGAACGTAGGTATACTCATAATCACTACTTCTGCTAACGACGTATTGGCGATTTCAAACTCTGAGAAATCCACAGTTCTATATTTTCCCACATACAGTAGTACTACAAAAACATTTCTACGGTTCAGGTTTCCTCACGATGTTTTCCTTCACCGTCCGCTGATAGCGTTACCAATTTAAATTAGTAAATGTACGTGAATCCGAAAAAATCGTTGGTACATGCCGGGGTTCGAAACTGCGGACATCTGATTGATAATCCACCGGTCAAACCACTACACGATCACGACTTACATATATGTACTATTAAATTTAAAAGTGTTTTATTTTACGCGTTTAATTAAGATAAAGAATATCGTTAACATTAGTTTTACAAAAATCGCACAGCGAAAGCGAAATATTATTTTAATTAGAACCACAAAAGGCAAAAGTCGGTTCCGATGGTGCTATACGTCATCCAGGCTGTCTGCAGCAACCCATTGTGGTTCCCGAAACTGTTAATCTGAGAGCAAATCTCGGTTTTTCAATACAAAAACGAATGTTTTATCCACGAATCTCGCCAAAAGACCAGACGCAAAGCATAAATCCTTCTTTAAATATACCCTTAACGAACTAAATGCGTTTTAGGACCTATGTCACAGAACATTAACAACGAATAAACTACTTTATTATATTTATCATACAAGTTACAACTGCTTAGATCCAATTTGTTGACGAGAGACTGAAAGGGTTCTAAAGTGTTATTACTGTCAAAGTGTAGTGTGCTTTAATAGCGATAGAATTGGGTTGAGAGTCGTATGTGTTTCTCGAAAAGGGTTTTTATAGCAATAAATAAAGGAATATCGAAGTTGGCTGTGTCAACAACGCGTTGCATTCTTGCGCGGTGTGTAGTATACACGCACACAGGCGCGAAGACGCGAGATGAACAAGTATGTGTGCGTGGACACAAATACTTATTGGTAAATGTTGACTTGAGCACAGAGGCTACGATGCACTGTAGAGACGCTTTATTTGTAAAATTATAATTATAGAACTAGTAACCAAAGATATCCAGAACTTTAGAAATTTTTTATCGCATGAGCATTGTGAGATAATTAATGGTAACTATTTAAGCATATGATTTCCGAAGTAGAAACGATCTTACTTATTTAATTTTCGTTTTTTTTTTAATAATTTGTAAACTTGCTAACTTGCTAAAATAATACCTTTGCTTACCTTTGGTTATAATGGGGAGAAGTCAGTCAAAAATGACTAAAGTTCTGTTTCCGTAATATTTTGATGTAGGTATGAATAGTAGGGTGTCCGTTATTTCCCAAATTGGATTTTATTCTGTAAACGCCCCTCAAATTTTTAGATTATGACCTAAAAAAAATATCAGACCCAAACCAGCCCTTAATATTTACATTCACCCGTGCCTAAATCATAATACATTTCCCATTTAAATAACATGGGATTTTTGCACTTTGCTTTTTTTCCACTGAAACAAATGTAGCTAAAAATACTTAAACAGCTATTTCTTGGAGGAAATTTAACGCTCTACAAAAAAGATCTGAACGCTTTTTTCGATAAAATTCACCGTTTAAAAGTTATTCAACAACAAAGTTGTACTCATAGTTAAATTCATCGTTTTTATTAATTTCCACCATAATTTTTATTTATATCAAACTAAACGCATACAGATAAGTAATAAAATAAATAAATACAAAAGTTGGATCAAAAATAAAGTATATTATTGCTTATAAATGATAGTATCAAAATATTTATAGTACTTTTTTCATTATAGCTGCTCTTGCATTTTTTGATCCAAACGTATCGGCTAACTTAAAAAACAAAAAGGTCATAGCGTTAAAAAATTGTGAATTAATGATATACCTATTGTACGAGTAACAGCGAAGGTTATAAAATTTTTCAAGTTACTCTTAGTCAAGTTATATTCGAACTTTCGAATCACATAGCCATCTCATCCACTCGCCCGAATCACCTCATTGTTTTTCTTCCATTACTTGGCATCCGTTGAGTATTTAATAAATCTTTTAACTTTTGATTTTGAATCAAAAACACTTTATTCAGTTTAGGCCCTAAGATGGCGTTTCTGAACGTCAAAACTACTAACATAAACAACCCAGTCATCAGAGATTGAATAAAGGATTAGTTTGAAAATAAGCTAACGTATGAAGGGCGGGAACCATCAAATTAGGCGGTCGAACTTTTTTTTGTTTAATATTAATTAGTGGCGATATATTGTAAATATTTATAGTTTATTCCTTCATTTCTTCTTTTTCTCGATCTTTTTATCCGTTAGTGTATGTTTTTTATCTAGTTTTCTTCTTGGTTGCAACTTGCAGTGGTAAGTTTTTTTTTTATTATTTAATCATGGATTTGGATCCTGATCCTGACCCCCCTCCAGATAAACAGAATCCCAGTCCATATAATCCTTTATTAACGTTGATTGACGCAGAAAAGTATATATCTGCTAAAGCAAATTCATCTGATAAACCTGTGGATGAAACTAAGAAAAAAAAGAAACATTTGCATAATTCTTTTAAACCTTTAAAAAGTTTTAATAATATTAAAATTAAACAGTCGTTGGTTTCTAATGATATCACTGTACTTAATGCTTTCAGCAAGTCTTCGGAGCCAGGCCAATTATCAGATACTCCCATTTTTTCAAATAGTACTAATATTCCTATGAATAACACAACCCGTCAATATTACAATGACACGGACCCTGGACCATATGTGGTCCATGTGGAATTAACATCAGAGGATCCAAAGTCAGGATTGTCATTACATCCCCTCAAATTTGGTTTTTTTCTACAAAAAAATAATATGCGGGATGTTTTGGAGGATGGGATTAAAAAGATTGGCAGAAATAGGTTAGCTGTAACTTTTAAGTCTGCTTCAGCAGCCAATATATTTTTAAAAAACCCTATTGTAAACAACAGTAACTATAAAATTTTTGTTCCATCTTTTAATATATGCAGAATGGGGATAGTTCGGGAGATTCCCATAGATTGGTCTCATGAAGATCTACTGACTAATTTAAGAGTTCCTGAAGGTTTTCGGACAATAATACGTTCTCGTAGAATTAGCAGGAAAGTAAATAATCAAGAGGGTGCATCGTGGGTACCTACACAAACGGTAGTGCTAACCTTCGATGGTCAGTCACTACCTTCTCGTGTTTTTTGTTTTTATACAGCATTGGCAATTGAACAATATATATTTCCTACAGTACAATGTTTTAATTGCTACCGTTTTGGCCATACCAGAATTCAATGTCGGAGTCAACCACGTTGTTACATTTGCAGTAATAATCATGAGGGTTCTTCATGTGGCATGGAGTCCATTTTTAGGTGTATAAATTGTTCAGGGTCTCATAAGGCTACTGACAAGTCATGCCCAGAATTTATTCGACAAAGAGACATCAAACATTATATGTCCACTCATTCTGTATCCTATCAAGAGGCAACAAAGGTATTCCCACCGGTTAAAAAAACTTTTGCTGAAGTTCTGACATCTACTACTGGTAATGAAAAGACTTTCCCATCTCTTCACATTCAGTCACACTCACCAGATGTACAGCCACATAATAATATAAACTCATACAGAAAAACTATTTATTTAAAACAAAAAACACATGCTCCATTATCTAGGGGTTATGATATTAAAACTCATAACAGTATAATTAAGGATTATGAAATTCCTGCATCAAATAATGGTTGTGCTTTGAATAGTAGTAGTAAAGAGTCTTCTAATGACAGTGTAGATTTAAATAAACTGATTACATCTTTAATGAATATTATTTCCAATTCTTCTTTACCGGACCACGTTGCTATCACTTTAATACAAAATATAACTGTAACACTTTTTAATTCCTTCAAACATGGATTACATTCTACAGTGGAATTGTAGAAGTTTACCTTCAAAATGGACTGATTTACATCATTTGATCAACAAATTTAAACCTCCAATTTTAGCTTTATGTGAAACTTGGTTGAAACCTAGTACTTTATTTAAAGTACCAGGTTATTTCATATTAAGAGATGATAGGGATGATGGTTTTGGAGGCACAGCCCTTCTTATTAAGAAAAGTCTCCTCTTTAAACCTTTATCTTTTACTTCATATGACAAGACAAAATTAAATGTTGTGGGAGCTATCATTGATAATATTTCATTTCTTTCTATCTATATTCCTCACAAAGATATATCAGTTATTCCTATGCTTAAGAACATTATGGAATCCATTTCTTCTCCAGTTATTTTTTTAGGTGACTTTAACGCGCACCACTCTCTTTGGGGCGCTCCCAATGATGATAGGTTGGGTATTGAACTTGTTAATTTATTTGATGACTTAAATTTATGTATTTTAAATGATGGTTCAATAACTCGTCGTGGTGTTCCAGGGCAAGCTTGTAGCTATTTAGATATTTCTCTTTGTTCTTCATCTCTCTCTTCTCTTTTCATGTGGAGGTGTCTTAATTTATCATATGGTAGCGATCATTTTCCAATAATTATTTCGAAACCTTCAGCTTCCCGTTTCACATCTCTTCCACCTTTACTGAAATATAAACTGGCAAACGGTAATTGGGAATTATTTAGTTCAATTCTGGATGACAAAATCAGAACTCAACCAGAAGTTTTCTCACATAATGTAAATCAATCATATCATAATTTTATTCAGTGTTTGACATCAGCTGCCGATGAGGTATTTTCTTATAAAAATGTTGCCAGCAGTCATATATCGTCTCCTCCTTGGTGGGATAGTGAATGTACTCAGGCTATCAACAGGCGAAATCTGGCTGAAAGAGAATGTAATTTGATGCTCGATTTAAATACCTTTCTGCGATATAGAAATACTGTAGCGGCAACTAAAAGACTTTTAAAAAAGAAGAAGCGGGATGGGTGGCGACGTTTTTGTCTGTCAATATCCCCCGATTCATCTTCTTCTATGGTTTGGAGTAATATTCGTCGATTTAGGTCTTCAACAAAAAATAATAATTGTACTTCCTTTTCACGTGATTGGGTTGATTCTTTTTTAAATAAACTGGCCCCAAAGTATGTTCCTAATTTTGATCAGATGCCTAACGTGTACAGTACTGATTACAGTGATAATTTAGACTCCTTAAATGCTCCTTTTTCAATGCAAGAATTGAAATTGGTTCTCAATCGTGTTTCTGATTCTACTCCGGGGATCGATGGCATTCCGTACTCATTTATTGTTAATGCAAAACCTTTTACTTTATCTTTTTTTTTAAATATAATCAATATTGTAGTTGAAACTGGCTGCATTCCGGATTCCTGGAAGCAACAAATTATAATTCCTATTCTTAAACCTAACAAGGATCCTTTGGATTCGAAATCTTTTAGGCCTGTAGCTTTATCATCTGTTCTTTCTAAATTGACCAAACACCTCATTAAAAATAGATTAGAATGGTTCTTAGAGCATTATAATTTATTAAGTACCTCTCAATTTGGGTTTAGGAGGGGACGTAGTGTTTTTGACAATCATTCTATTTTTTCCACAGATATTCAAATTGCCTTAACTCGAAATGAATCACTGGTGGCTGCATTTCTTGACATAGAAGCGGCGTATGATAATGTTGACTTGATTATTTTAAAAAACAAATTGGAGTTTTTTAATGTTCCTTTAAAATTTATAGATTTCATTTTTAATCTTTTTAGTGGTCGATCTATTATATTGAGAACTCTGGGAGTAGACAATCACAGTAGATTACTCTGGAAAGGTGTGCCTCAAGGATCTGTTCTTAGCCCTATGTTGTATAATGTTTATTCAAGCAACTTAGACTCTGCAGTTTTGCCTCAATGTAGTGTCCTTCAGTATGCCGATGATTTGCTAATATATTCCTCTAATAATTCAGTTATATTAGCCACTAGTATAGTACAACAGTCTCTGGATAGATTATCGCAATGGCTCTCTGAACATTGTCTTTCACTTTCTGTTTCTAAAAGTAAAACAGTTATCTTTTCCCGTAGGAAAACTAATCCTCACGTTAGCGTTTCTTTTAATCAGTTGATGTTACCCATTTGTAATGAAGTTATTTTTCTTGGTAGGAAATTTGATAGCAAATGTACTGGTAGGCCTCATATTGATTACATAGTTGGTAAATGTGAACGTAATATTAATATCCTAAGAGCACTTTCTGGGGTTTGGTGGGGTGCTCATCCTTTTTCTTTAAAATTAGTTTACATTGCGTTAGTAAGAAGCCTGCTAGAATATAGTGCATTTACAATGTGTCCAGTTAATAAATCTGCAATACATAAACTTAACCTAATTCAATCTAAGAGTCTGCGTATTGTCATAGGAGCTATGAAAAGCACCCCAGTTAATGCACTACAAATAGAATCTGCTGATCCACCGCTTCATATCAGAAGGCAATATTTATCAGATAGGTTCCTATATAAATCTTTACAATTTCGAAATCATCAACTTCATCATAAAATTGCATACCTTAACATTCTATTGGATTATAATAATAATTATTGGCAACGCAGATCCATTCCGCATTTAGTTCAAAGTTTCAAAAATTTAAATAAATACGTTTGCGTTGTTAATGCTTTTCCTTGTCATCCTCTATTTTTTTTCGATTATAGTGTTCTTATTTTCCAACCAGATATACGTTTATCAATAGGTATAGAAAAGGATGTCCCAAATCCTGATGCTGAACTTTTTAAGTTTATTGATAAAAACGCTCCAAACGCGGAAATTTTTTTTACTGATGCTTCAAAAGCTTTAACTGAAGATATTTCAGAATTATTTGTAAATGTTTCTGCATTCCATAATAATAATGCTCAAGGCGTAGGTGCGGCATTTTATCAGTTCTCTTCCGGATATTTTGGACTTTTTAAATATTCTCCTCTTATTTCTATTTTTTCTGGAGAGTGTTTAGCTGTTCTGAAATGTATTGATTATATAATAACAAATAAAATATCTAGAGCTGTAATTTTTACGGACTCATTAAGCTGTTTACAGTCTCTTTTGCATAATCCGTTTAAAAAAACTAATTTCTCAGCTATCTCTCTTGTTATTAAAAATAAACTTAATCATTGCTACCAACTAAGCTTACAAGTATCCTTGATATGGATTCCTGGTCATTCAGGTATTCAGGGTAATGAAAATGCAGATAAATTGGCAAAAATGGCTGCTTTTCAAGGTGCGTTTGTTAATATTCTGTATAGTAATGATTTGGTTTCTACTCTGCCTCGTGAAGACTTGATGGAAAAGTGGAATACAGAATGGAGCAATTCAATTAAAGGTCAATTTTATAAGTCGTTTCAACCTAAAATTTCAATGAAACCGTGGTTTTCTAAACTTAGATTAAATAAGAAAACAACGACTGTTATTTCAAGGCTAAGGTTTGGCCACTGCTCTTCCCCACTTCATTTGAACAAGCTAAGAGTTAGAGACTCGTCTATTTGCGAGTGTGGCCTTGAAGATGGTAGCATTGTACATATTCTTTTTAATTGTCCTCTTTATAACTCTCTACCACTGTATGATATTTTGTGTAGTTATAAGGCTATCCTTCCATGTGATCTTTCATCTATCCTGTCCCTTAATAATAAAACGTATGTTATATCGCTGATAAAGTTTCTTAATTATCATAATATTTCTTTGTAAACCTGCGATGTTATTTTTGTGTATATATTGCCTACTACAACCTTTATCCGCCTCCTCACTATTCCCGCCCAAATCCATCATTGTATATAATCCTCAAGATAAGTCATTATAAAAAGTCTGGAAGTGGAAGTTATAACAAGAAGAGTGCATTAAGATGAAGTGACCAATTTATTACATGAAAATGGCAGGAATAGTCTTTGAAAAGGACTGGGTTGCCAATAACGAAAAAGAAAGAAAGAAAGAAAGAACCCAGTCATCAAGCCGAACCAGCAAGAAACTCGATCAGATTTATCTTTTAAATATACATATCTTAATATATATATTTCTTGTGTGCGTGTGTATGTGACTGAACTCCTCCTAAACGACTGGACCGATTTTGATGAAATTTTTTGTGTGTGTTCGTGGAGATTCGAGAATGGTTTAGATTCACAATTGGACCCGGCAGGTGGCGCTGCGATCGACTTTTAGGATTTTTTTTGTTTTCAAGGCAGGACAACGTCCGCCCGGTCCGCTAGTCTATATCTAAAATACATTGGCGTTACAATCGTTTTTAGTGAATGCACAGAGAGAGGTCTCAATTCCAGACATCACCAGCGTTGACATATTGATCCACCTTTTAAAAGCCTTTTGACACCAAAACCGGCTTGACATGGCGCGCAAACTTACAGTCCGGCAAATCGGTAATATGCTTTGGGATTTTGTTATAAAACGTGACACTGTGACTAGCTAGTATTATTATAGATTAGCATTATTGGAGTAAGACCTGTCAAAAGTTTACTCTGTATTTATAATTACTGTTTTTTTTTCAATATAATTTGTCTCTAAGGTTTTTCTGTCCATACTCAGCTGACCTTGAGCCGAGTTGACCCGTTCCCGCGAATCAGCCGCTATGTTAGCCCTGCCGGTGCTCTGGCCTGGCAGGGAAGACAGGGGAGCTCGCGGGGGGAGTGATTCCGAGTAAACTTTACATGTTGCCAACATACAAAACGGTGGGTGGTAGCTTTAATCTAAAATAATAATAAACCTGTGTAACCGAAGTTTTCCACTTTCTTATGAAACTTCATACGATACTAAGGATAATGTCGACTGTCGAGGCAAAACTACGCAAAAATAATTGAGTTAATATATGTAAGAGGTCATCATGCCTTTGTTGTTTTAACATTCTTTTCGGGCTATTAACCAGAACTGAAAGCAGAAAAACATTCGTATATATCTGATTGGTTAATAATTGACAGCCCAATTTTAGCTACAATCACACGTCCCATTTGTTCTTAGATTTTTTGAAATTACTTTTACATTTCTTTCTAAGGCAGTTTTTCAAAAGGCAGGATTGTTATAAGACAATCCAAACTTCTTATATTCTCTATGTATTATATTTTATTCAACTTTGCAGAAGTCTTGGGAAAATCGGTTCTTAATATAATATCGGCTTGCTTATAAGAATCCTGCTCTTTCTAGCAAGAAGTAAAGTGATACTCATAAATAGGTAAATTATTGAAGCGATGCAGCTGTTGGAGAATTGGTAAGATTTACAAGCGAGTTGTTCCAAAACCAATTATAACCAATTATCGATAGGCGTCAGTAAAGATTGGGATCTTCTTTGAGAACGATTGTAAATAATCACTGAATATCATGCAAGCTACAGGTTTCTGATAATATGTTAAAGTACCTATATCGAAAAACCAGACGTACTTTTTCGTCCAATTTTAGTAGATCAGAGTGATGACGGAGCGGCAAAATTACAGTGTCTTTGCAGTACAGACTCATATCTTTGAAATATTATTAGATATTATTTTAATGAAGATTAGATACAATTCAAGATCAATTATAACTGTCAAAAGATCTGTTGAGAGACGCTTTACTCATGCAGAATTATAAGATGATTAAATATTTGGAATAACTATTCTTGTTCCTATTCCAAAATGTGTTTCTGTTATATACTGTACAAAATATCCATTCACGTCTAATTTTGTTGCATCGTGATATAATTGTGCCTTATCAGTCATATTTCTAATACTTTTTTTAGTAAATTGTGTATCATACAGTTGATGCTGCTTTTAGTATCTATTTAAAATTTGCTTATTGTGTTCTACCATCTTCGATTGTACCACGAGACATCTATGGTCAAACTATAATTTATCCTAACTAATATTATAAATGTGTTAGTGAGTTTGTCTGTTTGTTACGGTTCCACGCCTAGCCTTAACTATTTAACCCATCATCCCGAAATATATATACACGTTTTTAGGGGTCCAGAAAGGAATATGGGATACCTTTCACCATAATGTGACTAAGGGATACGTCAATTTTAAATTGACACGAGCAAAACCGCAGACAAACGCTACAAATACAAATAAAGGGATAAAGTGTTTCAATTTTTGTCCAATGTAACGTAAGATTATAATTTTTCCCCGAACTCAAAAAACCCACAACGGAAGTACCAGAATCAGGTCATTGCACTAATATACTTACCACACATTAGAAGGCGAAGCAGAAATACTGCAAATCACTAATCACAATAGACTATACTTAAATTAAGTTAAACTCAGCAGTTAGGAAACTTCTGAAACATATTAATCGTGAATACCTATTTTATATAGGCGCTAATATTATTCTAATTTAGATAAATTTAGTTAGAATAATTATAGACGTAATAGAAATAATTACGTTAACTCGGGTACAAATCGAAGCCCTGAATTAGTAGAGAATAGAAATGATAATGACCTTGTTAATTGAGTTTTTTGCGGGATTTTAGTCTATCGTGTGGTGGGTTTATCCATAATCTTGCGTTATTTGACTCTATATTTACTATATTGACTCTATATAATATTGGTGGCATTTTACGTAATATAGTTCGGTTGTTGTGCATAAATGAAGTGAATAGAAAATAATACTACGGAGCATGAATTCTGAGATGCCACTAAAACTCCCTGAAAAGTTCTAGCAAGGAAGCCACCATCTTGTTAGAACGTTGAAATTATTACAAGATACTTTTATTATAACTCGATAATGGCAGCAATAATTTGGAAGATTGGTTGTCAAAAATAAAATAAAACTAAAACATTCTCCATTGCTCGTTATTGCATTGTGCCTTTAACTGAATTCAACAATTTATCGTATATCTTCATCAGATACGATGCACTTGTTCTGTGGAGATAATGAAAGAAAAAACAAATAACTCACAACCGTCTGGCTTGATGTCATCAGGATATTAGGATAATAGCTTCACGCCCGATGAAATGAAGTACAGATGTTATATCACAAAAGGAAAAAGTGATAATTAAGTACTTAATCAATGGGTTAGTTTTCACTGCACGTTCACATGGTTTAAGGGAACGTTGGAAGATTGATGAGCTGGGTCGATGACATTATGAGTCGGAAAGACCTTGACAGAAATGGAATTAAAGAGTTTTTTTTTCGAACTGACTACTCTATTGGTCACATTCAGCTTCACCGGACTTTTAAGGCGAGCGCTTAAGGCACTCAGCCAATTTTATTTGATAAAGTTCTGAAAGGATGCCAATGAAATTTACCATAGATGTAGCTTGGCCCCGATCATAATTAGATGAATAGCAGATGAGATTGTGTGCTCAAACGCTAAAAACTATCTTTATATATAAGTATCTTCTGTACGTGTGTATGTCACTGAACTCCTCCTAAACGGCTGGACGGATTTTGATGAAATTTTGTGTGCGTGTTCCAGTGGATCCGACAATGGTTTAAATTCACAATTGGATCCGGTAGGTGGCGTTGGGGTTGAATTTTTGGATTTTTTTCTATTATCAAAGCAGGACAACGTCCGCCGGGCCTAGCGTAAAGTATAAAAAGAAAACAGCATTCTCCAATATCGAACCAAACATTGTTGGCTGGGATTCTGTGAGAAAACTAACACAAAAGTGTGGCATTATAGTATTGTATCTTATTCAGCTCATGAAATAAAACATTTATCGTACAATTATAACAATACAATCTCGTTTTTTTTTCGAACTGACTACGCTACTGGCCTAGCGAGGCCTTAACAGCTTCACCGGACTACGTCTTACGGAGGCTCAAGAGCGTCTATAGGTGGAGACGTATAAATCATGATGGCAGTTCTCGATCACTCAACGTTTTAAAGAGTAATAAATACCTACTACTACTATTACTAGAATATATCGAACAATAAACTTTACTAACGATTTTTTCCTTCGTCAATAACCGGTATTATGACTAATGAATTATAGTAAATAAATATAGGCAAATCTCGAAAAGAATGTTAATCTACGCTTTATTTTTCATGTAAACTACTTTTAGAAAACATGAAAAGGGATAAAAATGAACCAAAAAAAAAATTCTTCAATCGATACCTAACGATCATAAACAAAATCATCTATCCACGGCTACGCAGCTTCACTGTGGACCGTTCGCGAGCCCTTCAAAATTAACCGGTTCCTATCTACCTACTCTCTCTTACATACGGCGTCCTTGTACACCCGTCCCTGTCTGCCCTTCGGACATTTTTTCATCTCACTCTCACCAGTGCTATAACTACCACTTTCCCTTTTCAAAGGACGAAGACACCGATGTTCCCCATCCAGCTCACGCGTTCGCCGTTTTATATCTGCGTCCCTGTCGTCAGTTTCCAGGATTTGACCTTGAGACGGAGATGCAGTCTTTGGTCAGAGTTATTTTTACTTTTTACTGAGAACGATGACTAAATACGTAAAGCGAGTTCTGGCCGGGTCAGCTTCTTTTATGTACAAAAACTTCGATGAGTTTTTTTGTCTAATTAAACTTAGTTTGTTCCGCTACTTTCATTGTAGTAACCTTTACAACTGTATATTTTTGTCATATCTATACACTTATTTGTAGAAGCTATATGAAAAACTAGAATTTATTTGCGTTAATTTGCAAAATGCAAAGTTAGTGATGAATGTGGCCAAAGTATAACATTTTTCGATTTTCTAAAATTACGTAGTAAGGAATTTTCAAAATTTTTTGATTAATACAGGTACATAGCGATATAGTACATGGTTCCTCATAGCAGACACAGTGCAATTCAAATACAATGGCGATTACACAAACATCTGACACTCATCAATGTCAATACAGCGTTCCTAAATAGTATACACTAAAAGAACTTAGAACAGTGTCCACATATTCTCATGAATAAAAGTACGATTAGTGACGACCTAATCTGGAACAGATATCCTACCGGATGTTTCACTTAGATTCGGATTGCTAGGTTAAACCACAAGATCGCCTATTTTAAGTGACTATCTATACTAAGGTGGTAAACATGCCAAACTTAGAGTGGAACTGACTATCAAGTGCAGCTGCCAGAACACAGCAGCAAGTGGTTGGCGATAGATATTCAACTTGAGTGTTAACCAGGCGGATTTAGAACAAAACCCACCAAACTATTGGCTCATTAGGATGTTTTCCTTCACGGAATGCACCAACTTAAAGATTTGAAGCTAAGTGAATCGACGCAATGTGCAAAATTTATATCCTGTCTGGTTTACTAATACTGTCAGGGAGAAAATCTCTCGCCAAACAAGTACCAGTAACTTTTGGCAACTGAATTTATCTCTCTAGGCTTAGCATGGGTAACCACATAACCTAATAACTCCAGTGGTCGAATATTAAGTTAACCCTTAAATGAATATTGTTGCCAGTTATCTCCATTCTAGTTCCACTTACTTTTATTCAAAGTGTGTACTTTTCCAAAAGCGTTTCAGAACCTTAGAAAATATATTACATGTGAAAGAAAAATTTACATTACTTTTGGCGAGTAAGTTATATATTTTTTGTTGTTTTGAAATTAGTTTTAAAATTCAAAACAAAGAAAATCATGCATTTAAGGGTTATAATATACATAGTAATAAAAACATAAGTGGTTAATTATTAAATAAGATCCTAATTAATTTTCACGCTTCTTATCCAAGATTTCTTCTATCAAGTATATGTCAGACTCAGTCCGCTATACAAATATGTTCGAGTTTTTTTTTTAATCGTAATAAATCATTGCAACTCGCAACGGACTAAACTAGAATTGAGTTAAATCTGGCAGTTAGTAAGTTTGCGAATTTCTAAGTCTCGAACTTTTAACTCTGGCACCAATATTATCCTAATTTAGTTTAAACTTCGTTAAATTAATGTAAAAGTGAATAATAGATACAATAATAATGAAACTAGATCAAATCGAATCCATGGTAATTATATGAATAGGAGGTATATACGTATTTGTATAATACATACATACATAAGTATCATTATCATTACATAGTATAAAACAAAGTCCCCTATCGCGTCTGTCTGTCTATCTGTTCGCGATAAACTCAAAAACTACTGAACGGATTTTCAACCGGTTTTCACCAGTGGATAAAGTGATTCATGAGGAACGTTTTGGTATATAATTTGTCATGGATTGTTTTTATAATCAGCGTGGGACAACGTCTGTCGAGTCCGCTAGAGTGTATTATAAAGTAGTATTAGACTTCGTACAAAGACATCAATAAACACGTATCATTCTTTAAACATTTTAACGTAGTAATATTATTTATTGCCCTTGCAATTACATTTCAAAGAATATTAAGAAGTGTATTTTTATCAAATACTAGCTATGCCCGCGGCTTCGTCCACGTAGAACCTGATTTACAAAACAATGACTAATAAAGTCATCTGAACGTATTTAGTCCATTTGCTTATCTACTTATATCTCATACTTAAGTCGCGGCGCTATTAAAATTACAATAACTTTCGGAGTGAATAACAAATAGAGTGGACCGATTTTAATGAAACAAAGACTGAGTCACTCCCGAGGATATGCTTTATGATTTTCTTATATGAGGTTTTATTGTGAACCCATTAATTTAGCAGTGATGCGTGTTCATACAAACAGACAGATAGACAGACATTTCTAAAAATGATTGAAATGTATTCTTACTTGTTCCTAGACACCTGCAATATTTTTTTTACGAAAATCGAAAAAGTACAGACACGTTAGATTTACATTCTTATTACATGTATGGATTAGAGCAATAGAAAAAAAACAGATTTTCATAGTTAAATAAAAAAATCTAAGCAAATGCGTATTATATCGAACATAATTTATTTACCAACCATATAATTTACAAACATATAGGCGATACAACAGAATAGGCACATTAGACATTGTATGGCTATAATAAAATAGCGAGCAGTTCAAACTAAGCGTAGATTTATTTATTTAGCAAAATCGTCAGTGACCATTACACTAAGCACAATTTAAAAAGGAACAATTGAAATAAAGAACTATATTAGATAATTAAGCCAAGCGCAACGATGTTTATCTCGAAGAAAATAACTTTATCTGTAAAAAAAAACAGATTCGAGATACAAATGAGAATAGTGTCAGCTATAAACATAAAATATTCAAGAAATAAGAATGACAAAATACATAACTCGTCATTAATTATCTCTCAAAAATCTTGTTATTATATCAGTATTGTCACCAAGAGTATTATCAGATTTGCATATTCACCCTATGTTGGAGTCATGTGTAAGATTCGCTTTTACCGAGGGCACCTGAATGGATACATCTATCTATATATTGGGATATCGATGAGTAACCCTTAAATCAAAATTGTTCCTGACGTACGGGTTATTTATGTTTGAAGTATTACTTCAAAGATATCAATTTATCCATCGATTTATATATAGATAGTTTATACAACAAACTTGTAAAAACAATTGACCTGTTTACCTATTTGTAGTGTCCTAAATACGTGTTCTGCTTAGCATGATATGTAATGTATCGTCCTATACAAAAAGTAAAAGTAAAAAATATAATAAAATTTCGTATCTGAAAGTTTTGTATTTGGACGTTTCATACATAAAGCATCAGATAAATCGAGAAGCAATAAAAACTGTTACAGAATATTTTTAAAATTTTATCTATATCATTTGCTATTTTTGTGGTATTTCTTCAAATAGAAAATCTGTCTCTCAACGCCTACACGTGAGGATTAAGTAGGTATTATCATTTATCTTAGACTAAATCTTCACTTAACAATAGTTGAAATTCTGGTCAAACATTAACCTTATATATAAGAAAAAATCGTGTCGTGGTCGTAAAAGAGTCGCGGTTGTGTAGTGGTTTGACCGGTGGAATATCAATACGATGTCCGCAGGTTCCAACCCCGACACGTACCAACTAATTTTTCGGATTTCACGTACATTTACTAATTTACACTGGTAACACTATCGGCTGACGGTGAAGGAAAACATCGTAAGGAAACCTGAACCGTAGAAATGTTCTTGTAGTACTACTACTTAGTGTATGTGGAAAAACATAGAACTGTGCGTTTCTCAGAGTTTGAAATCGCCAATACGTCGTGGTCTGGAGTGGTGATTACGCCCATACTTTACTTCGGCCTATGGCCTATGGCCTTGCAATGGGTCTCTTACAGGCTGATAATGATGATGATGATAAGAAAAAATCAACATTTTCATAAACTTATATTAAATATCATGATTTTTTTTTATATCATAGGAGGCAAACGAACACGTGGGTCCCCTGATGTTAAGTGATCGCCACCGTCCATAGACACTTGCAACACCAGAGGAGTCGCAAGTGCGTTGCCAGCCTGTGTTTGGGGGAGGGGGGAGGGAGGAGGGGGAGAGGGGACGGGTAAGGGGGAGGGGAAGTGGGCCTCCGGCGCTCTCACTGAGCGAACGAAACGCAACAATGCAAGCACTCTTACTTCACGTCGGTTTTCTGTGGGAGGGTGGTAGTACCCCGAGTGAGCCGACCCATTCATGCTGAAACCAGTAATAGCTTCAGCGTGGCTCTACCACCTATAGAATTTGATTGTTATATATTTATTTTCTCTCCCTGTATATTCAATATTCACTAGATATTATTAAACTATAGTATCCGAAATGATTTATATATTACAACAATATTTAATTGGAATCCCATTATTTATAATATTAAAATGACTTTCAAATAACGCTATAACGGTAAATAAATTCAGTTAACAATTTACAAATATTAATGTAATATGTAACTGAAGATATTAATAACTATATTATAATTCTTAAAATATAATAAATAATTACGGAAATACTAAGTCGAATGTCAACAAAAATAAAAGTTGTGTGTAGGTCACACGCACTAGAAGTGAAATTTAGTATTCTGATTAACTTTTAAAGAATACACTATGGACGTTGTAATCATTTTTCGGTATTATTTTTAATATTTTAATAATAATACACAACACAGAATAATTTTCAAAAGTGCGCGATAGTCACTACGATCCAACAGAACAATAATGTGCTATAGAATTCAACGTTTCTCTCTCTCTCTCTGTATATATTTCAAGTATATTAATAATACAGTATATCATTCTTTCACAGCCTAAAACCTACATGCATATATAGCTTTCTCTTTTTCGTTTTATAAAATACAATTCACACCGTCCCAAACGAATTTTCACTTCAAAAAAAGAGTTAAACATAGGTAGGTATGTTTGTCACTCATCACTCATTCGAACCGATAGAAACACATACATTAAATCAAAATATCATGTAAAACAGTATTTAAAAAGAATTAAAAGCAGAGGTTAAACGATAATATTACTATCTATTTTCAGTATATCGAAATAGCATCGAGTCACAAGACAGCACAGTTCAATGCGCGGTTCAACGCACTTCACCACTTGCGTCCACATCTCACACAAAAGGAACAAACACGAGCGACCTTCAACGAAAAACCAAAAAGATCTCCGCTCCTGACCTACATACGGCTCATGAGATAAAAACGAATAAATAAAATAATAATAAATAAAAAAAATAAGGTAACAGGCGCACGAAAATAAAAATAATAACGAGATTACGGTTACGCGGCCGTCGCGCGTTTTTCATTCACGCTCCAGTAGAATAGTTTTCTTTTTAAAGGAATACCAGTACGTGCCGCGAACTCTTGCCTTCGGTCCTCTTGCCTTTTTATTTTTCCTTTTATTTCCACGTCTTTCTTTTTTAATCATTTCACGAATATGGAGCTCCTTTTTATCGTTTTCCCGGTGGTTTCGTTGCGTCCCATTCATGAGCGCGCTTCGTTTGCTAGTAGGGTTGCCATCGATATAATTTTAATACATAGTAAATAGCTATACGCCTTCAGCTCTGCTTGGTTAAATTGTAAAACTGTATTTACGTTATTTTTGAAATGAAAACTTTTTTAGTCGCGTTGTGCGGTATTTTTGGCAGGAGATAAATTCATAATTTCGCTTCATGACATGCTACGTAAGCATGACCGGCCGTAATGCGCTTGCGTCAGACTAGCGACGCGTAGTATAGGGGTCTGTGTACATGTAATGTTGATATTTTGCAGCCCATCATACGTTTGATTGATTAATAGACTTTATAGAAATGTATATAATTATTGCTCCGAGTGTCAATAGATATGAAAACCACACTAATGTTAATAATTTCAATAAACAAATTCTGAAATTTAAATATTGTCATTCACACTATACTTAATATGAAAATTCAAAAGAGGACACATTTATTTCATTGCTTTGAGTTTTCACTTCTGTCGGTAGTCCTTATGGTTGCCTCGACTTTTTTTTATAAATGAAGCTTTAACACTGTATATTGTTTTTTACACATAACTAGCTGACCCGACCTCGCGTTGCTGTGGCGCAGTTATTGCATTGAACTGGAGTTGAAAAAGAAAATTAAAATTAAAAAGTAGCACCATCTATGAGATATTTATAACATTAGATCCTACAGTTGTCTGTCAACAAACTATTTTAAAGCGCCATCTATTCCATACTGATGACACGTACAATTAATAACAATAATCAACATTGATAATCATTTTATTTTTAATTAAAAAATATTGAGGCCATTAATCGAAATATAAATTATCCTATCTCTCAAGTTGGACCAAATTATACATAAAAGCCGTAGTTTCGTAGTTCATCGTGGACAAACATCATGACACAATAGTTTTATATATTCAAATTTATTACCCAAATAATAGTACTAAATTGGATGCCGTAAATTTAGTTATAATGGTAAAATCTTTTAATTTCGTAATAATTCAGGATTTGGTCGTGTTTAACATTCGTAATTTGTTTTATGACATAAAAGCGGTCACTGTGTTTTTAAATATATAAATATAATTTATGGTAGAGTCAATTTTATTTCTGCAATATTTAATCCAATATTTATGGATTTGGGTATTATAATATGGCAACAGAATGAAGTGATTATTATTTTATGTCCATTCGATTCGCTTTTAACCTAATAACTTATTCCATATATTAATGAATATAAGAGAATGCATACTAAAACCGGATCTCAGAAAAATATATTTATGATTTATAAGAGGGCTATGTATAAGTTTTAATGTTTTTTTGACCTATGAAGACACTAGCGAACAGACAGACAGAAAGATGTTTTACGTTTAATAATATGTAAAAATCAATTTTGTATTTATTGGTAACTAAATAAAATAAAGACATCCTGATTAGTAAATAATTTTGTGCGTAAATGATATTCATACTTATTAACTTCAAAATGGAGGACATTGTAAATTCAATGAGTTATAAGCCGATTTAGAAAAATTAAAAAGAATGAATTGAATTTTATGAAACAAAAATGTGTAACGAAAAAGGGATAGCTATAAATGTATATATAGGTTTTATGCTGTGAGAGAATGAGATAGAACGCGTTTTTATATAGTTGCTCTATATCGTCTCCTCTTTATACGATGGTTCGTAACGGTCTGCGTCCCCACTACTCTACCTTTGTATACGGGTCCATACACGGACTCTGCATACCATGGAGTCTAGGCTCCATATTGTATACTATTTTCATAATGCACTCGAAATATATACAAAGAGAGATGTAGACATATGTCAATCTCTTAAAAATTAATTACAATACTAAGTTCTACCGTGTGTGAACACGCTTACAAGCTTATAAATTGTTTTATCCTTTTTATTTCGTTTTAATAACGTTGTATACTAAAAAGGTACTAATATGTATGTATGTTAATCTTGTGTGATGAATTTCACTGCAAATTCAAGCTTATTAAAGTGAAATTTTATTTCCATCGCTACAATTTTTTTCATCCCCCTATCGCATGTCGATTACAGCCGACCGCGGTGTAGAGGAGGTACAGCGTAAGGCGCTCGGTAGAGTTGCCAAGGTCAATATGTCAACGCCCATGACTCAATTCAAAATGATTTAAGTAAATATTGTGCTCAGTTTTTAACATGCGTCTATCATCTGAATAACCGTATTTATTATGTATTCCGTACTCTAATACGCAGATTGAAATTATATTTTATAGTGAGATATCTTGTCTAATATTGATTCCCCATTTCCCAATTATTAAGTTAAGATTAAAACCGCGATTTCAATACTCTAATAATTTCCCGAAAATTTTCAGTTAAATGCCTACCATCCGAAATAAAGTTATACTTGCAACGTGGTTTCATAAAAGCACGCAATTTTTTTAGCCTCTTTTCATCATACCTGAAGTAGAAAATTTTTCTCTTTTCTTAAGTTTCTTTAATTCCATATATTGTCATCAAATCTTGAGCTATGTTCAGAATTTCAAGTATGTACGTTACTCTTTGGGTGTTGTTAAAAATATACTAAAATGTAATATGAACAGACAACGTATAATATATGATTTATTAGTATAATACAAACATTCAATTTTTGATTGCCAGGGTTGTCGTTGTCACATAATTCACGAAGTTAACCCTGCGTATCGTATTCTCTGTAAATGAATGGAGACTCGTACATAATATTACAAGTTTTGACAGCCCTGTACGAGTTGAGTCCAAGTTTTTGTTGTTTTGAAACAATTACGATTTACAACCGGTCAATGTATTTGTCCGCGAGCGGTATGCTGTTTATGTTTTGTTTGTTATTACGTCACTGAAAGGGGACCACTTGTCTTCAACTGTGACGATTCAATAACTATATGTACGATTAATTCTTAAACGGTTTCATTCAAAATATTTCAGCGTATAATAAACTAGTGGCCGCCCGTGACTTCGTCTGAGTCTGTCTCTTTACATATTACTAGCTTCTGGCCGCGACTTCGTTCGCGTGGAATAATTACTTTGGGTCAACGCTACCTTTAACTCGTGACTTCGTTTACGTAGAAAATGAGAATGTTCTTAAATAATACGTTAACTTCGATTTTGAAACATTCTTCATTGGTGCTTCACTCCATTGGTCTTAGCGATATGTAGCCTATAGCTTTCCTCGATAAATAAGCTAGCTAACAATGAAATAATTTTTCATATCGGTCCAGTAGTTCCTGAGATTAGCGCGGTCAAGCAAGCAAACTCTTCAGCCTTATATTATTAGTATGGATAGGTTAAAGTAAATTATAATATTAGTAAATTAGTATAGATAATAATATCTTTGTGTAAATCTAATGATTTATGTAACGCACGCTGAGATAACTATAGATGATGGAAGTACTTCCAACGTACTTGGTGCTCATCGTTATATATATATATTTATTTATTTCTGATATATAAGCTTTATTAGTGAAAAGATTATCATTGCATTGTTGCCTTTCGTTCGGTCAGTGAGACCGCCGGGGACCCACCTCCCTTCCCCCAAACACAGGCTGGCAACGCATTAGCGACTCCCCTGGTGTTGTTAGTGTCTATGGACGGCGGTGATTACTTAACATCAGGTGACTCGCCTGTTCGTTTGCCTCCTATGATATAAAAATAAAATAAATTTCATCAATATCTGTAGAGTAGTTATTGTGTGAGGAAATAACAAACATACATGCATACTCACAAACTATCAGTTTTAAATTATTAATAGGATTTTAATAATGAGCATTTACGCGGGAAATTTGTCTCAGTATTGTAAGGTATATTCGGATAATATCAGCCTATGTCCTTTGTCACGTTCTAAGCTACTTTTGAGTCCACTGTAATCAGTTCACCGATTCACTGGTGAGTCAAAGAGAAACCGTTTAGACATGTATAATATTTGTGTGTATAAAGAATACTTTTTTTCTATGTTATGGGTTTTAGCGATTAACTACAATTTCACCTGATATTAAGGACGCTGTGGCTTGAGATGGTAAATATGTTAACCTAGAGAATAATACAGAAAATGATAAATACAAAAATAATAGACTGAGCTTATTCTTTACAATAAATAAATTACCAATTTCTACAAGCATTAAAACAGAAAACTTACACAAATCACATTAAAATCAATTTTACCGCATGAAAAGTTAACGATCTAAAGAATTATCAAGTTATTTTTTTTATTTATTAATATTTTGTACTAAAACTGAAAATTATCTTATTGTAATTTAGGGAACGTACCCAAATCACGTGACCCTTCAGCAGGGGCAGGGGGTCTTCAAAGTACCACTCTTGGTCACAAGGAGGAGGGAGGGGGGTTAGGTTTTCGTCACGTAGTCAATATCATCTAAAGGATATCTCATGCTTTTAAAACTCACAGGCAGCAACACTGACGTACATATACCAAAGTAGGGCTAATGTATAATGCATTAATAAAGACAAATATATTTTTTAACCTTCTGTTTGCAAAAAATGATAAAAAATCGTATTCATAAATTACCACGTGAAAACTGGAGGGGGTGAGAGGGGGTCTCCCCATATACCATGGTCGGTCACTGAGGGGAGGGAGGGGGTTAAAAAGTTGTCAAATATGGGTTACGTGGTTTGGGTACGTTCCCTTAGGAGGCCCTTTTCAGCATTTACCTAATGAGCAATAATAATATTTTATAGAATACTAGCCAAGCGCTGCGGCTCCGTGTGCGTTTTTTATTATTTGTTCTAATAAACAGCTGGAGAAAATGGATATTGTGTAAATATTATCTGTATCTAAATATTCAAATATACTAATTTCATGGCCATCGGTTGAATAGTACAAAAGTTAATGTGTGTTTTACTGCCGACGTAAGAAAAACGAGTGTATCTAATAAAGATAAGATTAAATTATGTAAAAAAGATTGCCTAAAACAGGCTCTAACAGGCCGGACATATTGCGCGTCTCCAAGACCAAAGATGGACAAAAAAGGCAACAATCTGGAAGGGACCTCAGGGTAAGAGAAAGAGAGTGAGACCTAATGTTCGATGGGAAGACGACTTCATAAAAATAGCCGGTCCAAATGGGCTTGAGACAGCCCAGTCCAGGGAAAATGGGTTTCTTTGGAGGAGGCCTTCAGCTGCAGAGAGGATCTTGTAGGTGCTAACTAATTAATAGTACTTTCTCTTTAACAATATATATATATATAATATTTTCTTTTGTCTGTGTAATTTGTGAGTAATTTTTTTTAGTTTTTTTTTTTATTTTAATCTCCTATTATGTTCAAAACTTATTAAAAATGCAATAAATAGAAGGCTTTTTAGAGATTTTATTTATTATTTAAAATATATACTATAAACTTAACTATAAATTTTATTTTATAATATAAATGGATTTACATCTAAATATATAGTAGTTATAAAAAAAACGTACAGTGTATCTTAATTTTTTTAAAGAATTTTGTTTCTTCCATGTATTGTGGATTCTGGCGTTCTTTAAAGTTTAAAGGATGACAGAGTTCACAATATCGTAATTTAAAGTTTAAATGAAATAACCGTGAAAGGCGAGAAATTCTGAGACCCTGCAATTTCCTTTAGCGTTATTACTAGATACAGTGACGGGGCGCGCGCCTCGCCTCGCCTCGCCGTTAGAAAGTGAACCTCAAAGCAATAACATCGGCACAACAATTTGTTGCTTTTTTGTTCATCTCTTTCTAGCGCAGTCAGTGCTTTTTACTCATTTTTTATTTCGTCCCAACTCCAATTTAACACTTGTCGCGATCGCGTGGCGCCTTAGTTAATGTCGGTTTACAATGAACTGGCCTAAATTATTGTATTGCCACTAAAGTAATTTTACAAATCCTTTAACTTCTTATGTTACTTTCTGGTAAACAAATAAGTATTTAACTCGATGGAATAAAACTGTTTTGAAAACGAATGCAGAAACTAAAATAATGTTGTACACTAGCTTCTGCCAGCAGACGTTATGTAAAAAAACAGTGACTAATAAAATAATCGGAATATATTAAGTCCATTTACTTATCTACTTTCTTTTCGTACTTAAGTCGCGTCGACATTAAAAATACAATAACTTTTAAAAGAGTGAACTAATTTTAATGAAACCAAGAGTAAATATTACTCGAGGATATGCTGTATAAGTTTCTTTGTGGGTTTTTATCGTGAACGAAGTACTTTAGCAGTGATGAGCGTTCAAACAAACAGACAGACAGGCAGACACACAGACACTTCTTAAAATGATTGAAATAAACTCACTGTTACGCCACGAAGCTCTGTCTATAGTCGAAATAAATACAGGCATGGGAACACATTATCGTTATGCATTTCGAACTATCGGGATATATTATTATAGACGTAGCATGATCACTGGGCCCATGGTTTTTACATGTCAGATGAACTTGGAAACGCCAATTTCCATTTATAATTCGAATGACAAAGAAAGGCGTGCAAACGTTATTCTGCGCCTCAATAGAAATTTTGAGGTAAGTTTATAGCGCAACAAATTGCCGAAGCTTCATCACGTAGGTATGGGAGTACCATAAGGACATAAAAATATACATATATATAATATACTTTGGTCGGATTGCAGCGAAATCTTAAACCAGATTTCAATAGTTATAACAGCTGACTGTTCCATACATTTTAACATGACTAAATTTAGAGACACCAGTTGAATTTAATATGAAGGCTAGGTTTAACTTATCGGTAAATAAATAAAAAATTAGGTTATAATTAAATCCTAGTGGCCAGTTCGAGTGGTCGCAACATTAGAGCGGTTAAATCAAAACTTTTTGCGACCAAGAATGCCAGTAAAAAGCGACCGTGTAATGACAATCTGATTTTACCGGTAACCGTTAGCGCTGCGATCGGTCGCGATCTCGCACCCATTGTCAGATGTTCGAGTCCCGATTATGGTAAGAAGATCGCGTTGGTAGATACGTGAGCAATTATACCATGGCCAATATTAATTTACGGTTTTCTTGTAATAAGTTGTGTGTTTTTTTTTCAATAATGATAAGAAGACGTGATCTATTGCTGCGGTTAATTGAAATTTCTGTGTGATGAATCGATTTATTTATTATTTTGATACTGTATTCAACTATTCTTCAGTTGATGTAAGGATTTTTCTCTAATAGTAAAAACTTACTCGAATAATATTATAGTATTTCAAATCAAGAAACTACATAAATAAAAATAAATTGTTGATTGTATGTAACCGCATCATTTCAGAAATGCTAAACTATTGGTTAATTATTTTTTTGTATCGTTTCTATTTGTCAGGGCAAGATTGTGATGAAAGAAAATGTTTAAAAATTCGCACGGAAAAGTAAAACATTTTGGTTGGAACATCTCCATATAAAAACTCAGACTGAGTGAAAATGAAAATCAAAAATACTTTATTCAATTTATATATATATATATATACTAGCGGGCACAGAAGACGTTGTCTCGCCCTGATTATGAAAAAATCCTTGACAAATTATACACTAAAACGTTCCTCATCAATCACTCTATCCACCGGTGAAAACCGCATGAAAATCCGTTCGGTAGTTTTTGAGTTTATCGCGAACAGACAGACAGACAGACGCGGTAGGGGATTTTGTTTTATACTATGTGCATATTTTATATATATGCATTGTATATAAATGAATTGAAAAATATTTATAAAAATATACATACATATTATCTTTACATAGTATAAAATGAAGTCGCTTCCGCTGCCTGTTCCTTTAGATCCTTTAAGCTATTCAACGGATTTTAATACACTATGGACGGTGGTGATCATTTCAGGTCAGGTGATCCAACTGTTCGTTTGCCTGTTATGACATAACAAAAAAAATAACAGTATTTAATTAGAATGGATATCTACATTACACCCATGCGAAGCTGGGGCGGGTCGCTAGTAATTAATAAATTATATTAAAAAGAGATTACCTCGCAAGAGCAGCTGCTTGAACACACCAACAGGTGCTTAGCGACAGATTTTCGACTTGAGGGTGGTAACTAGCCAGGCGGACTTAGAAAAATCCCTACCACCATCCTATGGTTCCAGCACGATGTTTTCCTTTACCGGAAGGTCAGACTCAGTTACAAGGCTCGAACCGACTTCCATCGATGCTGTGTCCGAACACGCTATAAACTAAGCTATCATCGCTTCAATCGCATATGATCATCGCAATCTAGGTAGACAAAATTGTTTTAATTCATCACCCTTATTTATTTTTAGAAAATGATGACCGCCCAAATTTCCTAATTCTCAGTGCTAACACTAAGGTTTCCACCACACCTTTATATCAATAAAAAATGTTCCCATTTCTCTGCTTACGATCGATTATAATTAAAACCAATTGTCTACCTTCAAATTACACGGTAACTTTGGACCCTGGTTGAGGTAGCTATTATTTCTCCGTACGCGGCCATTTCAGTCTGAGCAAATGCGCTTATCGCGTGTCAAGTACATATAAGCGAGTATAATATATGTTCTAAAATCTAAAGGAATGCTGTATATTACACGGCTACTGTGTTGTTGGAAATACGAGTTGAAACTTTTAAATTTTACGTTTATGATATAAGTTTTACATATTACATTGATAGTCTATTGACGTGTTATTGTTATTCGGAACTTCTATACTTATTCTAATCAAAGATAAAAAACTAAATATCGATTTTATACTATACATGTTTTAGTGTTTGTCGGCCCACCTGATGGTAAATGGTTACCGTCGCCTATGGACAACTGCAACACCAAGGGTGTGCTGTATTGCCGACCTTGAAGAGTGCGTTTCAGTCCCTTCTTAAAAAGCCCATACCGTAGCCCTGAGGAAAAACCGTGCCCGGTAACCCATTCCTACGCTAGCGTAAGCATAATGAAGGTTTGAGAAAACCTCACGGCTATAGCCATTTTGCTAGCTTTTAAGGTGTGCGGGTGAGCAGCCAGACGACGGCTACAATCTTACCTGGCGTTAAATGATAATGAGGGCTAAGATGGTAAACACGCTAAACCTAGTGAGGAGCTGACTCTCAAGTGCGTGTGCCAGAACACAACAGCAGGTGCTCGGCGACAGATTTTCAACTAGAGGGTGGTAGCTAGCCAGACGGACTGAAAAAACCCTACCACCGTGCTATGGTTTCGTCACGATGTTTTCCTTCACTGGAAGCTCCTACTTAGTTACAAGGATTCGAATCTACGTCCATAGATGCTGTGTCCGAACATGCTAGCAAATTAGCCGTCATCGCTAGAACAAGCCCTGGTAAATTAGCATTAATAGGACGATTTAAGTCACAGTTTACGAGTTTGAGTCTTATGTTTTTGTAGATGATAGAGCCACGTTGAATCTATTACTGGTTTCAGCATGAATTGGTCGGCTCGCCCGGGGTAGTACCACCCGACCCACAGAAACACCGACGTGAAGTAACAGTGCTTGCATTGTTGCGTTTCGTTCGGTCAGTGAGAGCGCCGGAGGACTATTTCACCTACCCTCGCTTCTCTTTCCCCTTCCCTTTCTTCCATTCCTCCCAAACACAGGATGGCAACGCACTTGCGACTCCCCTGGTGTTGCTATTGTCTAGGGACAGTGGTGATCGCTTAACATCAGGTGACTCAACTGTTCGTTCGCCGCCTATGACATAAAAAAAGAAAATGTCATATGTAGATGAGTTTCATCATTTCACAAGATTTACCAAATCTTATTATAATCTTGTCTTTCTTCCTATTGGCAATATCATGCTGATTCCACATGCTCTCTCTAACCGCTGTTGACATTTCTCACAGGTGCTTGGCGGCAGATCTTGAACTTGAGACTGGTAGCTAACGAGCGGCGGGCTTGGAAAAAGCCACTATGCAATGGTTTCATAACGGTGTTTTCGTCCACCAAAAGGTCCAATTCATTCGTAAGGATTCGAGCCTACGGCATTCGACGCGGTTTGCCAACACGGTAACCACTGAGCCGATGGCATCTTTCTGTGGTTTGTTCGGGCTAATCTCCGAAACAGTTTACCCGATTTCGATGAGATGTTTACAGGCAGATAGAGAGCTTTTCAAAGACTGAAGACTAGCCGTACTACTGTTGCTTTCTGAAAATGTGCCTCTTTGATGTAGGTTTACGTTTCAAAAATGTTATCTCGTCTCTTACAAGGCAAATTAATAGATAATATACCGTGTGTACACTAAACATTTTGTGGGAAAGCCGCAGTAGAGGAGTAAATAGATGTCGCGAGTCGCGGTTTGCCGACCACTGGACAAGAATATCAATATTTGACATCATAAACAATATTATAAATGCGAAAATGAGCTTGTTTGTTATATGATATTTTCATTCCTTAACTCAATCGATAATCATGATATTGTGTATACAAGTTAGCAGTGGCACAGAAAAAGACATGTGGGACCTTTCATACTGAAATAATGAACTATTCCCGAGCGATAAGTATATATTAAAGTGAGCGAATCCGTGAGTAAAACTAATGTTTGTATAATCTTGATATCGTTCTTTATGAGGAAATCGTCGTGTCGTATACAAAGGCACATACATATATAAAACATCGAACTTAAAAAGAATTGATATAAAATAAAATAAAGATATAATAAAATGCAGTAGAATAGAATAGAATACCTACTATTGAGCGAGCAATTCTTATATGTGTTGTTACATTTCAAATGAACTAAATCCAATTTTAACGGTTCCTAATATTTTACGCTATTTTTCAAGATCTTCTAATTTTAAAATAAAATCTTAAAAAAAACTAATTTTTTTATGAACTGCAAAATTTTAACTTCGTTGTCATTATACAAACACCGGAAATCCTGGAAAACATTGAGCAACCCTCGTTTTCTCGGTACTATACTAATAAGTAGCAAACTATTTTTATTAAAAGATTAATTAATTTATGTCTAAAAATCATGCATAAATCATCATCAGCCTGTAAGAAACCCACTGCAGGGCTATAGGCCTCTTCCCGAAGGAACGAATGGGCATAATCAGCCCACGTATTGGCGATTCCAAACAGAGAAATCCACAGTGCTATATTGTTCCCACGTATTGTACTACTAAACATTTCTCAGGTTCAGGTTTCCTCACGATGTTTTCCTATACCGCCAGGTGATAGTCCCACCAATTAAATTAGTAAATGTACTCGAATTCCGAAAAATTCTTTGGTACATGCAGGGGTTCGAACCTGCGGTCATCGGAATGATATTCCATCGTTCAAACCACTAGACCACTACGATTTACAATACATAAATCCCATCAGTATATAAAAAAAGAGCTATAAAAAAACAACAAAGGCTTTAAAATTCTAAGAACAGTTCATATTTATTTCGAAAATTAACTCGTATATCTTTTTTTATGTCAACGAGTACCCATTGTCACAGATATTAAAAACAAATATTTTTATATATATAAAGTCGGGCGTATTGGAAACCCACCAGGCCTGTTCTCGGAACGTCTGTAGGTCGAATATTCGACATTATTTCTAGAAGCCCATAAAAAGTTAAAGGTCAAAACGACCCTAAAATCTAAGTTATTGCGCACGAATGAGATAAAGGAGTTTAAATACCTATTTTTGTTTTTTGTACCCTTTTATAATAATTTATAACCTTAGAAATACATGCACGTGTTGCGAAGTTATATGACCAGCTTTATAAGGCAATGAGAATAGCTCGCGGCTTTGTGTGTGTTAAATTGGAATAATAAAACTCAGTAACAATAAAATATAGTTTAGCGCCATCTAGTTGCTAATTATGGTAAAATATTCATTATAGATAAGAGCCAAATTTCACGGTGATCAGACAAACAATTATGGAAGTTATCAGTCTCACATAATATATTAAATTCCATTTTCAATACTAAGTTATTTCGAACAAGCCACATATATTCATTTGTTACTTTAACAAACAGCCAATCGTAGAAATAAAGAAAAACAAGAGCATATATACTTATGTCTGCACATAGAGATTATACTTGTTTGATACGAGTAAAAAAAATAGCTTTTGCCCGTGGTTTACATCTGACCATCGGGAACACTACATTTTTTCTGGGTAAAAGGTATATGTTCTTTTTTGTACCCCGACGACGTGCACGCGAAACTTCATGATAATTGGTTTAGTATTTAAATACATGAAAATGTAACCAAATTCTCATGTATGAACTGTAATGGACACGTAATTATTTATAATTTTTCACTTCTACCTAGTGGTAGAGATAGTACACACCCACTTTTTTATTTTTTTCATCTTAAATTTACTCTGTTTATCAAATGTTACCTTCGATTTGGAGATATATTTACTACCATACATACAACATAAGTAATAGTTCGTACATTGAATTTCATATCAACACGATCGACGAGCCGTTGCAGCGTCTATATGGCTTTCTAAAGTTCCAATTTCTTTTACATTGTACTCCCAATAAGTCCAGTTTCGTTCGAATTTAATTCCTTATCAATGGTGGCGCTGCCCCGTTATCTAATTTCAGAACGAATTGACCGCCGCTCGCACGACCAACGGATGTTCGAAGTCCGACGTCATTATAAGTTTGTGGGCGTTTTACGCTGATTTAAATAGCTGACAATTAAAAGTAACGAACGTCGCTGAAAAAGGCATGATCGACCAACATATTTATGTGTTAATTAATAATTAACATTGACCGTGATTCTTTCATTTTTTGTTTCTTGAATAAAATTTAAATCTCCGTTGTTCGCCTGGGCTAATTATTTCGAGGATTTGAGCATTCGATTTCTATTTATTTTATTGAAGCACGACACAGTGACTGCATTCTATCTGATAGTAACCTCAGTGCAGTCTAAAAACTACGGCGAACATCGTCAGCGAGGATGTATGGAATGGTGTTGCTATACTCTTCTATCTTCCACTTTTCTCAAATCCGCAATGAAATATCTTCAGGGTGTGAAAATACTAAGCCTGTGAATATTTAAAGATCGCACGCTAGGATTTTCTGTTCATCATATATATAAAGCTAACTTCTTTTTTAGAATTTTGTAGCTTACAAACTAATAAACAAATTCTAATAAGTGATGGTATATGTTTTTGTAGGAAATTTATGAATTTTAGAAAACTTTTAATTTTAATTTTTCCCAAAATCGTATATCACTTATTACAATCCTTTTATCGTTTGGTAAGCCATACAATTCTAAAATAACAAACTAGTCCTGTATTATTTATGTGGAAAATAAAAATCTCCAATGCGCAAACTCTAAATATTACCGGTTCTCACAGGGCATTTTTACTACCCTGAAGCCATGTCAGTATGGACTTTGAGAAAAAAAGTGTTTGAACTTTTTGCATCTGTCTATGCCACGAATTACCCCAGAATGCGATATACCAAAACATACCATTATGGCGTGCATTACACTTGATGTAGTAGTCGCGATCCAGTTAGACATAATTGTTCTGTAGAAACAAAGGAATCATCAAAATATTTTCTGAGGTACATATTATTATGTTTTCCCATAAGATTATTATTTTATTTTTGGCAACCGATCTTCTAGTAGATTATTACTGTCATTGTCGAGTAGGTAATGGTATTACAAGTATCTTGCGATCATTTCAACTAACAAGATGGTGGCAGTCTTGTTAAAAATTTCTAGGGGATTTTTGTGGCAAGTCAGAATCCATGCTTCGTAGTACTATTTCTCATCCACTTCACTTGTGCACAATAACCTAACTATATTAAGTAAAATACCACCAATATTATAATAGAGACAAATAACACAAGATTATGAATAAAATATAAAATCCACTACATGACTTTCGAAGATCCCGCCAAAAATTCCTTCCCATAAGATATAAATAAGTATGTATTTATTTATTGTATTTGTAAAATCCACTTTAATGCGAGCGAAACATTTATGTAAAGACAGTATTTTATATAAGTACGCTTACTGTAGAAGTCATTGATGCAGGGGCAGTGTGCGATGCGGCAGTCGCCATGGCAACGACTTCGTTGTTTTGCCGATCCTCGCCGTTTCACTCATTTTACTTTTGTTCCCTGTGATTTTTTTTACAAAAAATATAATAGGCACAGGCGCGACGCGTCGGCGTTGCCGCGACAGCCAGACGTTGTTTTAACACGAAAGTACATTACTGTTTTTGATGTGTACTCACGAAAAAGTTCATATAGTATAGTATTATTTAGCACAGTAATTTACATGTTAGCATTCGTTAAAAATACAAATAATCTAATTATCTTATTATGTGTAATATTTTGTTTGCTTTAGTTCAATTTGTCATCATAGTTATCTACTTTTTTCTCGTACTTAAGTCGCGTCGTTATTAAACTTACAATAACTTTTGATAGAGTCAACCGATTTTAATGAAATCGAGTCTAAATGTTACTCGAAGATATGCTTTATGATTTTCTTGTGGTCTTGATGAGGTTTTATCGTGAACGCAGTACTTTAGCAGTGATGCGTGTTCCAACAAACAGACAGGCAGACATTTCTAAAAATGACTGAAATGTATTTTATTACTCATTCCAAGACACCTGCAACAATTTTTTTTACAAATATCTAAAAAATATAGACACGTTAGATTTATATTCTTATTATATGTATAGAAGATATAACTTAAGGAAAACGTAGCTTTTGGTTAGTGAAATAATTTTCATAATCGGATCAGGAATACTCGGGATTATCTCATATAAACATAGAAACTTTACTTTTCTTTAATAATATTATATATATTATCTGCGCGTAACGTTAAATTAGGGTCATGTGTTGTAAATGCTAAATATTCTTTTACATTTTTTAATTGTGTTTCAAAGTAATAATGCATATTGAAAATAACAATGGTCCAAATTCGCTTCTATCGCATATGTAATATCTACTCAACATATGTGGCTTTCAATTTGACTTTTTTGTATAACCTATACTAGCGGGTCCGGCAAACGTTGTCCCGCCCTGATTTAAAAAAATCCTTGACAAATTATATAGCAAAACGTTCCTCATGAATCACTTTATCTACTGGCGAAAACCACTTGAAAATCCGTTTAGTAGTTTTTGAGTTTACCGCGAACAGACTGACAGACAGACGCGGTACGGGACTCTGTTTTATGCTATGTAATAATAAATAAAATGGCTGTATTATCACGCGAAACTGCTGAATAGGTTTCAATTTTCTTTCATTTAAATTTATATGCAATTGGCGCTTATTTAAAAAATAATATAAAACAGACATGTTAACTTTACATTGTTATTATATGTATAGAAAATGTAAATATCTAATATATGTTATAAAAAAACTTTTCTGTAGATTTAACAGGCAATTTTATTACTATTGTGCAAACCTTTTTCTAAATAGTTATAGATATCGTCTATAGATATCTTAATATATATATTTCTTGTGTGCGTGTGTATGTGACTGAACTCCTCCTAAACGACTGGACCGATTTTGATGAAATTTTGTGTGCGTGTTCCAGTGGATCCGAGAATGGTTTAGATTCACAATTGGACCCGGTAGGTGGCGCTGCGGTTGACTTAAAGGCAGGACAACGTCCGCCCGGCCCGCTAGTTAAAATATAATACTGTTAAAATATGAACGTCACTTCGCACCTAGTACTCGCAATAATCATCTTCATAATTATGATTTTCCTTGATAAGAGATCTGAAGAAGACTTTCGAAACCTATGTTAAGTGTTTTATATATTACTTTCCCACAATTATATTGTCGCCGACGATTATTGGCAAATCCACTTTAGAACGGAGAACTGATTCTCATCATGGCCTCCAGTATACTGGTACTAAACCTAGCGATGCCGCGATATGAGGTTTAGAAAATGAACTAAGAAATCACTAAAATACATTGTAATAGGACTGCTGATAAAATATCGATATTTTTATTTTTTAATATCGATATTAATAACTAATATTTTTTTGGACGATATATTGATAATTCGATATTAAAATTTTAGATATCGGCAATCGATATTTTTATTATATACATCATCATCTTCTTACCCTTCTCCCACCTAAGTTGAGTCGAAACAACATGTTTTCCTTTTTCACTCTCCTCTCTCAGATATCATCTCAGAATTCACACCTTTTATATACATGTCATAGACCAAACATCTTTCGCCATTTCCTGCATCCTGCATTTATCCTATTACTTACGTCATTGTCTACGCTGCCCTCGTTTTGGATCAATGCACCGAGACACCGGAATTTGGAGCCCGCTGGTAATATTAATCTTAGTAGTAAACAGCTGCACATATAAGGTAACGAGTATTTAAAAAAACTCTTACTGAAAAATATTCATCATCATCATAATCAGCCTGTAAGAAACCCACTGCAGGGCGATAGACCTCTTTCCGAACTAAGGTATGGGCATAATCACTACGCCAGCCCACAACGTATTGGCGATTTCAAATTCTGAGAAATCCAGGATTGTATGTTTTACCATATATAATAGTACTACAAAAACATTTCTCAGGTTCATGTTTCAGTATGATGTTTTCCTTCACTGTCAGCCGATAGTGTTACTAATTTAAATTAGTAAATGTACGCAAATTTTGTTGGTGCATGCCGGGGTTTGAACCTGCAGACATCGAAATAATATTCGACCGATCAAAGCACTAGACCACCACGACTTAAAATACTTGGTGACTGAAAAATATTGGTACACATAATTATCTTATTAAGATAAAACAATAATGATAACAATTAAGATCAATGTGAATGAATAACGTTTGTACAAGTGGTCCTTAGAACTATAATTTATCATTCTAAAACATTTATGGTATAAATTGTCTAACAAATATAGTGGATTAAAAACTGTAGATAATTGTTATTCTGAATGCCATTTGTTTTTTTTTTGTAATAAAGCCGATATATATCGAATTATCGATATACTTTTTCGATATATCGAAGCCATATATTGATATTTTTATAAGTATCGATATATCGAAAATCCGACTTTTTTTAATATTAACAGCTCCACATTGTAACTATTGTCACGACTTTTTTGTGATGGATTCTTTCAAACTTATGCGTGGTATATTATAATTGTAGTGCTAATAATTTTATGTGTTCTCTCACCACACTACCATTAAGCCTTCATAGCCTCTTATTATTACTGGTACATTTATGCTATAAAATATAAAGGTTATGTGATGATACACAATATGAAATTAGTTATGTTCCATTCAGTATACAAAAGCTTTTTTTGCCATAATACTTCTATTAGGCGCGTTTTGTTAATAAGTTTAGTTAACCTTGTAGAGATATGTATAATGTAGTAGAGTTAATATTATAAATTAAAGTATTTTAAGTTCTTAAATTTATTGGATTTGGAAATTTAGTTCGAGAACTCAATATCGATGCGAAAATTTAATATATAATCTATACATGTAAACATACTCGTGTTTTATGTATGTTATTTAAAATTTTATTACAGGTATATATGGTACAGTCTAAAGTTTATTTTATGTTCATAATTAAATAATAAATAATCACAGAAACAATGAATACCTAAATCTAAATTCCATTAAGCTCGCAATGGTAAATACTTCACTAAAATGAAACTAGAAAGTAGTAGGTTTTTTAGTTATTACATATGTGGTCGGCTCCTTATATATAAATTTAATTGCTGCGCTCCAGATAATGAGATGTGTTTTGACCTGCATCTCATTGATCGAGTATGGAGCATGCAGACGTATTTGAAAGGAACTTTTTAGATGTCATTATGACAAAAAATAAGAATTTGAATTTGAAAAAAAAGGAGTAAGTAATTTAAACTTTGAAGCACTACACCGCACTGTTTTTTACAATTACGCTTCATACTGCTTTGAACGCAATACATTGCGCTATAACGCTATACGATTTTTTTTATAGTCTCCAAGTGAAAAAATATATATTCCATCGGCACCGCTTCACCTCATATCATCTGCTAGAGAGGAGGAGTACAATATACCGCACATTTCGCCTGAGACGCCGCTGCTCCGTACGAGGTGTTGAGTTGCAGGTTAGTCGACGCTTTTATTAGAGGTTCTTGTTATTTTATTTATTTAGAGGCAAAGCTACCAACCGCTTTACGACCTCTTTATTTTTTATCGCATCATCTTCTTGGGACTTATTTATCCCATTTAAGGATCCCATCAGCCCCTTCAATATGTGTGTTCAATGCTTAAAATTTAAAAGTTTAAACATTTTCACTTGGAAATAAAACTTGACACTGGCAAAGACGCATTTCATACGCAAATATTAATGTTACCGTTCCTATAATAAATTTATTCTAGTCAATACATTGAATAAGATAGAAAAGTGTAAATGATGCCAAGGACATTAGTAATTATCCTACCAATTAATAAAATTGATATAGTAGATTTACAACTCTTATAAGCAATTAAAATTGCTTCAAGTTTTTGGTTTTTGAACGTATCACAAAATAGATGAGTGAAGTTGGTCACGATCCACTATCATTCGCGAACAGTGTTTTCGCAATATTAATTTATAGAATAGAAATATTATAAAAAAAATGTTATCTAGCCTCAGAACTGGTGTTCAGGGTTTGGTGGGTTTATTGTTATTATAACTAAAATATCAAATTAATAGTAGTTGTTGGTATTATATAATGAGTATTTGACGTTATAGTTTACCCATACGATTATAAGTGAATTTGTGGTATTACAGTGGCGTGTGTCCTCTAGATGTCTGCAGACTACCTCAGCCCTCCAGCATGACAGTCTCTTCGTCCACCGAGACAGCCCTGAGGACAACCCTAGCATCCCGTTCGAATTTACAGCGGCTAATCAAAAAGTATCCCAACCTTCATTTGTTTTTATCTAGTTCTAAGGTCCCTGTTATATTGCAAATATCTCTAGTTGTTACGTATTATAACGTAATAAATCTTATTGAGAAAGTATAAACATTGGTGCAATCATAATAACTTTAAACAGAAATTAAAATTCAATATGATGTAGGTTCATACTCTTTTCTGTGTATGAAATAATGGTAATTATGTATTAGCACCACCGCAGTATATTTTATATTATAATCTTTTTCAACACTTTTACAGAGCCTAAATATTTAATCATCACTATTTCAGCGAGTTGAAGCCCTCTTGGCAATATACCCTGAAGGTCACAAACGTGGGGCAATGATCCCATTACTGGACTTGGCCCAGAGACAGAATGGTGGATGGTTACCAATCTCAGCTATGCACAAAGTAGCTGAAGTATTAAACCTACCGAGAATGAGAGTATATGAGGTTGCAACATTCTATACTATGTTTATTAGGTAAGAATTTCTTAACACCCTTCCTTAGATTGCGAATTTACTACAATGTCTCCAAGCTTAAATATGAAGAGTGATAGAACCTATATAAGGTTTCTCTGCAAAGGTATCACCAAAATATCTGTTCTTGCTACCAACTAATGGTAGCATTACTGTCTAAATGGTTGTGGTTGGATGAATGTACTGACTCACAAGAATAACAAACAAAGTCCTCTGGAGCAGTAACCTTTTAATGACCTAAGAACTATGTTTCTTTTAAATTAGTTGGGTAGTGGGCTATGTGCCTAGTAGTTACAACATTACCCATGCTCCTCTGATATTTGGGGTGTCCCATGCAGGTTTTTTTTCTACATAACATAGGAAAAAAATGTGTGACTCTTTGCTGCTTCAGAATTTAAAAAGTGACTGCAATAATGATGTCAAATTATTTACTGTGGTGATCAACGAAGATGTCTCTTGTTATGTATGATTACCATGCAAGGTTTCAAATATGTTTGTAAAATCTCTATATAGCTATATTTATAGTAACTGATACCAACGTTTTAATTAATTTATTTATTTACCAGATACAGATTACAGATATTAAGTTAAAATGTGTAAAATTTCTCTGGTTTTGTCTGCTATGTTATCTAGATTTATATGCATGCACATCTATGCTTAATAAACACAATCATACAAACTTGTATGAGTTTATTAACTTAAAAAATATGGTATTAGAGAGAAAATCTGAGTTTATGGACTCAGCTTCAGACTATGGTGAAACATGTCTGTGTCAATGTAGGTACAACAGGAGATAGTCTGTGATAGTATTATGAGTGACACATGTTAGCAATTAGATTACTAAAAGAAATGTTATTTATATAAAAAGGAATATGAAACAGTCTTTTGACACGACTGTGAATATCGCTGTTAAAATTATGATATATAGTAATTGTGTAATATGGGAGTAGTGTTTGTAATATGTTGTTGTGAGGCATGCTTTCCATTTGATGTTAATTCATCACCAGTTTATAGCTGTACAAGCAATTTAGTGTATGTTGTTAATTGTGAGCACCAACTTAAAATTTGTGAATTATCTTCCAATATCCTGGCTTTACGTGGTAGTTGTTCAAGAATCATCTTATTTTTAACCATCTTAATCAACTTTTCAATAAACTCCATTCTATAGTCCTACCTCTTGTTATATATAGAACTACTGTCTAATAATTAGAATCTCTAAACATAGGGTGACATCTATAGAGTATACTCAGCCTTATCTTATCCTTAGCTCAGCTTAAACTTCACTAAGTAAATACTCAGCGCAACCCTAAGTTTCGAATTTATAGTCTAATTACGCTAGGCTTGTGGTTAGCTCTGTTTAAATATTGTGTCGAGTCTGAAAAATATCTTTAATTGTAATTCGTAAATGGAATCTTGCATGTTTGTAAGAATATTGATAAAAATAAAGACATGAGTCAACCGAGATTTGAAGAAACAATCAACGCCTTCTTGACATTTCTGTAATAAAGAATCAAGGCAATGATAAACAAAAAAACATAGATAATGGTAATCACATGCTAAGTGGGTGCTAAGCTTGCGTCTATAAATTTAAATTCTGAACTTAAGGTGGAGATAAATTTGAATGCGCTCTATAGATTTCACCCTTAGTGATTTATGTGTATGGTATATCAGACAATACTTAGAATATTATTTATATTGCTTTAACAAAATACTTTTGTTGTTTTCAAGGAGACCAATAGGAAAGTATCATGTACAAGTTTGCACAACCACTCCATGCTGGCTACGTGGTTCTGATGCTGTTCTGAAAGCTATCAAGGATGCGACCGGTTGTGAAGTTGGTGGGAATAGCCCTTGTGGCAAATTCTCTCTTTCTGAGGTATACAGCATGAATGGTTAAAGAGTTGCAATATTCTTAGGAGTTGCAGAGTTTCTGGTTCTAAATCAATTAAATAAGTAGGTGCTTAATATTTGACCTAATTATCTCGAGAAACGCAAAACTGATATCAACTCAACATCAGGTGATGTACGCAAAAACGGGCTGGTGTAATAAATATCGAAGCAGTAAATCACACCGTGCCGCGCACTCCGGCCCGTGTCTCACACCTCTGCCCGCGGCCCGCTTCCCTTTGTTTGACGGTGCGGCATTCCGACAATAACCAGTTACGTAATGATTAATCTTGAAAACGTCTCTTCAATTTTGTTTCTTGAACCTAGGTGTGACTTTTTTACGTTTAAAAGTATCGTTCCTGTACTTTTAAAAGTTTTAAAACAAAACTTTAACTAAGGTTCTCTTTGTTGTTTATTAGTATTTGTATTGATATTACTATTTTATATGTTAAATAAGACCATGAACGACCACACGATTGAACAGTGTCCCCCTTTAAACATTTACATTTTAGTAAGTGTTTTGTTTTTCTCTGAAATACAATTGATATTTGATTAATTAACAGATACTATGTTTAAATTGAAGAATTAGCTTAGTATTTTTTACTTTTCTAATATAATAGACAAAAAAGACATAATTTTGTACACAATCAACGAAAGGAAGTTTTAACTAAACCAAAAATTACAAGTCTATAATAAAACAAAAAATTGTTTGTAGCCTCTAACTTTAACAGAGTGTGTGTAATTTGTTTTTGGATTCTTTTTGCCTTCTATTCAAGAACAGAATTAATCAAATATATTATAAAAATACATACTATTGGATGCACTTTTTTCCTGATTTTGAATAATATAAAACTCGATAGCGGAAAAAACAACTGATGGGCTCCTTTTCTTGGAAGGCAGATTTTGATCTGAGGTTAAAATTTATCAATGTAGAATAAATTATACAGTTTTTTTACATACAAGATTATTATACTATTATATTTTATCCTTCATATTAATTATTCAAAATTAAAAAAAAAATCTGATTACCTTGTCAAATCAAATCAAAAACACTTTATTCAATTTAGGCCCTAAGAAGGCACTTATGAACGTCAAAACTACCACCGGTTTGGAAAACAACCCAGCCATCGACAGGAACCGGCAAAAAAACTCGATCTGGTTTATCTTTTTAACAAATATATATAATATATTAGGTAAACGTCACAAACGTTTTTAATGGATGCACAGAGATGAAGTTAATTCCAGACATCACCATCGTTCACATATTGATCCACTCTATAATAGCCTTTTGACACCAAAACCCACTTGACATGGCGCTTAAATTCGCAATCCGCCAAATCGGTAATGTCCTTTGGGACTTTGTTGTATAGTCTAACACTATTTCCCAAAAAACTGTTACTTGTACTCTTGTATTCTCATAATATAATTTAAAATTTAATAACATTAATTTCATAATGGTCCAATCGTTTGACCTGTGTAATATCAAACCCATGTCCACAGGTTCAAGGCTGACGAGTACCAATAAATTTTCTAATATTTGTGTACATTTGGTAATTTAAATTTGGTAACATTATCGAGTGATATTATAGAAAAAACATTACGAGAATACTCCAGTCAGGGAGATGTTCTTGTAAGACCACTGCATGTGGGAATACTTAAAACTGGATTTCTTGGACTTTGGAATCACCAATAGGTCGTGGTTTGAGGTGGTGATTGTGCCCATGTCTTCCACCGGGAAGAAATCTGTGGCCCTGTAGTGGGTCTCTTACATTTTGTAATAATTTTGTAAAATAGTCTTTGATGAACTATTCTATTTATATTTTTATTTCAGGTTGAATGTCTCGGTGCCTGTGTGAATGCTCCGATGGTTCAAGTTAATGATGACTATTATGTAAGTGAAGATTGTAATTAATGTAATTTTTTTGCTATAGGTTGGTTAAGTAAAAGTGGCATGTTCTCATTACTCGTACCAATGCTTTTCTGGGATAAAGCTAGTTGCAAAGGTAATTTTATAAATTATAATAATACTAGCGGACCGGGCGGACGTTGTCCTGCCTTGAAAACAAAAAAAATCCTAAAAGTCGATCGCAGCGCCACCTGCCGGGTCCAATTGTGAATCTAAACCATTCTCGAATCTCCACGAACACACACAAAAAATTTCATCAAAATCGGTCCAGTCGTTTAGGAGGAGTTCAGTCACATACACACGCACACAAGAAATATATATATTAAGACTAGCGGGCCCGGCAGACATTGTCCCGCCCTGACTATGAAAAAATCCTTGACAAATTATATACTAAAACGTTCCTCATCAATCACTCTATCCACCGGTGAAAACAGCATGAAAATCCGTTCCGTAGTTTTTGAGTTTATCGCGAACAGACAGACAGACAGACGCGGTAGGGGACTTTGTTTTATACTATGTAATGATCTAGGGACTGGGACTGAATATAATAGGGATGATGATAGTAATTATTTTTTCCAGTTGTATAAAAAATAAATTTCAAATGTCACAAATTATCTAAATTAATATACTTTATTAGCATAATACATATATATAATATTATCTATATATTATTATTATATAATAATACGCGATAAACTCAAAAACTACCGAACGGATTTTCATGCGGTTTTCACCAGTGCATAGAGCAATTGATGAGGAACGTTTTAGTATGTAGTTTGTCAAGATTTTTTTCATAATCAGGGCGAGACAACGTCTGCTGGGCCCGCTAGTATTTCTATAAAATCTTATCTATTAGGAGGACCCTGTTCGCATATTTATAAGATGCTTAAGTAGATACATTTTTCTTATCATAAAGGATTTTCTGATTTGTTTGGAATTCTCATCCGGTTTATCTTAAATGTGGTTTGTACATTTTATTGTAGGAGGATCTGACTGTAGAGGACACAAAAGAGATTATTGAGAAACTAAAGAAAGATGAAAAGCCTAAGCCAGGGCCAAGGTAAGCATTTTTGTTATTTATTTCATTTCCTGCAATAAATCACAATGTTATACATAAAAGTATGGTTAGCACCAAAACGGAATCACTTTCTTACATATCAGATTTAAAATTGCATTAAAATTTGGCAGTAATTTGTTTGTAATTTTGATCGAAATTCTTATTTTTGGGGAATATATCTATCCAAATGTTGCTTTGAAGAGATTCCGACAAGCAGTAAGGCCACCCTTTGTAATATCTACACAGTCTTAAATGTTAAACAATAAGTATATTTAACAGAATATGCATATCATATACTATATTGATGGCGTTATGTGTATGTTATAGTTTAGTTAATATGCATAAGTGAAGTGTACTAACGTAGAAAATGAGACCAAATGTTTGCTTTACGGTATTAGTACTAGCCTAGTACAGTCATGTAATTAATTGAAATGGCAGGTGAACATCAATCAGTCAATTCTATCAATATTTTTAAAGACCTTTCTATTATTTTCTGTCTCGCTCACTATTTATATTAAATGAGGCCGACCCGTGCCCACTTCGTTGGGCGGTAATAGGCATTATCAATCTACAACTTTTCTCTAGAACTCAATCATATATATCTCATAATTAAGGCAGCGTTCGTAAGAAACGTTTTCGTTCGACCATTTTTCTCCGACTCCCCAGATATTACCCCCTACAACCTCACAAACTTTACCTCTTTATAATATTAGTATAGATTATAGATAATATGATTAGTTAATAGCTTCTGCCCGCGACTTCGCACGTGTGGTATAGTTATTTTGGGCAAGACGCAGCGGAAGCTCTCAAAAGGAAAAAATACCCCGATTTTAAAACATTTTTCATTGTTGTTCCGCTCCTATTGGTCTTAGCGTGATGATATGTAGCCTATGACACTCATAAATAATGTGACTTTATATTGGTAAAATAATTTTCAAAATCGGTTTAGTAGTTCCTGCGTTTACCCCCTACAACGTCACAAACTCACAAACTTTACCTCTTTATAATATTAGTATATAGATTATAGCCCCTGCCCGCGACTTCGTCCGCGTAGTAATAGTTGCTACTCTGGGCTAACGCTGACACACAACAGAAGCTCTCAAAAAACAAACATCTCGATTTTGAAACATTTTTCATCTGTGCTCCGCTCCTATTGGCCTTAGCGTGATGATATATAGCCTATAACCATTCTCGATGAATGAGCTATATAACACTGAACGAATTATTCAAATCGGACCAGTAGTTCCTGAGATTACCCCTTACAACGCCACAACGTCACAAACTCACAACGTCACAAACTCACAACGTCACAAACTTTACCTCTTTATAATATTAGTATAGATTTTCAAATATTGTCTTGATAACAAAATCATTGTCCTGACAATTACCAACACAACAAAGAGAATTAGCCAAATCTTTGTAGCCGTTATGAAGTGTCGCGTTTACAAACATTCGGTAATTGATTATTTTTTATATTTTATTTTTTTATTTACAAGGCACACATTACTGATAATAAGTAATTATGTTGTAGAGCGCTGGCCACTTAAAACGTCACTGGCCAAACGTCAATGAATGACATAATCAAAAAGTCATTAAAGAAATCATCACCATCATTATTGAAAGTTTCGGTTGCAAAGTTAGTGTTTGATTTTATCATCATATTACATCCAACACGCTCCAAAAATGTTTACAAATTACAATTTATAATTAATTTTTGTCTGCTACATTATCCAAAATTATATGCACTAGATGCTTAATAAATATAATCCTACAATCTTATACGAGTATATTAACTTAAATATGTGATATTAAGGAGAAAACCTGTGTTTATGGAGTATGTGAGGAAATTTGAAAAAAAAAAAAAAATTACTGAGACTGATGAAATATGCTTACGTCGATATCAACACAACAGGAGTTAGTCAGTAACACTAATAGTATTAAATAGATATAGATGTATAATCAGAACAAATTTTATGAATTGCCACTAAAACTCCTTGCATAGTTTTTACTCAAGTGCCACCATCTTGTTAGTCATGTTTGAAGTTATTAGGCATAGTATTTAAGTAGCTTAAAAGATGTGTATCCAGTAATACTAATAAATTAAACGTCAGATTCAATTTAATGACAGTTTAGGGATTGAGTTTTTGGCGGGATCTTAGTCTGTCATATAGTGAATTTTATATTTTATTAATAAGCTTGTGTTACTTTACTCTATATTTTGTTATATTGGTGGCATATTATGTAATGTGATTTGGTTATTGTGCACAAGTGAAGTGGTTGGAAAATAATACCCCACGGAGCATGATTTCTGAGATGCCACAAAAACTCCCTGGACAGTTATAACAAGTTCAAACAACCAACTGAATATTGAAATTATTAAAAGAAATTCCAGAATTGACAATTATGAAAGGACTTCTGACTTGGGCTGTATGGACTAGGTACCTTTTCCTTACAATGCAAAAAAGAGAAACCAAAAACAAATAAAATATGGGACCCCTGGTGAAGAAGTTCTTTGCTAATCATATACTTTTATTTTTATTTTAGAAGCGGTAGATTTGCTGCTGAACCTCTAGGCGGATTAACATCTCTTACTGAGGAACCCACGGGACCAGGTTATGGTTTACAAGACGGATTAAAAGCTTAACCAAGTGTTTTTGTTAATATTATTGCATAGGAAATATTTAAATAAATCATGTTAGAACAGTTCGATTGTCTTATTTGCCTGTATACATATTAACAAATAAAGTTTTTTTTTAGTTTATAGTTTACTAGCGGGCCCGGCAGCCGTGGTCCTGACCTGATTATAAAAAAATCCTGGACAAATTATATACCAAGACGTTCCTCGTGAATCACTTTATCCACTGGTGAAAACCGCATAAAGACTTGTACAGTAGTTTTTGAGTTTATCGCGAACAGACAGACAGACAGACGCGGTAGGGGACTTTGTTTTATACTATGTAATGATGAGATTCAATATTTGAGTGGTGTGAGAAAGAATAACTTGGACTGGATAGTAACTAGGCCGCATAATTACATATTTCGAGAGAGAAAATGATAGCAGAAATGGCTTATAATCGTGTAGGCTCCTATACTGACTCTAGATCTGAGAGTGATAGTTTTTTTCTTTTTATGTCATAGCAGGCAAACGAACAGGTGGGTCACCTGATGTTAAGTGATCACCACCGTCCATAGACACTAACACCAGGGGAGTCGAAAGTGCATTGCCAGCCTGTGTTTTGGGGAAAGGGAGGGAGCGGGGAGAGGAGAAGGAAGGGGAGGGGAGGTGGTCCTCCAGTGCTCTCACTGACCGAATGAAACCCAACAATGCAAGCACTGTTCCTTGACGTCGGTTTTCTATGAGAGGGTGGTACTACCCCGGGCGAGCCGACTCATTCATACTGAACCAATAATAGCTTCAGCGTGGCTCTAACACCTACCTACTGAAAACTCCTGAGTGTGTAAAATAGACTATGTATAATTTAAATCCATTTTATGTATTCGTATGGCTAAATAGAGTATCCATCTTTTTTTATCGTCAATTGATCGGTTAACTCTATTTGTCGCTGCGAGATTCAATTTATTTGCAACAGTGCATCGCCCAAAAATGTGTAACTCTTTAGCACCACCCGGGGAGCACGTGTAGGGGAATGTGAGGTGCATTTCCTGCGTATATGGTATTATCTGGATGGCAAAACGGCCTACTCTTTTCGATGTGAGGAGGACCTGGCTCGGGTTTTTGGAACCTGCTCCGTTTGAAATTGTGAACTATTTTGGAATGCACCTTTATAATTCTTCGTATTTGTGTATATGATATGATGTATTTCTGTATGGTTCTTACATTTACTATATATATAACATCTACCAATTACCTCTTTATATATTACTTTTATTGTATGACTATATATGTATACTATGTTTATATTATAATATTTATTTCATATAATAATATTACAGCTGCCACATTAATTGCGTCATATTTACTCTTAAACCAAAATTCGATTCCAACAATAATAGTAAAATAGTAAATAGCATAGATTGTATAAAGGCTGGGCCCTCTTTCGTATTAACTCCAGAGTCATGCAATAACTTTTTAACAATCGACCATGCAGCACATAATAACATACAAATTCTCACCTTAAACATTCGTAGTACTTATAAACAAATTTTTTTCTGAATTCGAAGTGCTTTTAAATAGATTAAATGTACCATGTGAAATATACATTCTCACCGAATCTTGGAATGCTAAAACACTAAATTTTCCAAAATTAATCAATTAGAAACACACGTTACTAAAAATAACAGCAATCAAAATGATGGAGAGGTAGGCTACGTCAAGGAAGGTGTTGGATGTTCAGTAACAGAACTATCTCTAATTGACGCTACTGGTCTACTTATAGAAATTAATGAAGCAACTGTCGTAATAGGCGTCTATAGATCACCTTCACATAGAAATCTAGACAATTTTTTAAACTCCTTAGATAAGTTATTACTTGCAATTAGTAAATATACCAACATATTACTTATTGGTGATATAAATATAGATATTAAAATAAACAATGAATACCATAACTCATTCAATTATCTAAATTTATTAGCAACTTATGGTTTAATGCCAGGCCACTTATATCCAACTAGAGATCAAAACTGTATAGATCACGTCATGATTAAAGCAACAAATTTGGCTACCACGGTTGTTATAAATTCTCTTGTAACCGATCATAGTCCTGTTCTTACTAGAATCAACTTAAAAAATAAAATTGAACAATTTAAATATTCAACTAACCATAAGGTAAACAATGAAGCTGTTCTTGCTAAACTACGCACTATAGATTTCAGTCAGTTATTGAATTCTCAAGACGCAAATTGGGCCGCTAGTAACTTAGTCAATATATTAAATAATTTGATTCTCAACAATACACTTAAAATTCTGTTTCCTAGGAATATAAGATGTATAAAGCCGTGGATAACACCAGGTCTAGTACGCTGTATAAAAAATCGTGACCGTATGCATTTAAAATGTAAAAAAGACCCTAAAAATATTATCCTACATACTACTTATAACCGATAGAAAAATTTTTGTAATAATTTATTAAAGAGGCTCAAACGAAATTTCGAGAAAAATGAACTTAACAAATATGCTTCAAATCCAAAATTAAAATGGAAAATAATTGACAAAATTACTAACCGAAAGAACGAAACAAATTCAGCTTCTGACCTTCTTACAATATCAAACACACCAGAGTTATCTATTAATGAAGTTAATACTTATTTTACAAATGTAGCAAAGGAATTAACAGAGAAAATACCGAAAACAAACACAATTAGACATAGTTATGAGTTCACATATACACCAGCACACTCGATGGTTTTACTGGAGACAACTGACCAAGAATTTCGGTCTATTCTAATGAACCTAAAGTCTGACAGCGCCATAGGTTTGGATAATATTTCTACGAAATTACTGAAGATGGCAAGTCCAATTATTGTACCACTTCTTACACACGAATATTATCACGAATTTATGTATTAGAACTGGAACTTTTCCTCAAGTATTTAAGATGTCGATTATTCATCCAATCTACAAAGTTGGAGATAGAAATCGCGTTGAGAACTACCGTCCGATTTCAATATTACCAGCGCTATCTAAAATCATTGAGAAGATTTTGAATAGAAGATTAATAAAGTTCCTAGAGAAGGAAGCTATTTTGTCAGATAACCAATATGGCTCTAGAGCAGGCAAATCTACTGCTCTAGCAGTTTCTTCTCTAACAGAATTTATCGCCACCAACATTGATAATAAAAACAAGTGTATTGGTATATTTTTTTTTTTTTATTGTAGCTCGGCAAAGTGACTGTACTGTGCTTGATGGTAAGCACAGTACAATCCAAAAACAATGGCGCCCACCGAAAGACATACTATCCATCGCTGGTCGCCGCTGTCATGCCGGCCTGAAACTGCCCCCCCCCCCCCTCGTTGCTGGATATACACCGGCTGATCCCGGAACGTAACACGCCCAAACGTGCCACTATAGCGGGTGTTCCACCTGGTGTACGGCGGTTGCGATCCAGTCGGGTACAGACACCCTACCACCCCGCAAAAGCCTTCGATACGGTCTCCAATGAAATTCTTCTCAGTAATATGGAAAAAATTGGAGTCAGAGGATTATCTATTAAGCTATTTAAGGATTATTTAGAGAATAGAACCCAGACAGTTACAATAGAAGATTATACTAGTTATGCCGCTTCAACAAATACAGGTGTGCCTCAGGGTAGTGTACTTGGCCCGACCTTATTCCTGATATATGTTAACAATCTTTGCAAACTTAAATTAGACAACTGCAAAATGTTTGCTTTCGCTGATGACACAGCTTTAATTTTTCATGGAAGAACCTGGGAGGAAGCAAAATTACATGCTGAAAATGGATTAGTAATAATTGTAAAATGGCTATATGAAAATTTATTATCACTGAATATATCCAAAACAAAATGTATACTTTTCACCAATACAAAGAGAACACTCCCTGTTGAGAGTAACATCAGTATCCAAATACACACTTGTCAGAATAATTATCAACAAATTGCAAACAACAAATGTAACTGTACCTTTCTAGACAGAGTAAGAACAATAAAATATCTAGGGGCAAAAAAGACTCATTTAATCAAACTTGAAAGAGCACAAACGAATAATATTAAAAGTAATGGCATTCAAACCTTTCATTTACCCTACAACAAGTATTTACAGTGACTGGGATGTTTTGTCGGTCAGAAAACTATTTATTAAATATACAATAGTTGAACAACATGTTAGGGTTCCTTACACGCCTGATCAAATAACAAGTAGGCGGAAATACACAGTTTGGGCTACAAAGCGATACAAAACTTTTTTTGTAAATAAATTTCATTTTTATCTCGGCCCTATTTTATATAATCTATAGATATAATAAAAATGAAGTGTCTGTATGTAATATCAAAATAACACTTTTTTACTGATTGGGTGTGAAAGTATACACGCTACTGATAACAAAAATGCAATTTTTAAAATTTTTGTCGGTCTGTATGTCTGTTTGTTCCGGGTAATCTTCTAAACGGTTGGACCGATTTCCACGGGACTTTCACTGACAGATAGCGGACATTATAAAAAGTAATTGAATCAATTTTAGTTTATACTAGCTGCTAACCGTGGCTTCGCCCGCAGTGCTATCTTCAAAACGATTCGATCGATCTTCACATAACTTTCACTGGCAGATAGCTGATCTTATAAAAAGTAATTCGAGCAATTTTAGTTTATACTAGCTGTTAACCGTGGTTTCGCCCGCAATGCTATCTCCAAAACAGTTAGACCAGTTTTCACGAGACTTTCACTGGCAGATAGCTGACTTTACAAAAAGTACTTTAAGCAATTTTAGTTTATACTAGCTGTTAACCGTGGCTTCGCCCGCTGTGCTATCACCAAAACGGTTACATCGATTTTCACGGGATTTTCACTGGTAGATAGCGAACCTAATAAAAAGTAATTGATGTTATTCTATTTTAGACTAGCTGTTACCCGCGACTTTGTCTGCATGAAATTTAGCAAGTTTTCAACTCATTCTTTATTTTTAATAAGAGAAATAATTATCAGCTTATTGTTTACATTTCGACATTATAATTATTAATAGCATTAACGAGATACAGGCTCTAAGATACATAGATATGTAAAAATACTGTATATCATAATATAAACCTTTTGTATTATAGTGTATCTTGTTGTTGTTGAATAAACTTATTATTATTACTTTTTCTTATCTGTTCCCGCGACTACGTCCGCGTGGAATAGTTACTTTGGGCTAAAGATAACATGCAGCGAGGAAATAAAATCGATTTTGAAATATTCTTCATTTGAGCTCCGCTCCTATTGGCCTTAGCGTGGTGATATATTCCACGACAAATGAGCTTTCTAACACTGACAGAATTTTTCAATTCGACCAGTAGTTCCTGAGATTAGCGCGTTCAACCAAACAAACAAACCCTCCAGCTTTACAACATTAGTGTAGATAGTTACTTGTTAAAATAATATATTCGATTTGCAATAAATGTAAACGTTTCAGCCAGTCTGCGAAAAAGGATGACATAATCGAGTCGGAGCTACAATCGTCTCTAAAATGCCAAATTCAGATATCAAAATCGCACCTGATGTTAACCCTTTGCACTCGAAGTTTTTTTTTCATTCGTATTATGAGAAACTCGAAACCGCGATTGTCTGCTGTAATCGAGAGCATGTTAAATGACAATATGGTCTAAGCTGGTAAACACGCCAAGTGCGTGTGCCGGAACACACCAACAGATACCTACTTGGCGACAGATTTTCAACTCGAGGGTGGCAGTTAATCAGGCGAACTTAGAGAAAGTTCTACCACCTTGCTATGGTTTTATCACGATGTCTTCGTTCACCGAAAGTTCCGAAACAGCTGTTAGGATTCGAACCTACGTCCATCAACCCGGTGTCCGAACACTCTATCAACTAAGCCATCATCGCTTCGAAATTTTCGAATATATTGATTGTCAAAACGTTAGTTTTACGACCGATTTATTCTATTGGCCTTTATGGGAAGGCCTATTGGCCTTGTTCCTTGCAAGGTAATTTGGAAGAGTTTGGTAAAATTTAAATTTAATAAACAATCATTAAGTACAGTTTTTTTACTTTCGTTTAATTTATTATATATACGTCAAAAATCGTATCTGTGAGCAACTATTGGGATTTTTTATTTATCATTATTATATATTTTTTTACTTAACTACGTAACTAAGCAAGGTCCGATGGATGAACTTACTAACCGCGTTGTCAGTCACGCCGTTATAGTAGACACATGTGTCGGTGTGTCTGGATATTGCCACTCTATAGCGTATGTGACGCTATTCTGGATATGAATCCTTCTGGCCTTTGTTTGCAAGATCACCACTGATTTGAAGTTCAATCCCTTGGATTCATGGACTGTCAGGACGCGCAATCCTTCCCTGCCCAGTAGCCTTTGTTTATCAGGCCTTTTTTTCTCTTTTTGTGTGTGTACCAGGAAGATTAGAGGATTACGGTTAGGATTTTCAACTACCAATTTATCCAGTAGTTGTATATTCGAATATTTATATAAACTTAAAAATTGTGTTGGTTTTTGTTGTGTTTTTGTTTGTGAACTACACGCGGTACAAGTGAAACTTATTATTCTCATAAATTTTTAAGAGAATCAGATGCGTTCACTATGGATGTGGTAAACATTAGTTTCTGGCATTATTTTATAATATTTTAATATAGGTATATTACCAATGTTAATAAATACACAACGCAGAATATTTTTTTATAAATGCACAATAGTCACTACGATGCAACAGACAATAATGTGCTGTCGATTTAAACGTTTCTCTCTTTTATATATTTCGAGTACAGTAAGTACTATATCATTCTCTCACAACCTAAAACCTACAATACATGTATAGCTATCTCTTTTTCGTTACACATTTTCGTTTCATAAAATCCAATTAACACCGTCCCAAAAGAAGTTTCACTTCAATTATAGTCCTATATCAGGTACTATTTTTTTATGATAATTTTAAAGATTTGAATCAATATAAGATATAAGACACAAAATATTAATTAACTTCACCGAAGTTCGTGGCATTGGAGATAAACCACACAATATTCGTTTATCTTGGGTAGAGTGCGATAATAAGTACATCGTGCTTGTTGCGTACTATTACGATAAGAAAATACCAGTCGATGAAGCCACATCCAGTATTGATTTTGTATTTACTCCGTTAGTATTGCTTTGATTATGACATAAGCAACTAATTTACGTACGTATTATCACAATAATTATTAAGTGAAAGAAAATTCAGTGATAAAAAACCATTGTACGTGATAAAAGAGTTCGACATAAAAACCTTCTTGTTAAATTGAGTGTTAAAAAAATTAAATTGTCAAAATGGTGTTTTTCAGATGTTCCGTAGAAATTTCGGAAATGGTTTTCCTAATAAAAGATACACGAAAATTGACACGAAGTTACAAATATGGGATAATAATACGAGTGAATATGAAATTGTAAGTAATTATTTATTTATACCATAGATTTTACTATCATAATGCTTAGTACTTCATGTAATACTGCATTACTCACAATAGGTGAGATCCAATAATAACAACGACTTGGAAGTAGGTAATTTGCTGCTGCCAGTTTTTTTATTCAGTCAAATAGGGAATGTAATATATAATACCACATAAGCTTGTATAAATATTTATCTTGACGTTCTGTAATTTTGCTCAATTGTCTCCTAAATATCGGATTCAGGAATAAAACTGGACAGTATTAACCTCAAATATATTATAGAAATTTGTTAGTAGTTAGCCAGATGCGTCTTACAACCATGCAAAAGTTTTATTACTATGTTATCCTTTATCAAAATTTCGGACTTTACAACTTACTTTGGTCTATGTCAGTGCTTCCCAACTTTTTTTTCGTTCCCATACCCCTTTTAAAACTTTTTATTTATGAGTAGGCAACCCTTTCCTGATAATTATGGAGCTATCTTCTATCCTCCTAAAAATGTGTCTTAATTCTGTTCAGGTCTGGCTATTGTCAATCTTAACTTTGAAATATATTGTGCTGTTTCTAGAGACTTGTGAACTATAAAGAATTACTGTAGAAGTCCCATTATGTAAACTAACAATTTTTTTATCATTTTATAATTTATTTATTGTTACATTACTACAATATAATACATTATAAAAATGTTTATATAAGGAAACTGTTTTAACTTCTCAGTATTTCTGCCATTACCTATTAAAAGTATTGTACTAGGCGTACTTACATGAAGCGATGTAATAGCATGTTATTTGAATATATATATTAAAGGTTATGTTTGGTTTTGTATTATAAATAAACTTTTTGTTATAATGACCTACACAATTAAGTAGTATCGTAAATATAGGTTTATCCTCTAATTACGTACTACGTAATGAAGCAAAATTATACTTGCGTCATGTCGCACTATAATAATTATTATGTTAAATCAACGTATTAACACTAATTTTCTGTGCATTTTCTACTGACTTCAGACTCAAAGAATTTTCCTATTGTATGTTATAGGTTATATCATACGTAGTATCCTCTTAGTAGTCTATGGTTATATGCTATGTTAACACAGTTGTGAAAGTAAAGAAAGTATCACAGTTGTCATAAATGTCAGTTTTCGAATGTCATATGTCAGTAGTTTGCCTACCGTCGGTGATTTGTGTCGTGTTGTTTGCGAATAAAATGTCCATCGAGGCCTAGTTCTCTAGGCATCGTTTGTACAATGAAAAGTAGCCCGACACGTAAATATGATAATTTCTCTAACGACCATCACGGGAAAGAAGCGGATAAATACTCTTTGAACAGTCAAGACACCGCCAGTCTGGTAAGTTCTTGTCAGATTTATTGATTTTGTTTCTTGTAACTAACTCGAACTCGTATAAGACGCTATTGATTTGCCCGTTATTAATGTTCAGTGTTAGTCATTGTACTTATGGTGCGTTATCCGTGGCAAATTGAATTATTAACGTGTAGAATTTCTATCAGCATTTAACATGCAGGGCCGCTTGTGTCTTTAAACTGTTTTGTTTGATATACTCACGTGAACGACCTAGATCTTTCTAAATAAGTCGATTAATATATAAGAAATAGTTAGGGAAAAAATATATCAATGAAATCATAACAGATACAATGCTTGAGATAAGCATTTCTGAAATAATTACCACCTTTACTTTCACCGTGATATGTAATGTTCGTACTTTTAGAGAAAGGGTTAATTTTATAAGTTCGTTTATGCACCATATATTTTTATAACGTGATTATAATTTAGTAACTTTCACTCAATCAACTCTTATAATATGTACATGCAACTCTTTGTTTAAACAAAGAATGTAGGCTAAAAATGTTGCATAGATTCAAGGTAAAATAGGTGGAATAAATTAATATATTATCTATGAAATAGAACAATAACATTTCTCAAATTTTTTGGAATATCATTTAGTTCAATAAATTAATTATATGTTTTGATTATGAAAACTGTTTTACAGAAATATAGCATTTTCTCCTTTTTCTTCTTTTTCATTTTAAAATATTGTGTTAAATCCAAGTTTTTTAGGTTACTTTGTAAACCATGTAATTCTTAAATATACAAGATAAAAATAAAGTAGAAACTCATGGTCTGCCTTGAAATATTCAGCACTGTGGTTATACCTTTGATAATAAAAAAATTAAGTTAACAAGTTATGGAAATATATAGAAATTGCTGACATGTTGATGTCTTTCTTCATTTTCTTTTAATTAAAATGAAAATTATAAAGTATTTTAGGATCATACAGGCTTCACAGTGTGCAGTGGTTGTGAGCTCTACTATTTAGCTGAAAGGTTCCATATTGGAGCCGTCCTTCCATAACTAATTTTTGTATGATGAAATTATACCAAAAATTATTTGTCAGTTCAGTGTTTGAGTGTTAAATTTGTGTACTACTTTAGCTATTTAGTTACTGTGATACAAATTATCCTTAGTTTGCAATCGCATGCATTAATATATAATAATAATACAGTTTTGTATGAAACCGAGTCCTCATTCTGTTATTGTTATAAAATAAAAATAATTCACAAATTTTGCAAAACATGAGGTTTTCTCTAAAATAATTATAATCTTCGAAAATGTTATTGGTAGGAATATCTAAAAGTTAATTTCAAAATAATTTAAATTTTTTGCATGCTTACGTTTTTTCAAGATTATTTGCAGACATTTGTTCTATAGTGGAATATAGCTACTATGCACGCATAAAACTGAGATTATTGGCTTCCAAACAGGTTATTTAATACCTATATGATATATTCCATTAATGAGACTTATGCTTGTTTTAGAATTAATTATATGTGACATTCATTGGCCCTCAAATATTTCTTATTATTTCTAATTATATTTACATTATTTGCTAAAGTTATACTTGTACTGTATTTGTATGGTTTATAATAAATAGTACATCAGTGAGAATCCAATGTGACTTTGTCCATTTTCTATATTATTAACTCTGAACTACTTAATTTTAATCAGGTTAAGTGAAGTAATTATTATAAGGGCTAGTAGAATTCCAAGTTAATTACAGGTATAAAATTAGCAGCATTAGATCAGAGTTGCATAGACTATGGCCTATGGGCCTTTTGTAGTTCTTGGTTGATGTATGTGTGGCCTGTCAGAATGGTGAAAAATAAAAGCCTCTCTGCTGTGCTATGCAAGTTTGCACTTAGAACTAATCAAACTACATTTATAATTCATTATTCTTTTACAAATGTATAGCGGTCTACCTTTAACTTATAATCTGTTACATTGGATCTTAGTTCTAAAAAGTTTGTGAATTCCTGCATTAGATTGATAAAGTAGAATTATGATTTTGTTGAGGCCCTATGATTTAATAATATTCATAATAGCAGAAAATTTAAAACAGTATTATATCACTTCTATAACTAAGGCTGTATCTAGCTTGCTATTAATCAATTTTCATAATTCCATTAATGGTTCTAGAGATTACCTCCTACAAATAACCTGTACACCTTTATATGAATATTAACCTGTCGACATAGTGTATAAAATTAAAAATAGTAGAAACTGCAAAATTTGATTGAAGGAGCATGATTACCATACTCATCTCTGCCGTAAAGAAATTGTGCTTGCATTGCTGTGTTCTGTATAGCAAAGCGTGATGTTGTAAAACATTTACTGGCACGTACAGATTTCCAATATAGACCTCAGGCTAACAACCTGGTTACGACTGTCCTTAGCTTATTTAGTCTTGAGGTTTATTATACATATCCATTTACAAATATGAAGTGTACTGCATTTCTGTTTGCTAATTTATATCTTACAAAAAAACCATATTACTTAAATTAAAGGTGCTACTATAATCAACAAAAACTTCAAAATAAAAACAGTTGTTTGATGAGTTAGTTCCTACAAACATACAAACTCGACTTTTTTATAATAATAATATAGACTATGACGTTCTTATCCTTTAATAAATATAAGAAATATTTATTATCTACTAGCGGGCCCGGCAGACGTTGCCCCGCCCTGATTATAAAAAAATCCTGGACAAATTATATACCAAAATGTTCCTTGTGAATCACTTTATCCACTGGTGAAAACCGCATAAAGATCCATTCAGTAGTTTTTGAGTTTATCGCGAACTGACAGACAGACGCGGTAGGGGAGTTTGTTTTATACTATGTAATGATAGGCTAGACTACCAATTCCAATGCATGGGTTTAACTCATTTACTTATCATATTGTTTAAAGGTCTTGATCATGTTGGTTTTCGAAAAATATAATATTAATTTTATATTGTAAAGTATGCAAACAGAAGTGTATTCCACAAGACTTTAAGTGGTCACTAAAAATGTTCACTAACCTGAGATTAGTGAATGATAGCTTATTCTCATTTGTCAAGCAACTTTACTCTCAGGAGTGGTGATAATCTCTGCCAAATCGGTATATATCAGCATGGACACTTCTGCTTTATGACAAAAATAGGTATGCATTAGGCATAAAAATGTGGGAACCCTTAGTTGTGTAAATAATATACTATATTATTAAAATGGATTATAAGTTTGTTTTTCGACAAAAATGTATATTCCATTGAGTTTTGGCAGAATTATGTTTAATATTTTTAATGTAGAAGTATTTGGACTGATCTATATAAATAAAAATTAGTTGTGAAATATATGGATCTGCAACACTTTTCAATGGCATGTGAGAGCATGACATTTGAGTAATCCTTATATTATTGTGTTTGTAATTGTTAAGACCAAGTGTATAAGTAAGAAAATGTTTACAAATCGTATGGAAAAGTGAGACTCTTGGATGAAATAATCTCCATATAAGAAATGTAACTGAGTGATTAAGACAGAAAGCAGGAGGCGTATCATCAAACTGCTATTCTATTTCATTACATGGTTATACGATAAAGGAAAGATCTCATTTTCTTTGTTAGTAAACCCATGTTAAGTCTAGAAGGATGCTAGAAATAAGTAAATCTACCATATTGGTAGAAAAACTAGCTGTAAATAGCAAACATATATGTATATAGACATTTAAAACTACAAAGTAATAAGTTTGATTTTATTATATACTAAAACTATATGATTTCTGATTGTTAACAATAAAAAGGTGAAATAACGAGTTGTAGAGGACATTCCTCATTATGTATAGTTAAATGCATTTCTATAACAGATGCCACTCATCACGTGATTTTATTGATTTTGTTTCTAGAATAGATATTACCTTCTGGTATACATTGATTATGATATGGTATTATTATTGTGACCTTTACTTTTAATAGTTGGAGTGTTAGGTAAAATTAAAGTTGTTTTTGTTATGTTTGGAATAATTAGGATAACTTATGAATATGCTAGAGTATCATATCTTCCTCCTGTATTATTTTATTGTGGAGCTTTGGATATTAAGCATACCAACCCTATAATATCGAATTGTACTAAATTGAAAACCTTTCGTACCTCATTTAAACATGCTGATATGTAGTTTATTTTAATGAAATTTTGTAAGCAAGTTTATCTTAATAAACTTCATTGTACATAACAAAAGTTTACACTTTCTGTCAGGAAATGACTGCAGTATCTATGACTCCATATATCGAATATATGGACCATTTATTTTGAAAGTGGTGTAAGTCCATTTTTGAGAAAAATGAGCTATCACGTAATTCATGCTTAATTTAATGTAATTTTTTTATATATAACTAGTCCATGTTTAATTTCTCAAAAAATCCCATGTTTTGTACAACTTAAAATCGGTCGGTAAATGAAATTGCATAATCATCGATTGACAGAGGTAGGTGGCATAGCAGATGGATACCGATCAGTGTTTTGTTATTTTTCATTTATTTTATACTAGCTGTGTCCCGCGGTTTAACCCGCGGACGATTTGCATTGTTTCTCCTCCGTGTTTCCACTACTCGTAAGTTAAAAGATAGATATTAAAAAATTAGAGAAATGTATTAGCAAATGTACAGCGCATAACCTGTGAGAAGAAAATAAATACGACAAGGCTGTATGACTCCGTATCTTAGCCCGTATTGGCGAATTAAAAAAACAACAAAAACAACAGTAGTAAAATTATCAATTTATTACCTCTACGTCCTGGAAGACCGTTAAAATTTGAAAAAATCGCCCTGGAGCCTTTGTACCAAAATGCCAGACCTATTACGTACGAAAAATATAAAGACATGAAGCAGCTACTACCCTATATACCTCCGGTGCATCATGCATATTTTGAAACACTACCACATGCAGAGAATAAGTAAATTCTTGTAATCAGTATCTTGTAATGACAATGTAATTGCCGTCTAAAATAAAATTTTATGCGTTGTTATGCGTATTTGTAAACAAAATTATATTAAAATGAAGTATATTTTAAGCGATATTTGATTTTTCAAAATTGAAATTAAACGATTTTTACAATTGTCTAATTTTGAAAGTGGTGTAAGTCCATTTACAGCACATAAATCTGTGTTATCGTAGTCTAATTAGCCAAAAACAAATTTATATAAACAAATTAAATGTTGATAAAACAATAGAAACAATGCCAGACCTCATATGATTTGCCTGTATTTTTAAATCAACAAATATAGTAACCTTTAATTTTCTCGAAACAAAAGAAAATGGACTTACACCACTTTCAAAATAAACGGTCCATATTTGGATTTATTATAGTCAACATGGATTTTACAAAAAGTAAAGTAATTCGATATCCCAATTTGTGACAATTTTTTGAATAATTTCAAAATTATTTTGTGCGTTCTGAATATGTCCATAAATTCGAGCTTGTGCATAATACCCTCAACACTTTAATACAAAACAAAGTTCCAATATCTCTATTGGATTCTAAAGTTGGCATTTATTTATCCGTAAGTGGTCTCGATGTTATTTATATATATGATATAATACGTATTTACACCAAAATTTTTGTTCTGCACGTCTATACATACAGTGGTCAAATATATTGGCGTGAACTGTAGTCTCATGGGTTGTCCATCGTCTATTTATAAAAGGTCAAAATCGTGTAGGGTTCGGGTGAATTTTATCGAGTCGAGTATAATTTATTGGGGGTGCTTATGAAATAAAATCTCACTTTAATTTGTTTATATGGTGAAGGTATATTCCCATATATAGATAACATTTTCTATTACATAATGCTCCTAGAATATTTATGCTTTACATGGGTATAGTGCGTTAGACATACGAACATCTCAAATAATCTTAATTATTTATAAATTATCAGAAACCTCTCACAGGGAAGCAAATTAATAAAAAACAAAAAAACGCCACGTAAATGACGTCTCCCTGTGTAGTTGGTAACTAATTATTTTTGTTTCCAGAAAGTTCTTTAAAATAAGGAATAAATGTTTTAATTTATAGAGTTCCGTGAGGGGAGTTTATACTAGGAATAACTTATACGTTAGTGACGGGACAGTCCATAACATAATAGCCGATTGATAAAACATTATTATGGCTTATATTTTAACAACGAATAAAATATATATTTTTATGAGGGTTTTCATACTAGGAACGTGTTTGTAAACCTTTTTTGTTTTACTTTATCATACAAAACTGTAGTAGATGCGTCAACGTTTCCGTGATTATAGTGTAAACTATAAAGTAAGACAACAGATAATAAAAACCGGTTAAGTGTAAAGCGGAGTTTTTGGCGGGATCTTGGTCTGTTAATGTTTTATTCACAATCTCGTGTTATTTAACTTTATATTTTTGTAATAATGTTGGCAGTTTACGTAATACAGTTCAGTTATTTTGCACAAATGAAGTGGATGGCAAATAATATCATGGAGCATGGAATCGGAGATGACATAAAAACTCCCTGTAAAGTTCTAATAAAGGTGCCACCATCTTGTTAGAACATTGAAATTATCACAAGACACTTGTAATATACCTACTCGATAATGACAGTAATAATATAGAAGATTGGTTGCCAAAAATAAAATAAAAAACATTGTAGTTTTTTATGTACCTACTAGTTTGGACATTGATTCTACCTATAAATACAGTACGATCCATAGAATTATGAAACCTTGAGCTGGTTGCCCAAACAAAAATCGGCTGAGTGCCTTAAGCGCTCGCCTTAGTAGTCCGGTGAAGCTGTTAAGACCTTGCTAGATCAATAGCGTAGTCAGTTCGAAAAAAAAAAAAAAAGAATTATGAAACCGCTTACATTTGACTACTCGCAAGTTCGTTACTCTATGGCACGATCTATGAGATAAGCGAAGTAGTGCTGCTATAATAACGCATCGCGCAGATCAATAAGTACCTCATATGTTACGCGGATGACACCCTAGTCGTAGCCCGGGGGGGGAGTGGAGGGAGGTGGAGCGCCTGGCCACGATGGCCACAACCCTCGTGGTCAGGCGCATAAGGAGGTTGGGCCTCAGGGTGGCCCTCGAAAAGACCGAGGCCCTACTCTTTCATGGGCCTCGGCGAGGGCCACCACCAGGGGCCCACATAGTGGTGGAGGGCGCCCGGATCGGGGTGGGGACCCAGATGAAATATCTGGGCCTCACCCTGGACGGGCGCTGGCGGTTCGAGCCCCACTTTGCGGGGCTCGGACCGCGAATTGCTGGGGCGGCGGCGGCACTCGGCCGGTTGCTCCCCAACATAGGGGGGCCGGGCGCCGGGTGCCGCCGACTCTACATGGGAGTCGTGCGGGCGATGGCCGCCTACGGGGCACCGGTGTGGGCCGACGCCCTCGGTGCCGCCAACGTGCGCGCGCTGCGTAATGCGCAGCGCACGGTGGCACTGAGGGCGATCCGGGCGTACCGCACGGTGTCCTCGGCGGCGGCCTTTACGCTCGCCGGCTCCCTGCCCTGGGAGCTGGAGGCAGGAGTTCTCGCCGCCGTGTACGAGTTCACGGCGGCGAGGAAACGAAGGGGGGAGCCTCCGGCTCCCAGGGAGGTAGAAGCGGAGAGACGGCGTCTGCGGGAGGACGCCGTGGAAAGGTGGCAGCAGGACCTGGCGGACGAGCGGTTCGGACGATTTACCGTGGACGCCGTTCGCCCGGTCCTGCGGGTGTGGATTGGGAGGAAGTGGGGCTCCCTGACGTTCCGACTGGTGCAGGTACTCACCGGACACGGTTGTTTCGGGTGGTAACTGCACCGGATCGCACGCAGGGAGCCGACCGCCGCCTGCCACGAGTGCGGCGCTGTCGAAGATACCGCGCAGCACACTCTGTCTGAGTGTGCTGCGTGGGGGGAGCAGCGCCGCATTCTGGCGGCGGCGGTGGGAACGGACTTATCGCTGCCGAGCGTGGTTTCGGCCATGCTCGGCAGCGAACAGGCTTGGCGAGCGATGGCCTCCTTCTGCGAGGAGGTTATCTCGCAGAAGGAGGAGGCGGAGAGGGCTCGCGAGGCAGATCCTCAAAGTGGCCCTCTCCGCCATAGGAGGACAGGTGGAAGGAGGCGGCGCTTTGCCCAACTCCTCCCGCCACCGTAGCCGGACCTGAGGGGATGGGCCGGGAGGCCCATCTCCTCATTGCACAGGTCCGGCGGACGAGGGGGGGCAGCCGGTGTGTACCCGGTCTGTCCCTCTATAGGTAGGAGCCCGGCGGTCACCTTCCGCCGGGCGGACCGTGGGGGCGGCTCTACAAGGTGATTAGCTGGAACGATCCCTTGCCGCCCCCACACAACGGTCTGTCGGTACACCGTGGGGTTTTAGTCCGTGCGAGTCGGACATAACCCACTCTCTCCCCCGGGAGGGTGGGTATCCATAAGGGATTTCCCCACGTTAAAAAAAAAAAAAAAAAGATCAATAAGAAAAAAAAAAAAAAAAGATCAATAAGTACTTCACATATATCCGCTAGCTTTTGCCCGTAGTTTCGCTCGTGTTATTGTAGATTTCTCTTATTCTTCTGATACAGTACATTTTTTTTTTAATGAAACGTGCAGAAATGGTTCCGTACACCTGTCAACGTGTATGCAAAATTTCATGATTATCGGTTGAGTAGTTAAGGCGTGAAAGCGTAAAGAATGAATAAACACACTTTCGCATTTATAATATTAGTTAGTATTACAGTTGGATACTTAGTTCAGAAATGAGATACGCACGAACTAGTTGACACTACAAATTTTGATACTTGTATGGTGACAATGTTCCTGAATATTGGTAAGGTAAGATCTGGAGTCTATCTTCTGTTCTATATCTAAATATATAAAAATCCAGTGGCATGATGTTTGTTCACGATGAACTCCGAAACTACTCAACCGATCTTCATGACACTTGACATTTATGCATGATTTGGTCAAACTTGAGATATAGAATAATTTATATTTTTTTTTACTTATTATATTATTTACTATTATTATTGTTCCACAATGTTTTTTAATTTCAAATTATAGGTATAATTGTCAATGTTGATTATTGTTATTAATTGTAAGTTTCATCAGTCTCGAAAAGATGGCGCTTTAAATTAGTTTGTTGACAGAAAACTATAGGACTGACTGTCATGGATATCTCATAGATGGCGCCACGTTTTTATTTTGAATTGTTTTTTCAAAACCAGTTTATTTTATGGTGCACGCGTTCTGTTAATCTATTCACTACGTAACCTTGTTTTTTTCTGTATCAAGTTATTAGGCAGACTCATTACCCCATAATACGAAATACGTTATCGTAATTTTAGTTCAACATGTCATAACTGAATCACAGCAACGCGTGGCCGGCTCAGCTAGTACGTATATAAAAATTTATATTGGTATATCTGAAGCTGGCAAACTATAAAACGTTCAACTGAGGGCCTTGAAAGTTGGTAGACCTCAGTGTTTTTTTTATGGGGAAGGTTTTTCCTATATGCCAATTATTTATTGCAACAAATAATAAAAAGAACGCATGCGGAGCTGTGGGAACTATTGATTTTATGTATTTGTGTAAAGATTTGTTAGTAGAAGTAATTCGCTTATTGTTAGTGCAAAGCAGTTGGCCCGACGGGAATGCGACTACCATACACTATGTGTAACACTCGCTATAGAGGCTTTTTTTTCTCGAACTATTGACCTGGCAAAGTCTTAACAGCTTCACCGGACTACAGACACAGATGCATGTTTAGTCGTGTCGCGTTACGTGATAAGTTAGTATCAAGTAGGGTACTAAAGACTTGTACCTGAATAGGATGCGACTAGTGTACACACAGTAATAAATTGGTCGCAGTGACTCGTTTTCTGTTTATCGCATCTCAAAATCATCTGTATATAGCCGTAGTATACATCGAGCTGCTTAGAAGCTCGCAAAACGGCATGATGGTAACAATTAACGCTGGATTTTGGAGTCCTCGGTGGTCGCCGTTCTTTCTGGATCGCGTTCTGCTTACTATCAACCTCTGTTGTTTTTATGCTTTGTAGTATAATTATGTCATCTGATGTTAAATGACGATATCGTCTAAGATAGTAAACACGCTAAACCCAGAGGGGGCTGGGTCACAAGTGCATCTACCGGATCACACCAACAAGTGCTTTGCGATAGGAATTCAACTTGATGGTGGTAGCTTACGTGGAAGGCGGACTTACAAAAAGCCCTACCATCAATCTGTGGTTCCATTACGATGTTTTCCTTGACCGGAAGCTCCAAATCAGTTTTTAGGTTTCGAACGTACGTCCATTGACGCGGTGCCCGAACACGCTATGAAGTAAGCCATCATCGATACGACTACTACAGTGTAATTATTTTGTACTATTCCGATAAAAAAGCGACATTTACGTTCATTGTAAACTAATTTTACTTCGGTTTTGCTATACGGCCGACGGTACCCTAGAGCGGGAACGATGATTGCTACTTAATTTGTTGCCCAAGAACCAGACATCACTTGTAAAGTGAACCGGTGTGCGAGTCAACGTGTTTTATGTAAAAAATTCGTACGAAGTATTTTAATGTATTTTTTACAATGAAGTTTAGTGACTTATTGAAGTATCTTGTGAGTGTAATTTTTTAAATTATTATACGCAATTTAAAATCGAATAAAGGCGAATGTCATTTAGGGTTCTAGGCCCTAAAATGACGCACTGATGTCACAGTTACGGTGACAACAGATAGGTCATAAGGGGGCGCGTGACCAAAACGTTATGATTTGTCGAAACTTGATTTAGTTGATACCTTCATACTCTTCAATCTCGAAAGTGTATATATAAGTAAAATAGTAGTGCGTTTGTTTGTCCGAGCTGATATACGAAACGGCTGAACCGAGTTTGAGGAAATTCTTACTGACTGATAAAAAATACCTTTTTAGGATATTATATGAGTTATATATCGTTATATTTTTCGACGTGGGTGCCTACCCTAAACCCTAGTAATCATAAAATTAAACAGAGATCACTTAAAAGGGATGGAAGAGGTTAAGTACTAATGATAATAGAAAATAAATAAAACAGTGTTTAGAAATAATCCAGTTAGAAATGTAGGTCCCATGTACGAACAAAATTATTGTCACGTAATTTTAAAATTATTGAAGTGTGCATTTAGTTTCCTAATAAATACTAGTTTTCGGTTTAAGGAAATATTAAGAATTCTCGAGTGGTCGAAATTCGATTATAATTCATTATTTTTTAATGTTCAACATTGGTGTGTTTTTTTTTGCCACAGATGTACTATAAATCATTGCGTATATAGCGAACCTCTACATATAAGCCATTATAAATGAAATCTCATTGTGTACGTTATGTAGTCAATGGTACGTAAAAAAAAACTAATTGGTCCCAGTTGTTTTATAACAGTAAACCGTGTCAAACAGTTATTAAAAAAAAGGAGAATAAAGAAGATCGGTTGATAAACATACAAGAAAATGGTATACTGAACTATTTGTCTCCGCCTGTTTATATACTAGCTGGGACCTGCGTCTTCGTCTGCTTTGTTATGTATTTTATGTACAGAGGAGGAACCATTGAAAAAATTAAAAGAAAAGATATACTCGTACTTCAAAATTTATTTGGTTTTTATAGCGCTTATAAAAATCTTAGTTTCTTTAAATTTTAATAACTTTATCTATACTAATATTATAAAGAGGTAAAGTTTGTGAGTTTGTAAATTTGTTACGATGTAAGTGGTAATCTCAGGAACTACTGGTCCGATTTGAAAAATTCTTTCAGTGGTTTATAGCTCAATTATATCACGCTAATTATATAATTATATCACATATCATCACGCTAAGATTAATAGGAGCGGAGCGTCAATGAAGAATGTTTCAGAATCGGAGTTTTTTCCTCTTGAGAGCTTCCGCTGCGTGTTAGCGTTAGCCCAAAGTAACTATTCCACGCGGACGAAGTCGTGCGCAGTGGCTAGTTTTAAATAAAGATATCGTGGTAGGTATTTACATGTTCGATGTGGACTAAAATGTAAGGAGTCATTATTTTTAGTGATCGCAATCTATTCAGTTATTTTTGAGTGACATACGCACTATGGCAGACCTCTATCCTTTTATTTATCTATACTAATATTATAAAGAGGTAAAGTTTGTGACGTTCTGAGTTTGTGACGTTGTGGCGTTGTGGCGTTGTAAGGGGTTATCTCAGGAACTACTGGTCCGATTTGAATAATTCTTTCAGTGTTATATAGCTCATTCATCGAGAATGGTTATAGGCTATATATCATCACGCTAAGGCCAATAGGAGCGGAGCATAGATGAAAAATGATTCAAAATCGAGATGTGTTTTTTTTAGAGCTTCTGCTTTGCGTCAGCGTTAGCCCAGAGTAGTAACTATTACTACGCGGACAAAGTCGCGGGCAGGGGCTATAATCTTTATACTAATATTATAAAGAGGTAAAGTTTGTGAATTTGTGACGGTGTAGGGGGTAATCTCAGGAACTACTAAACCGATTTTGAAAATTCTTTTACCAATATAAAGCCACGTTATTTATGAGTGTCATAGACTACATATCATCACGCTAAGACCAATAGGAGCGGAGCAACAATGAAAAATGTTTTAAAATCGGGGTATTTTTTCCTTTTGAGAGCTTCCGCTGCGTCTTAGCCCAAAATAACTATTCCACGCGTGCGAAGTCGCGGGCAGAAGCTATTAACTAATTATATTATATATAATCTATACTAATACTATAAAGAGGTAAAGTTTGTGAGGTTGTAGGGGGTAATATCTGGGGAGTCGGAGAAAAATGGTTGAACGAAAACGTTTCTTACGAACGCTGCCTTAATTATGAGATATATATGATTGAGTTCTAGAGAAAAGTTGTAGCTTGATAATGCCTATTACCGCCCAACGAAGTGGGCACGGGTCGGCTAGTATATATTAGGGTGGGCCAAAAAAAACTTTTAATTTTTTTTTATTAATTACCATGAAAATATCGTCTGAGATGACGAAAAAAAAATTATGTTAAAGTTTCAGCTCTTAATATTCATATTAAGAGGTGGCGCATTAGTGTTTTTCTTTTTTTCTTTAGTCCCATACAAAAAAATTCATATCTCACCATTCGTTGTTCGTACAGCAAAATTTTTCAAGAGTTTTTTGTAGGAAATTGAACGTTCTACAAAAAAGGTTTCCTTCATTTTTTTCGCACGCCTCGCCATTTTAAAGATATTCAAAATTGAAATTTAAAGATTTTAAGGTTCCTTTTTTTTTTGCTTCTGAATTTTGTAAGTCGTTGACAAATGAACGTTATGAAATGCGCAATACATATTTCTGCAAGAAATTAAATGCTCTACAAAAAAGGTCTCTTATGCTTAGTCGATTAGAATAAGCGTTTGAAAGATATTTATGATCAAAGTTTAATACTTATCGCTCTTACTAATTTTTCAACATTTTCTTCGGAAAATTTTATTATAATTCATTAGTTTCGAAAAAATTAATGCAAATTTAAGTTTTTATCAGCACAAAAATACTTTTATCTATTATTTAAATTATTTTTTATATACATGTACGTTGGGGTGGGCCAAAAAAAATTTCAAATTTGTTGAAAATGTTGAAAAATTAGTAAGAGCGATAAGTATTGAACTTTGATCATAAATATCTTTCAAACGCTTATTCTAATCGACTAAGCATAAGAGACCTTTTTTGTAGAGCATTTAATTTCTTGCAGAAATATGTATTGCGCATTTCATAACGTTCATTTGTTAACGACTTACAAAATTCAGAAGCAAAAAAGAATTGTACCTTAAAATCTTTAAATTTCAATCTTGAATATCTTTAAAATGGCGAGGCGTGCGAAAAAAATGAAGGAAACCTTTTTTGTAGAACGTTCAATTTCCTACAAAAAACTCTTGAAAAATTTTGCTGTACGAACAACGAATGGTGAGATATGATTTTTTTTGTATGGGACTAAGGAAAAAAAGAAAAACTCTAATGCGCCACCTCTTAATATTAATATTAAGAGCTGAAACTTTAACACAATTTTTTTTTCGTCATCTCAGACGATATTTTCATGGTAATTATTAAAAAAAAAAATTAAAAGTTTTTTTTGGCCCACCCTAGTATATATATATATATATATATATATATATATATATCTTTTTTCTCGAACTGACTACGCTATTGGCCTAGCAAGGCCTTAACAGCTTCACCGGACTAATTATTTATATATCTTATGTATAAATTGTTTTATAGCCTACAAGTTGGCACCCTTCAGCTTGTTGCCAAGCGGTGAAGTGCTTTAAGCGCTCGTCTTAGTAGTCCGGTGTAGTTGTGAAAGCCCGATAGGCCAACAGTGTAGTAAGTTCTAAAAAAAATCTACAAGTTCCATAACCGTTATTTATCGATTGGTCCGCGCAGGTGCACTTGATGCCATTGTATGTATCTTAGTATCTATTCAAGGCCTGTTGAATTAACTATCTTCAACATATCGTTATTTACAATTGCTTAAGACAATGATGAAAGACTAGTCTGTTATATAATTAAACTAGCTGACCTGGCCACGCGTTGCTGTTATAGTTCGATGTATAATTGTAAATAGTACAAAGCACATGAAAATGAAATAAAAATTGATACAGAAAAAGCGAGGTTACGTAGTGAATAGATTAAAAGAACACGTGCACTATAAAATAAACTGAAATTGAAAAGGAAGTTTACAATTAAATCGTGGCGCCATCTATGAGATATCTATAACAGTCGGTCCTACAGATTTCTGTCAACAGACTAATTTAAATCGCCATCTGTTCGAGACTGATGTAATATACAATTAGTAACAATAATTACTATTGACAATAATTTAATTTGTAATAAAAAAATATTGAGGCCATTAATCGAAATATAAATTATCCTATCTCTCAACTTGGAATAAATTATACATATATATATGCCAACTTTCATGAAGTTCGGTTGGGTGTTTAGGAGTTCATTGTGGACAAACATCATGACACTAGATTCTTATATATTTAGACAGAAGTCTCTATCGATGTCTGTTTGCGTGTGACCTTGGTCTTCTAAATTACGCAACGGATTTTGACACGATTTTCATTATTATTTGAACACTTTTTTCTGAAAGGCTTGTATGTCCTCAGTATATCAGCCTATAAGAGACACACTACTGGGCCATAAGCCTCTTTCCGAAGGAACTTATGGGAATAAACACCATGCCAACCTACGAGGTATTGGCGATTTCAACTCCGAGAGATCCACAGTTTTATATTTTCCACATATAGTGGTACTACAAGGACATTTCTCAGGTTTAGGTTTCCTCGCTATGTTTTCCATCACCGTCAGCCGATGGTGTTACAAATTTATTTTAGTAAATGTACGCGAATTTCGAAAGATTCGTTGGTACATGCCGGGGTTCGAATCTGCGGACATTGAATTGACATTCCACCGGTCAAACCACTCTACCGTCACGATTTTTTGTATGTACAATATTGATATATATTTAAAAAAATAATTGGGCAGCGACGCTTATTTCCTGTGATAATATGACGCTGTGAAAAAGTCGTGCAAAACCGAACTATGTAGTTAGTAAATTTATTGATTTGCGAGCAACATACCTTTGTCACTAATCTCCGTTTTTAGAGAAGACCAGAAATGTACCTGACCTTGGCAAATTAAACTGTTTTAGATACCCGGAAAAATTAATATTAAAACTAGAAACTGCGATAAAATCTTGTCTATAATTATTAAAATTGCGTTGTTGTATATACATATAATACATCTCGTGAGTATAGTTTAAACATTTTCTGTCTTGTTTATTTTTCTCAGACGTCGGGCGTTCCGAGGAATTAATATCGCTTCGCTATCGGCTTGTTAAAAATTATGGGCTTTATTAACTCTGTGTTTATTTTATCTTGACTCTTTACACGTATATAGGTGTTGGGTGTAACGATGCAGGATTCAATTTTGGGCACTCTTTTCTATACCTTTTTTTTTTTTTTTTTTTTTTTTTTTTTTTTTTTTTACGTGGGGAAATCCCTTATGGATACCCACCCCCTCGGGGGAGAGGATGGGTTATGTCCGACTCGCACGGACTAAAACCCCACGGTGTACGTCTGCCGCTATAGTTGGGGCGACACGAGATCTCTACAGATTTCATCGTGCCGCCCCAGCGGTTGGCCCAGCGGCGAAAGCGCCGCCGCCGGACCCCGTCTTGTTAGGAGACAACCGTGTACACACCGGTCGTCTCCTCCGTCCGCCGGACCTGTGCAATGGGAGAATGGGCCCCCCGACCCATCCTCCCTAGGTCCGGTTACGGTGGGAGGAGGCGGCGGTCAAACTGCCGCCTCCTCCTGCCTGTCCTCCGTTGGCGGAGAGGGTCACTTTGAGGGTTCTCCTCCCGGACCCTCTCCGCCGCCTCCTTCTGCGAGACGACTTCCTCGCAGAAGGAGGCCATTGCGTTCCACGCATCCTCGCTGCCGAGCATGGCCACAACCACGCTCGGCAGCGAGAGCTCCTGTCCTACCGCCACAGCCAGAGTGCGGCGTTGCTCCACCCACGCAGCACACTCCGAAAGTGTGTGCTGCGCGGTGTCCGGTTCAACGCCGCACTCGTGACATACGGCGGTCGGCTCCCTGCGAGCTATCCGGTGCAGGTACCAACCGAAGCACCCGTGCCCGGTCAGCACCTGCACCAGACGGAACGTCAGGGAGCCCCACTTCCTTTGGTTCCACTCCGGCAGGACCGGGCGGACGGCGTCGATCGTATATCGACCGTAACGCGCGTCCGCCAGGTCCTGCCTCCACCTCTGTAACTTCTCCTCTCTCACCTCCTTCCTCTTCCGTTCTATTTCCCCAGGAGCCAGAGGCTCCCCCAACAGTTTCTTAGCCGCCGTATAGTTATATACGGCGGCAAGCACCTCCGCCTCTAGCTCCCAGGGAAGGGAACCGGCCAGTACCATGGCCGCCGCCGAGGACACCGTCCGGTATCCTCGTATCACCCTCAACGCCACAGTGCGCTGCGCAGCACGCAGCGCACGAATGTTGGTGGCGTTGAGGGCGTCCACCCATAACGGCGCCCCGTAGGCGGCCATGGACCGTACCACCCCTGAGTAAAGGCGGCGGCAGGCGGCGCCCGGCCCCCCCGTATTGGGGAGGAGTCGTCCGAGCGCCGCTGCGGCCCCAACTATGCGCGGTCCGAGCCCCCTAAAATGGGGCTCGAACCGCCAGCGTCCGTCCAGGGTGAGGCCCAGATACCTCATCTGGGTCCCCACCCTGACCCGGACGCCCTCCACATACAAGTGGGCCCCTGGAGGTGGCCCTCGCCGAGGCCCATGGAACATCAGGGCCTCGGTCTTTTCGAGAGCCACCTCAAGGCCCAGTCTTCTAATGCGCCCGACCACGAGAGTTACGGCCTCCGTGGCCAGGCGCACCAGATCAACAAATTCCCCCCCCCCCGGGCTACGACTAGGGTGTCGTCCGCGTAGCAGATGAGGCGCGCTCCAGAAGGGAGCGCGCCGCGGAGCACCCAGTCGTAGCCCATGTTCCACAGGAGCGGCCCAAGACCGACCCCTGTGGAACCCCACACGCCGTATGGCGCCGGACCATGCGCCCTCTGGCGTCCACGAAGGCGACCTCTCTCCCGTCCAGGTACGCCTCCAACAGCCGCCGCAGGTACGGGGGCACTCCGAAAAAGCGGAGCGCCTCCCGTATGACACCATGCGGCAGACTGTTGAAGGCGTTGGCGATGTCTAAGGACACCGCCATCAGTCTTTCTCCCTGAGAGGTCGCCTCCATGGAGACCCGTTTTAGGAGGGTCAGGGCGTCCAACGTGGAACGCCCTGACCGGAAGCCGAACTGCGCGTCCGACACGTTCGGCCCCACTTCCTCAAGATGCCGGACGACCCGGGAGGCAACGATCCTCTCGAGCGCCTTCCCGGTATCGTCCAGCAACACTAGGGGCCGGTACGCGGACGCGCAGTCCGGGGGGCGGCCTTCCTTCGCTATTAGGCAAAGCCGCCCCATCTTCCAGGGCTTCGGGAACTGCCCGACCGCAAGACAGCGGTCAAACAGCTCCCGAAGCCACCCCCCCAAATGGCCCAGCGCCACGGCCAGCACCCGGCCCGGGACCACTCTTTTCTATACCTAATCTAGTTCAGTTATCGAAACTCGACCATATGCAGGATACGAGGGTTCTTCTTCGCTTGTTGAAGACTTTACTCTATGCAAATATTGAAACTAGCTCTGCCCGCGATTTCGTTCGCGTGTAACCTGGTGTACAAAACAGTGACTGATAAGGTCATTACTATCAACTTTCTCGTACTTAAGTCGCGTCGTCATTATAATTACAATAACTTTTGAAAGACCGAACCGATTTTAATGAAACAAAGACTAAATGTTACTCGAGGATTTGCTTTATGATTTTCTTGTGGATGATGTGGAGGTTTTGTCGTGAACGCAGTACTTTAGTAATGATGCGTGTTCATACAAACAGACAGACATTTCTAAAAATGGTTGAAATGTATTTTATTACTTATTCCTAAAAACCTGCAACAATTTTTTTTACAAAAATCTAAAAAGTACAGACACGTTAGATTTACATTCTTATTATATGTATAGTAGAAGATAGATTGTATACTTAAGGAGTGTGAAATTTGATGTATAGATACTTGTAAATAAACTCTTCGATTCGTCTTTGGGAAGGGAAAAAGTCCATATTTACAATATTTTTTATTAATAACATTAAAGCGCGAGAATAGCGGTTAATAGAAAGACAAGGAAAATCGGGTGATAAACAGACGAAATATTTCTCGCCTCTTTGGGTATTTAGATATATAAAGGATCCCTGGAAATTTTAATTTACGAACTTGCAGCGTTGTTGTATTTCAGAATTAGTCATCCTTCTTAGAGTCTATATCTAATTGTATAATGAATACAAGTCGATAAAAAACCATAACAATGAATTCACGATATTATAACACTAGCTTGTGTAGAATCTTCTTGTCTAAACTTCATTTCGTAAACTTATTAAGTGTTAATGAGTATAAGCAATAAACGAAGTACCTTGTTAAAACATGAATAATTATTAAAATGATCAACCAACTCAGTAAACACGTGCCACAAGATCTATTCGATGAAACCAAACAACTCTTCGACTATCTCTTTAGTTATTCTGACGTCACAAATGTGGTTTATTTCCACACGTTCACAAAAATCAACAAATACTTATTTAAACTATTTATTTCCGAGAGTTTTATTTTCAATTACCTATGATTCCATATGGTTTACATTACGTTCCTTTCTATTTTTGTATTTTGTACTATAAATCGCAACCTCATGTCCGCTGTCAAGCGAGCTCTAGAAATCAGTATTTAAGTTCAAGGGAACTTCTATTGAATCATACAATTCAATATTAGAACATTAAAAAGGTTCGACGTAAATGAGGTTTTGCAGACTCATGCCCGGTTTCTGAGGTACTCGGTTAAACTACCAATAGTTACTGACACAACAAAGTTATCCATAAGATAAACTGTCAAATGGCTCGTTGAGTTCTACTGACATTTATCGTATGATTTTATGTTCAGAAACGCAATTTGACAAGTTATCGAACCGATAACGCTATTGAACAGTCAAACTACAGTTAAAGTATCTCAGAAACCGGGCATCAGTCAGCCTTTTTGACTGCTCTGAACATAGCTGTAAGTTCGGGCTTGCGCGTAATATAGGTAGTCAATAATTTAATACAAACAAAAGTTTTCTTTATTGTTGGCAACCAATCTTCCAGATAATTCCTGCCATTTGTGGAATAGGTGATAATATACGAGTGTATTGCGATACACTTCAATATTGTAACAGGACAGTGTCCCCTTTATTTGAACTCTCCAGAGAGTTTTTGTGATATTTCAAAATTCATGCTCCGTGATGTTATTTTCCACTTCACTTATGAACAAAAAACGAACTATATTACGTAAAATGGTATCAGTATTACAAAATATAGAGCATAATAACGCAAGATTATAAATAAATCATAAAAGCCACAACATGACAGCTTAAGGTCCCGCCAAAAACTCCAAAACAAACCTAAAATATTATTATAGGAATCTAAAATTGCCTTTTATTTATCCTGAAGTGGTCTCGATGTTAGATATTAATATAATACGTATTTATAGCTAAATTTGTGTACTGCACAGCTATATCGAGAGCGGTCAAAAAGTATAGCGAGGGCTATTCACCGATTTATAACAGTATCTATTAATTATTATTCAGACTTGATTTATCGTTTGTCATTCCTTTGAGCTCTGACACTAGAATTGACAGTTTTAACACACAATTTGTCTGTACAATTTCTAGTAAAGCCCTAATTTTACTGTCTAAATGTCGCAATAACTCAATCAGTTTTGGTTTCGTATTCAACTACCCGTTAGGTCGTTTTTTATAATAGGCGGATATATTATATTACTGAACAGCGGTTTATGAAATAGCAAAAAAATGGTAAACTGAGATATCGCTCGTGTTTGACTTTTGTACGCTGATGTATTTTTACCTTGAGTGAATCATTCTACAGACCTGGTTAGTTCAGTCGGAACCAACATTTGCGAGGTTATTAAAAATTTATTTAGTGAATTCAGTTGAATTCAAAGTAATTCCATTACGATTAAAAGTGACAACAACATTGACAGAACACTATTATAATTGACTGGTAACACTTTTTTTCATGATGAAGAATTTCGATTTACAATTTATATTTAAGTAAAATGGCAACTAAACAACTTAACGTCAATCTGTCAATAGTTTTGAAGATCTCTCTCAATCTTCGCTCACTTTTTTATAAATATGATTTTTTTTTAACACAAATTATTTACTTTTTACAATTTTCAAATGCAACAAAAAAAGAACTATTTGAAAAGTTGCAGCCTTTCTAAAGTACGCTTACGTACAGTCGGCAGTTGTTTTTAATTTATATAGATTATAACTCGCCACTAGGTGGCACTACAGTATATCAACTTCCATATCGTTCAACCGATAGTAATTTAAGTTTATTTGAATACGGAAAATTGCACAATAGCAATCTATCTATATTATTCGGCCATTATTGCAACAAATAGTAATTACAAGAAATAATAGTAGCGACGAATAATTGCAAACTCGGACGGAGCCGATGGCATAGCTAGTGTATTGATAAATTAGATCACGTTTCGTTAAGAAATATTTAATTAATAAGTAGTCTTGTTAAGAATATATTGTTATATGTCAGTTTAGTATTTTAATTATGAGGCAACACTGCAATTATCTTGTGTTCAGTATTGGTTGTAAACCTCATTGGTGTCGGACCTATGCGGTGTTATTACAAAAAAGTTGAAATACGTATTGTATACTTGTTTTAAGAAGGTTTCGAATTAAATGCACCGCGGTCGCTGAACGTTCGCCATCTTGCTCTTTTGTCTCGCTTTGATTACATTAGGTTAGACTTGCGAAAAATGATAACGCGGACTTGCCTCGGGCGAGCGCGGTGTATTTAATTCGAAACTTTTTTAAAGCAAGTATTTAACTTTTTTGTAATAACACCGTTGATGTTTTAATTTTAAACTTTATAATGTAATTGAACTTTCATGTTTAATTTTGACAAAGAAACTCGTGTTTTTAAATTAGCATGCAAGTGGTCGTAGTTTTTTGGCTTGTAGTACGAAATACAAAAAATCACTTGCAATTATCTTCTATATCTATACATATAATAAGAATGTAAATTTATCGTGCCTGTACTTTTTAGATTTTTGTGAAAAAAAAATGTTGCAGGTTTTCGCTCTATGAAAACTTGTTGTAATGTTAATGACGACGCGACTTAAGTGCGAGAGAAAAGTAGATAAGATGATTTTATTAATCACTGTTTTTTTTACATTAGGTTCCACGCGGACAGAGTCGCGGGCACAGCTAATATTAAATAAAACCAAAGAGGTCCATTGTGAACTAAATATCCACGAAAGATTTCGATCATTTTTTGTTTAGATTTATTTCAAACACGTTGTTGAAATATTTTTACATTATACTGCTAGTCCTCGATAGATGGTGCTGTATTAAAGTTAAAAAGTGTTAAATCGCGGTGTCAAGATTGTTTTCTTGGTTAATTACTTGACGACGAATTCAAGAATTAAGTGTTTTAATCTGAGAAAGGAAAGAGATTTTATTTTATACGGAGAGGAGATATAGTCATGAAGTCATGATATAGAGATGTTTTGTTAGTTCACTTGTGATTATTAGAATAACTAAAAAGAAAGTTTGAAGCCTTGTTTTTTGTTTCCATTGCATAAAATTAGTGACATACTGTATATAGAGTTGGATATTTAACTAGACCAGATTGTAACACTTGATACAAATCACCGTGAACTTATGTTAGAAAGAAAGAAAATGTATTTATTATAGTAAATACACGGACAATATAAACCGAAAAAATTGAGTTACAAAGAAATGTATGACATAAAGTAAAACAAATAAAATAATAAATAAGTAAAAGAAATTAAACGTTACAAGATATTAAAATTATGCCATGGCATTGCTACAATGGCACACATTCTACATGTAATGGCTGCCACTATTGCAAGCGACTCCAGCGCTGATTTTCAATTATGTCCAATTTGGTTTACACACTATAATAATAACATATACACTATAAATATGAAGTTTATGATACATAAATGTATATAAGTAGATATATAATAAACACAGTCATTGAAAGAATAAATATTACTTCAAATAATTTCACACGAAGCGGGCTCGTTAGGCGATAACGCAATAACACACTTTTTATAGATCCAAACGACCATTTGTTTTCATTATCTTTACGCGTGTTGATTACTCTATGTGTTATACACCTTATAGGACTTTTTAATATACTTTTTAATATATTTTTCCTTACAACTCTCAACAGCTTAAAATAATCCCGCGGTTGGAAATATTTTTTATTTTAACTATAAGACCTGTCTCGAAGGAGGCAGGCACTCTTTTCCTGTTTCCTTTAAACAGGAAAAGAGTGCCTCCTTCAGTGTTAATGTTTTTTTTACTATTTTGTTTTTGAAGTGTAAACTTTTATAACTGCATGGAGCGGTTTATAAAAGAAAAAAAATGTCAAGGCAGTCTTAAGGACTGCCGACAGAAGTGAAGACTCAAAACAATGAAATAAATCTATTCTCTTTTGAATTTTCATATTAATTATAGTGTGAATGATAATATTTAAATTTCATATCTATTGGCACTCGGAGTAATAATGAATATACATTTTTATAAAGTCTATTAATCAATCGAACGTATGATGAACTGCAAAGTATCAATATTACATGTGCACAGTTCCCTGTGCTACGCGTCGCTAGTCTGACGCAAGCCGCGCAGGTGCAATACGGCCTTTCGTGCTTACGTAGCATGCCATGACGCGAATTTATAAATTTATCTCCTGCCAAAAATACCACCAACGCGCCTAAAGAAATTTTCGCTTCAAAAAATATTTAGTAGTGGAGTTTTTTTTTGGGCGCGCGTCACCCATAACCTCTACATGCTTGTGACGTATTACGCTTGCGTCAGACTAACGACTCGTAGTACTTTGAGCGGTTCTCGGTCCGGTGTATCGGAGGGTGTCACCATTTCTGACCCGTCAGAACGCAAGACGGAGGCCCCTGATGAGGTGAGGTGAAGTGCATAGGCAGTATATTCTCCCCGACCAAAAGGTCTGTTAAGAACACCATGGGGTTTTTAGTCAGTAAGAATCGGACTTACCCACCTCCACTGTCTAACACTGTGGTGGCGATCTTATGTAAGACTAGTTGTGCCCGCGACTCCGTCCGCGTGGAACCTAATGTAAAAAAACAGTGACTAATAAAATCATCTGTACTTATTAAGTCCATTTACTTATTATCTACTTTTCTCTCGTACTTAAATCGCGACGTCATTAAAATTACAATAACTTTTGATAGAGTGAACCGATTTTAATGAAACCAAGACTAAATGTTACTCGAGAATATGCTTTATGGTTTTATAGTGAAGGCAGTACTTTAGCAGTGATGCGTGTTCCTATAAATAGAGAGACATTTCTAAAAATGATTGAAATATATTTTATTACTTATTCCAAGACACCTGCAACATTTTTTTCACATATATCTAAAAAGTACAGATCGTTAGTTTTACATTCTCATTGTATGTATAGTGTTAGCAATTTTAACACTTGTTGATTATTAAAAACAGAAAACTGGCAAATTTAGATATAAACTGTTAAGAATAAATTCTAACAATTAATCACTCGTTAAATAACCGACACGAGTTCGAACAGAGTTATCGCACGATATGACGGCCACCGAAAGAGTGAGTCAACACGGTAAGCGCCGCTCATTATATGAGCCGCCGCAGTATAACTACCCGACACGGCCTTTTCCTGACGGGGCTACGTCCTCGAAGCCCTTAAAGCAAGAACTCATATGGACGGACCGGCAACTCCCTCCACGTGTGGCGTATCTTGCTCCTCATCGCCGCAACCAAATGGGCAGCGCGGCGCGAAGATCAGGCGCGGCGCGAAGCCCAAGCGCAGCCGCAGGCCAGATGTCTCGACTTCAGCGCGAAGCTCAGCCGCAGACCAGATGTCTCGACTGCAGCGCGAAGCTCAGCCGCAGACCAGATATCTCGACTGCAGCGCAAAGGTCAGCCGCAGACTAGATATGTCGACTGCAGCACGAAGCTCAGCCGCAGACTAGATATGTCGACCGCAGCGCGAAGCTCAGCCGCAGACTAGATGTCTCGACTGCAGCGCGAAGCTCAGCTGCAGACTAGATGTCTCGACTGCAGCGCGAAGCTCAGTCGCAGACTAGATGTCTCGACTGCAGCGCGAAGCTCTGCCGCAGACTAGATGTTTCGGCCAGAGCGCGAAGCTCAGCCAGGGCTCGACTGGTTGGAGTCCTGATGCATGTTGTCAGCACATCGGCTCTCAGTGGTCCGATGCTGCCAACCTCTACGAGTAGCATGTCGAGAATAGTCCGGCAATCCTTTAAACAAAAAGAGTCCACGAGAGGAATTTGTTTCATTCGGTCACTCCTGACCAAACTCTAACTTCTTCGGACCGAGAAAATTTCAAACAGGGGAACATTGGAAATAATCGAGAATACAACAAGCACCAGGCCATGTACCATAGTCGTTAAAATCAAACTCAACAGTAATAGAAGCAGCAAAGCCTACAGAAACCCTCGAGTGAATCCTCCAACGCCACGGCTCTCTAGCCGACTAGCAATCACATTGCTCTCACACATCCATCACACACATCATCTCTGAAGACCCCGACCTCCGCCAGTGTTAAACGCACAACCACGAAATGACAATTGGTACGGTCGAACACAATACGGCCGATAGAGCACTCTACTCGTTTTTCTGTCACTGCTTATCATAAACTAAATCTCAACATCCGACGGGTATATGACCCTTACATTAACATCACTGTAAACAGAAACATTAGAAGCATCGCTGTAAACAGAAACATTATTAGCATCACTGTAACGAAAAAGAGACCCATACCTTCGTATGTTCTTAAAAATATAAGTTAATTCCAAAAGTGGCATTTTTATGTCTTTCAAAAACAACATAAAGAATGACTATATTTTTTATGTTTTTAATTGAAAAACTTTATAAACCTTGAGAACCCATATCTTTTAATTCGCGAAACTTAAGGAAATGTTAAATTATACCGATTATGTACAGAATTTTATTTCCTAGAATCAGCTCTGTTTTTTTTTATCACTGTAAAAGAGAAAAAGAGTTTTGTTATCTTATAATTGAAATAACAAGAATGTAAATGGTACAATTTTGTTATATCAAAAATAAAATTACGAGAGCATAAACGATAATGTAAATTAATTAAAGATACCTCGACAGGCACTAGGTTTTACATTACACTGAATTTTCATGAAATAGAAAGTTTCATGTACCACGACTGGTTATCTGTTCATTAAACCGGTTATACTATGTCTGGAACCATCATACTCATGTTTTCAAGTTTCGAGTTTATTCACTAACTAGATGACCCGTGCCCACTTCGTTGGGCGGTAAATATTTATAAAAAACTACTTTTTATGACTTAAATATAAAAGTTAGACATACGCTCTACAACTTTTCCCTAGAACTCAATCATATATCTCTCATCGTTAAGACAGCGTTCGTAAGAAATGTTTTCGTTCAACCGCTTTGTTCTCAGACTTACTTTGCAAATCCGACTACCACAAAAAAGTCTTTTCATTTTTCGAGTTAATATATAACCTATAACACTCACAAATAACGTGGCTTTCTATTGATAAGATAATTTTCAAAATCGGTTTAGTAGATCCCGAGATTACCCCTTACAACGTCACAAACTTACAAACTTAACCTCTTTATAATATTAGTATTGATAAAAATACATACATTATATGAACTTATACTACTTGTAGTACTAGGATTGCACCTACCTTTTTCTTATACGTGGGGAAAAATCCTGCATGGGACACGCAGAGGCTCGGGGAGCATGGGTAGTCTCGAAGTCGACTCTTAAAGACTAAATTACTCCGCAATAAACCGTACGTCGCACTGTGGGAGTGTCATGGGGTAGCGTGAGTAAGCTCCGCGACACTCCCGGCTGTAGGCCCACGTTGCCGTCCGAGATTGCCCGATTCTCCCCAGTCCACAAAACCAGTGTTATGAAAGGTTAGAGCTCCTTCCCCCCGTAGGTTTGGCCGGCAGTGGCGAAGATGACTCCTTCCATCGCCGTAATACTTCTCCGTGTTTTTTAACAAGGTTGTTTCTTTTTTTTTCGAACTGACTACGCTATTGACCTAGCAAGGTCTTAACAGCTTCACCGGACTACTAAGGCGAGCGCTTAACGCACTCAGCCGATTGTAGGTTGTTTCTTCCGTTGCTTTTTACGAGGTTTTCTCCCACCATCTCCCTAAGAGATTGCACCTACCTGCGTTTGATAAACTACTTCCTAACATTGTAAATCGCAAATATTTGTTTATTTCTTTGTTACGCTTTCCCGCCTTAACTATTTAACCGATCATCATGAGATTTTACATACATATACTCAGAAGTACAGAAAGACGTAGGGTGATAAAACATTTAATCCAAAAAAAAACCCATTCTCAAGGAATAAATCAAATACGCGGGCGAAGTTGCGAGCAAGAGCTACAATTTTATGAAACTAGTGGTCGTAATTCAACCATAAAAAGGGGTGCAAACTTTTTTCTTCACGTCTTAATAATATATAGATATTATTATCTGTATTGGACATATATTGTAGATGTAAGAATCTATTCGTCAAAGGTGTAAAAAAGTCCTTTTTTATAACACTGAAAACCTTGCCTATAGCTATTAAACAAAAAAAAAGGAGACCAGTTAAGAAACAGGAGAATAATGTACTGAACTGTTTTTCTTCGTTTATTTATATGTACAAAATGTAAAACACATATAAACAAAGAAGCGTGTGCATGCCTACGCCCGTTTAACTACAGATCACGCCGCCGTGGTCTGGGGGTAAATTTCTTTCCCGCATGCTAGACTAGGCCCCCGTCGGCAGCAGCTCTAGCCTAGGTCCGTTCCCTCGGCGTTGAGCCCTTGATACGCTGCTCGTGCGAATACAGTGACACAAAGTCTTTCATCACTGCAACAACATTACTTACACATGGAAATACACATATGGTACACATACATATCTCACTAACCTATATGTGTATAAATATGTAGCTTAGGTTAGCTCAGTTAGGTCGCGTATTGCATAAACTAGGCAACAGCCCACGCCGAGGTGTGCCGTGCATCCTGAGCTAGTTGTCAAAATTAAATCGGTTAAGCGCCTTAAGCGCTCGCCTTAGTAGTCCGGTGAAGTTGTTAAGGCCTTACTAGGTCAATAGCGTAGTCAGTTCGAAAAAAAAACATACTTTTTTAATAGTTTATAGTCTGTGGCCTTTAACCACAATTTCACCAGATGTTCAATTACGTTTTGGCTTAACATGCTAAGTCTAGATAAGTAGATATATATATGGATGTAGCCTATGCACTGAGTCAAGTAAACGACGGTATATACTCACCGAAACTGATAGTAAGATCTCTGAGCATCAAGGGCTATCAGGGCGAACAAATATCCTCACCCACTCCAGACACTCTCTTCTTGGTACACACACAGGAAGAGAAAAAAGCCGTGATAAACAAGGGCTACGGGGTAGGGGAAGGATCGCGCGTTCTGACAGTCCACGAATCCCAGTGACCTTCAAATCGGCGGTGATCCTGCAAACAAAGGGCAGAAGGATGCAAATCCACGATAGTGTTTCACATGCTATAGTGGCAATATCCAATCACACCTATATCTGTGTCTACTATACCGACGTGACTGACGACGCAGTTAGTAGGTTTATCCATCGGGCCGTGGACGCTCCGGCGCAGGATATTGTGGATTATAACCTAAAGATGGCGATAAAGGATCAAAATGAAACCGCCATAAAGGCAATAACGTCTTCAAAAAATGTGTCATAAAATAGTTAATAGTCAAATGAAATCATAAAAATAAACAAATCATTACATAGTATAAAACAAAGTCACCTAACGCGTCTGTCTGTCTGTCTGTTCGCGATAAACTCAAAAACTACTGAACGGATCTTTATGCGGTTTTCACCAGTGGATAAAGTGATTCACGAGGAACGTTTTGGCATGTAATTTGTCCAGGATTTTTTGAAGTTATACTTCTTTAGGCGCGATATGAAAAAATGATGAGAGTGAAATTTTAAGATGCGCGCGCATCTGTGACACAGAATTAACAGTATGAAGCTGTCTGCTTAACCGCTCACCTGAAGTTAGCTATAGTCAACATTTTGTTTCTTTGTATTTATTGTTCGTATTTCTTTGTATTAAAACTTTCAATGTATTAAATACCTTTTTTTCTATTGTTAGTGTCGTTTTTTTCTACAAACGTAGATTAAGGCGAAAGATAAAATTTTTGAACAGATTGTTATCTTGTTACGCCAAAGAAGTATAACTTCTAACGCGTGTACATAAGTACACACACACTTTTTTTTATAATCAGGGCGGGACAACGTCTGCCGGGCCCGCTAGTAAATATATAAAATAATAATAAATAAATAATAAAAAAACATCCAATAGTTGCTTACAGATACGATTTTTAACTTACAGATTAAATAAAACGATAGCAAAAAAAGGTGCGGACCAAGAGTCTGCAGAAAAAAGAATTAAAAAAAATAACGCCGCTTGCCTCTGTTCGTTTTAACACTTCTTTATACGACATAACGCGACGTAACTTGGTTTAACACTACTCATTATGGAGTTCCGATCCGACCACGGTGGGAGACGGACGTCGCGCTCGTTGTCCTCTTCGATTTCGATACTCGTGATTTAGTGACGTCAGTTATTACTTCGTGAGTGCTCGTTCTCATTGTTCCGATTTGGCACACCTGCGCCGCACACCTGTGCTACACCTGCGTTCTGTTTCCTAGAACTGAGTGAGACCTTTCCTTTCTATTTATTTATTGCTTTATTTATTTCTTGGTATATTTATTTGTTTACTCATTTATTTATCTATTTATTTACGTATTTTCCTTAATTCTTCAGTCATTTATTTCTAAATTTATTTACTTTTTATTGTTTGTTTATTTAAGTAGTCTTATGTTATTTTTCCCCTATCTCGCTCAGGTACTTATTTGCATTGTTTTCCTATTTTGTTTAGTTTTAAACAGCTCTCTTGGTCCGAACTCGGGATAGTCCCGTAGTTTTTCGTTTGGCGTGCCCCCCTGCCCTTAAGGCAGGGAGGTTGGTGCGCGCCCCCCTCAGGCCACGGAATGGCCCTCACTAATAATTGGATGTTAGGACTACGGAACGATTTTCTTGCGAATGGATTCGACGAAAACGCCGTCGACGCAATTCTCGCGCGTCATTATTCCCCGTCCTCGGAGGACGTGCAATATGTACCCCGCGTGGCAACAACTAATATGTTCGCGCCCCTCGATTCGCTTGAGTCACCGCTGAACCAGGCGGATAGAGGTCAGTTGCCGAGCTCCAGCTCGGAGGCCGGCTCCGTGATGGAGCTAGACACAGTCGCACCCGCCGCGTCACTTACGCCCACGATTTCCACGTCCGCGTCTACCGCGCCTTCCGCGCTAGACAAAGACAATGACAGCGAGAATTTTAAAGTCGTGTCACATCAAAAGCGTAAACAACGCTCTCGCCCCGCGTCGCGCTCGTCGGACTCGGACTCGGGTACCGGACGCCCGGCCGAGAAACTAGTTCGGAATGTAGATGGCGCTCGAGCGCCTGCCACGGCTACATCGGCAGCCGATAAACCGCGCTCGAGCAGAGCTAACTCGCTCTCGCAAGTCGACGCTACGAATTCCGTAGCGGTGACTAAGAAGCCCCGCCCACCGCCTCCGATTACCATTCAGGACAAGTCCCAGTGGATGTCCATCTCAAATAGACTAAAAGTACTCAAAATTAACTATACGTCCGCCCTAAATACCCCAGCGGGTATCCAGGTTAAGGTCCCATCCGTTAACGACTTCCGCCAGCTAACAAAATTCCTTCGGGAAGCTAAGTTAGCCTTTTTTACTTTTACCCTTGAGGAGGAACGCCTCCTCCGAGTAGTGCTTCGTCGCGTTCCGGCCGAGATCTCGGTCGAAGACGTGATCGCATCCCTTAAAGAGAAGAATTTCCCCGTTAGAGAGGTACATCGGATGTACCATCCGCGCACCCGCAGGCCATATAACATGGTATTAGTTATTTTAGATCGTTCCGTGGAGGGTAAGGCTATTTTCAGCCTGACCTCTGTGTGCAACCTCAGCGGCATCACCGTTGAGTCCCCCCGGAAGACCCATACCCCGTCGCAGTGTCACAACTGTCAGAGTTACGGCCACTCGGCACGCAACTGTCATCTCCGCCCTAGGTGCGTCAAGTGCCTGGGTGATCACTGCACAAAGGAGTGCAGGCGCACACCCGACACCACCGAGCCCCCCAGCTGCGTGTTGTGCGGCAACGCGGGTCACCCCGCGAACTATCGCGGTTGTCCCCGCGCACCGCGCACACAACGCCCCCGCCAGGCGCGACAGGTGCCTAGGGCGTCTGTGGTCGCCGCCCGCCCTACGCCTCCCCCTCTCATGTCCGTGGAGGCCTTTCCTGGCCTGCCGGGTGCCTCTCGCGCCCCGGTAGCGCCCGCATCCACTCCGCGCGTGCCACCCTCTGTGCCGCGCGCACCACAACCCGGGCGGGCCCCTCTGGCCCCCTGGGCTCCCCAGCCCCAGGCTCCCAAGCCTCAGGCTCCCATTCCACAGGCACGGCCGGCACGCGCCGCGCCAGCCTTCTCTATGGGGCTATCTGAAGTGAACTGGATTTTCCAGTTATTCCGGGAGCACGATTTGCAGGAAGTCCTAAACTTCAACGCAGCTTTCCAGGCGGAGGAGGACTTGGGTAAGCTCAACGTGCTCGCGCAATATCCGAGTATTGCTGTGACATTACATCGCATCGCCCGCTCACAAGATCCAATTTCATGTAAATAAAATTCGCGGCTATGAATAGGATAAAACCGCGCGGTCTATCTCTTTCGTTTTTTAACGCGAGATCTCTTAGGACACAGCGCGATCTAGTAGCTGCCTTCTTGCGCGATAGACAGATAGACGTTTTCCTCGTCCAGGAAACGCTTCTAAAACCTAAAATGCGAAATCCTAGAATCGCGAATTATAATATAATCAGAAACGACCGTGTCGCCCGCGGGGGTGGCACCTTAATTTATTATAGGCGTTCATTATATTGCATGCCGGTAGATCCGCCCGCTCTGACTAATATGGAAGTGTCAGTGTGTAAATTAGGTATGACTGGTCATCCGTCCATTATATTAGTGTCCGCGTACCTCTCACCGAATAAGCAGTTGTTAAAAACCGATTTGCAAGCGTTGCTTAATTTAGGAGATTCAGTCATTATAGCGGGGGACCTCAACAGCGGGAACGTTATCTGGAATAGTCCGAGAACCTCTCGTAACGGGAGGATACTCGACGAACTAGGTAGGGTTCTCGCGTTTGACGTCATAGCCCCTCCGGAACCCACCCATTATCAGGATAACTGCCGTCCGTCAGTTTTAGACATAGCTTTGTTAAAAAATATCACGCTTCGGGTACGACTCATACAAGTCGTACACGAACTTGACTCGGACCATCGCCCGGTCGTATTACAGTTAGGTTTTAACTCAGACTTCACCCCTCCGTCGGTTAGGGTGGCTGATTACGCGAAACTCGCTCGTTATTTTAAAGAAAATCCTTCGTCTAGCAATTTAGACAGGGTTCCGGACGTGTTGGTGTCTAAAGCCGACGCGGATTCGGCTATCGATTCCCTGGTCGACTATCTCCAGACCGCCGTCAGAGAGACCTCGAAAGAGGTACAAGCGGCGAATGATCGCCGTTTTATACTCCCTGACGACGTGAGAGCGTTGATTACGGAAAAGAACGCCGCGACTCGAGCTCACGACGCTTACCCGTCTACAGAAAATCGCGACCGTTTATGCTTGTTACGTAAAATAGTCAAATCTCGTATCTCTGAAATTCGGGGCGACAGGTGGGACAGACTTCTGGAGGATCTCCGGCCGTCCCACCTGTCGTACTGGAAACTCTCGCGAACTTTAAAGTCGGATCTCACTACTCCGATGCCTCCTCTCGATAGAGGTTCCGGATTGCCTCCTGCGTTCGATAGCATAGATAAAGCGGAATGTCTTGCCGCGAGTTTAGAAACACAGTGTTCACCGAACACTGATAACACTGACCCTATCCATATTGGGTCGATCGAATTGTCGGTAGAGCATGCACTAGCGTCCCCTCCCGTGGATACCCTAACCTCAATAACTTTCGATGAAGTTTCGACCGCCATCCAGCGTCTCAAGCTTAGGAAGTCCCCAGGTCCCGATGGGATCAGGAACGAGGTACTGAGACTCCTTCCCGATCACATCATAGCTCTATTGGTCTGCATCTTCAATGCGGCCATGTCCCAGGGCCACTTTCCAGCCGCCTGGAAGAAGGCCGTAGTGATAGGCATACACAAGCCCGGCAAAAAAGCTACGCTTCCCGATAGCTATCGCCCGATTAGCCTGTTAGATACATTAGGTAAATTATACGAGCGGCTCCTTCTGAACCGTCTCCAGGTCTCGATTACAGATTTAAAATTAATACCACCTGAGCAGTTCGGATTTCGTGCCGAACACTCTTGCACGAATCAAGTACACCGCCTCACGGAGTACATTTTCTCTAATTTTAATGCCGACCCGAAACGTAAACCGAAACGCACAATTGCAGTCTTTTTCGATGTCGCCAAAGCCTTCGATAAGGTCTGGCACGGAGGGCTCATCCATAAATTATATAAATCTCACGTACCCGATAAGTTAATTCATATTATCCACGATTATCTCACTGATAGGACTTTCCGCTTTAGAGTGGATGGGGAACTATCCCTTCCCCACCCGATACGCTCAGGTGTGCCACAAGGCTCCATACTCGCGCCCTCGCTCTTCAATCTGTTCATCAGTGACCTACCTCGGTCTAAACGGGTCGAGGTAGGTTGCTATGCTGACGATACAGTTATTTACACTTCCAGCTTGCGGTCGGATTTTCTTAGGAAGCGCATCGAAAAGGCCGTTTGCACACTCGGTGAATGGTTTCGTCGATGGCGCATAGAAGTTAATCCTGATAAGAGCGCCGCGATACTCTTCGATGCTTTACGACGTAGTAATAACCTCGAGCCCATCAGGCTATACGGAACCGATATACCTTGGGCCGACGAGGTCAAATATCTCGGTGTTACATTAGATAAACATTTAAATTTCGAGTCACATATAGATAGAGTGCGAAACAAAGCCGCTATGGTCTTGGGTCGCCTCCATCCGTTGCTTTGTCATAGGAGTAAGATGTCCCTCAGACACAAGCTCACTTTGTATAAGACGTGTATCCGTCCCGTGATGACATATAGCAGTCCCGTTTTTGCGCATATGTCGAAAGATAATTTTCATAAGTTGCAGGTTCTTCAAAACCGCGTTTTACGTAAAGTAACCGGTGCTTCGTGGTACGTCCGGAGAGTTGATCTACATAGGGACCTAGAGATGCCTTCTATCTGGGCATACGTAAAATCACTTACGATTAGTTATTTTGAAAAAGCCGCGAATCATCCCAGTCCGTTAGTGGTATCCGCCACAAAATACGAACCCGTACCAAACGCTGCGCGCTGTAAAAGACGTCCGCGACATATTTTTACCGACCCTCCCGATGAAATAACGGCAGCGAACGATCAGTACCAGCCTGTCTCTCCAAACAGAGCGTGCTCACGCCCACGCCCGCGTAACCACAGATCACGCCGCCGTGGTCTGGGGGTAAATTTCGCTCCCGCACACCAGACTAGGCCCCCCTCGGCAGCGGCTCAAGCCTAGGTCCGATCCCTCGGCGTGGAGCCCTTGAGTACGCTGCTCGCGCGATACAGTGACACAAAATCTTACATCACTGCGACAACATTACACATATCACCTCCACGCACGTGCACGCATACACGCTTACACATGCAAGTGGAAGGGTTTTATTTTTTTTCCCTTATCAAACTGAAATAGTTTAGAATATTATCCGATACGAAATATATATAAGAGTTGTTGAGGTATGTATGCTTGGTACACATATATGTTTCAACAACTCATATATGTATGAATAGTTAGCTTAGCTTAGGTTAGCTCAGATAGGTCGCGAATTGCATGTATCAGGCAACAGCCAAAGCCGAGGTGTGCCGCGCATTCTTGAGCTAGTTGTCAAAATAAAATCGGCTGAGTGCCTTAAGCGCTCGCCTTAGTAGTCCGGTGAAGCTGTTAAGACCTTGCTTGGTCAATAGCGTAGTCAGTTCGAAAAAAAAAAAAAAAAAAAAAAAAAACTACTCATTATGTCGGCCACAAATAATATAGATAAATAATTATATTATTACATTTTTGTTAATTTGTTACAGCATTCCGAGGAGGGTGGCGTCGGTCGACGCATCTTGGCCAACGTTAGCGCTGGCGCCGGCGACATGTGGATCAGCGCCGTCGAGAGCTCCATACTGACGTGGGAGGAGGTGAGTTTTCAGGAATTTCAAAATGAAAATAAAAAAAAATGATATTCAATTTAGGCCTTGAGAAAACACTTATTAACGTCAAAACTACCACCGGTTGGGAAAACAACCCAGTCATCATGAAGAACCGGCAAGAAACTCGATCTGGTTTATCTTTTCATTATACATGACATAGCACAACATATTTTTATAGACATATACAGTTACATTTGTTCTTGGTGGATGCACACAGAGAGGCGTAATTTCCAGACGTCAGCATTGTACAGTATCGTTGTGACTACATTACCCAGATTAAATCAATGAGTTATCTCTAGACAGGAATATTTGTGGCGATATAAACTATTTTTAATTATTTAGGTTTCCAACAGAATCAACATTATTTGAATAATGTATACAGTTCTATATTTTTTTTAGATGTTATTCTATTTACACGCAACGACGGCACGCATATTGAATGTATCGCATGCATGTATGCAATATTGTTAAAGTAATTTTAATAATCACGATGTTCAAACAAAAATATTTACAAATGAAAGAGCCAAATACTGTTTCAAAGAATTATTGGAAGTATCATGACTTTTCTTTAAAAAATTAAACATCTCATTTACAAGAGTATGTAATTTTTAATAATGGCTTCAGATAAAATAACTTCACATTTAGTGGTTTAAGATGCAAAAGTGTCTAAGTTTATTTTATGGAGATAAATTACCTACTTTTGTACGAGATCGCTTGTCACAATAAGAGAGCATACACGATGCTTTTCAAGTAAGCCCAATCTTAGTAGACTCTCTGAGCACAGATCTTCGTCAGGTCTGTCCAGGTCCACCACGTTTCTACCCATCCTGGGGACTCCAGTTCAATGCCTGGTTAGGAATATAGCTATTGTCCTTTCGTAAAGTGTGGTAACGAGTATAAAGTATACTTATCATTACATAGTATAAAACAAAGTACCCTAACGCGTCTGTCTGTCTGTCTGTTCGTGAATAACTCAAAAAACTACCGAACGGATTGTCATTCGGGTTTCACCGGTGGATAGAGTGATTGATGAGGAACGTTTTAGTATATAATTTGTCAAGGATTTTTTCATAATCAGGGCGGGACAACGTCTGCCGCGCCCGCAAGTTTATACATATAATAAGAATGTAAATGTAATGCGTCTGTACTTTTTAGGTTTTTATTAAAAAAAATGTTGCAGGTGTCTTGGAATAAGTAATAAAATACATTTCAATAATTGTTAGAAATGTCTGCCTGTGTGTCTGTCTCTTTGTCTGAACACGCATCACTGCTAAAGTACTGTGTTCACATAAAACGTCATCAAGAAAATCATAAAGCATATCCTCAAGTAACATTTAGTCTTGATTTAATAATTAAAATCCGTTCACTCTAATAAAAGTTATTGTAATTTTAATGACGACGCGACTTAAGTACGAGAGAAAAATAGATAAGTAAATGGATGCAATATATTCAGATCACTTTATTAGTCGCTGTTTTTTAACATAGGGTTACACGCCGACAGAATCGCGGGCACAGCTTGTCGAAAATAATTATCGTGTCCTTGATATGTCGCTGGTAAATTTATTCTATAAAAATATCTGGTAGGTGGTAGAGCCACGCTGAAACTATTACTGGTTTCAGCATAAATGGGTCGGCTCGCCCGGGGTAGTACCACCCGCTCACAGAAAACCGACGTGAAGTAACAGTGCTTGCATTGTTGCGTTTCGTTCGGTCAGTGAGAGCGCCGGACACCCACCTCCCCTCCCCTTCCACTTTCCCCTTCCCTTCCTCCCCCCCTCCCTACACAGGCTGGCAACGCACTTGCGACTCCTCTGGTGTTGCAAGTGTCTATGGACGGTGGTGATCACTTACATCAGGTGACCCACCTGTTCGTTTGCCTCCTATGATCTATCTAATAAGTGCAATGTTTCGTACAAAAAATTCTACGACGTTGAAACTACTCGTACTATTGTAATATAATTATGTTTTCAGTCAAATCTAGTACAAAAATTACCGGTGTTATTACAATAAAGTTAAATACGTATTGAATACTTGCTTTAAAACAGATTTCGTATTAAATGCACCGCGGTCGCTGAATGTTCGCCATCTCGCTCTTTTGTCTCGCTTTGGTTACGTTAGGTTAGACTTGCGAAAAAGGATAACGCGAACTTGCCTCGGGCGAGCGCGGTGCATTTATTACGAAACCTTTTTAAAGCAAGTATTTAATACGTATTTAACTTTTTTGTAATAACAAGGCACAGGTTTTTGTTTGTTAACCTATCTTCTAGATTATTACTGCCATTGTCCTATAGGTGAAATATATTACAAGTGTCTTGGGATCATTTCAATGTTCTAACAAGATGGTGGCACCCTTGTTAGAATTTTCCAGACAGTTTTTGTAGCATCTCGGAATTCAGACTCCGTGGTATTGGTTTCTATCCACTTCATTTTTGCACAATAACCGAAGTATATTACGTAGAATGCCACCGATATAAAAAAATAGAGTCAAATCATACAAGATTTATGAATAAGATATAAAATTCACTACATGACACACTAAGTTCCCGCCAAAAACTCACATTAAAGGTTAAAAGTACGTTCAATGACTGTCTATTGTGTCAGATAATGCACCGTTTTATTTCTGTGTAGGTATTGTATGTTTTTAGTATTATATAGGTATAATAACGATCTCACGTGATTTTAAGTGACGACGTGTTTTAAGGTAATAATACGCGAAGCGTAAAGGTTAAGTTGGCTCTCAAATAAGAGGAAAACCTACGGGTGATTAGAGACAGATTTCCGATAGATTGATAATGCAAACTAGTCAGACGAATTTAAAAAAAGTCCTAACCCACCTTAGTATAGCTTCCGAAAGTTTTTTTTTTTTTTTTTATATCATAGGAGGCAAACGAACAGGTGGGTCACCTGATGTAAGTGATCACCACCGTCCATAGACACTTGCAACACCAGGGGAGTCGCAAGTGCGTTGCCAGCCTGTGTAGGGAGGGGGGGGGGGGGAGGAAGGGAAGAGGAAAGTGGAAGGGGAGGGGAGGTGGGTCTCCGGCGCTCTCACTGACCGAACGAAACGCAACAATGCAAGCACTGTTACTTCACGTCGGTTTTCTGTGACAGGGTGGTACTACCCCGGTCGAGCCGACCCATTTATGCTGAAACCAGTAATAGTTTCAGCGTAGCTCTACCACCTACTAACAAGTTCAGGCTAATGTTATAATTCGATACATTCCTCCCCTACATACACACTCCCTCGATATATTCCCCGCATTCGCAGAGCGTTTTACTAATACGAACGCTCGTCCAACTTTGACCATAGAGAAAAAAAAATAACAATTTTGATAACACAAAAGCTTGCCAACAGCTACTAAATAAAAAAAAGATTGAAAAACAGAGGAGTAGGAGATGTCTTTAACTGTTTGCTCTCTGCCGGTTTATATATACTTAGATTTTTTAATGTCTTGTTTTAGCATATATATTCATTCAATCTCAAATTGAATACTTTTAAACTTCGACTCCTTTTAATTTGGTGATTTCTTTTATTTTCTACCACATTAAAACATTCTTAAGAAAAATTTTCAATTATTACCGAACCCACACAAAGTTATATTTCAAAAAGGCTTTTTTATACCTATGCTATAACATCATCAAACATTGAATAATTGGGACGTTTTTCTACAATATTTTCGTATTTAAATACACTTTAAAAGCCATACAATTGAAAGATGTTATATTTAAGAATTTTTTCACATTTTCGAGAAAAATCATCTTTTGAGTTTGCCATTTTAGATATATTTTCACTTAAAAAATCTTTGATCAATTCCGGAAAAGTGCCGCCCAAATTAGAGCGAGACATTTTTCCCTGAAAACTGGGCCTATTTTACAAAATACCACTCTAGATTTTTTTTATGATTTTTAAGGACTTCGGAGTTTCAAAAATTGAGATTAAAAGTAAAATTAAATACGATTCCCAAAAAAAAATTCGTTTGCTCCAAACTACACCCACAAAAAAGAGTGAAAAACCTTTTGTTGATACACCTGATTGACAACATTAGATAGAACACGAATAGAAGCTTGGTATTATTGCTTCTGCAAATAGATCACTTTTCATTTGCTTGAACAACTAATAATGTAGTCTGTTATTCCCACGTAAAGGAGTACAAATTATCCTGAATGTCCGTTGTTCGTTATTATTATTTATATTGTAAGTTTTCGGCTAGTGTTATCGTGATATGTGAACAAGTAAGTATTAGGCAACACTTTTGCTTCAGGAGAAAACTTCACGTAACTCACATTTACAAATTCTCGAGACGAATAAGGATTATTAATTTCATTATTCTGCTATTATTACAAATCGGAATATTATGCAAAATAACAAATTAACCAGCAGCGGAATAATTGACGACAGTTTACAACAAAACATTTTAAAATAACAATAGCGTAATCCGTTATGGATATATTAGCCGTTATTGCTGTCTATAACTTTAGTCAAATGTTATTAGCAGTCATTGAAAAGTGGGCTGTTTAAAACGTTGATAAGCCGGCACACAGGCTAAGTAACAACTTAAACCAGGTCACCATCATAAAATAAACCAATATTTACAATGAAATTGAATCTGTCTGTCTAAATAATGATTTCATGTACCGCTTAATGTATTTGTTTAGTCGACTTGTTTGACGCTGAATAAATTTATATATGAATACCTAATACGAGAGTTTGAGTAATGTCTGTAATTTTGTATAGTATATTTATTAAGTCTGTATGTTCCTGATAACGATATATATGGTGAAGCCGGTTTCACGAGTTCATATATATTGTCACACTCTGCATGAGAACGCTTTACAAATGAACAGTGGATGAATCGTCCAGCTTGGGAATTAGGAACATAAACGTTGATATCTCATCGCTGCGATTATAATATCAAACAGTATAGTTCTAAAATTTGGCATGTCTCGAATAATGATGTCGACTTTCCAGAGTTTTTCCTCCTGTTCCTGTCTTGGAAGGTATAATCGCTCATTAGGCCGTCCGAAGACAGCTTTAATACAGCATAAAATGTAAAAAAATCTGACTAATAGTTTAGCGAGATTAAACAATTTTTTGAGCTTTGTAATATTAGTATAGATTAAAATGTACAAAGTCACGGGCTATTGCTTGTTTTACGATCATTTTAATGAATAAATCATTCACGTTCCTATGATTATAATATCTATACATATAATAAGAAAGTAAATCTAAAGTGGCTGTACTTTTTCGATTTTTGTGAATACAATTGTTGTAGGTGTCTTAGAATGAGTAATAAAATACATTTCAATCATTTTTAGAAATGTCTGTCTGTCTGTTTGTATGAACACGCATCACTGCTAAAGTACTGCGTTACTAAAATTTAAAAGTACTAAAATCGGTTCACTCTATCAAAGGTTATTGTAATTTTAATGACGACGAGACTTAATTACGAGAGAAAAGTAGATAAGTAAATGGACTTAATACGTTCAGATGATTTTATTAGTCACTGTTTTTTTACATTAGGTTCCACGCGGAAGGAGTCGCGGGCACAGCTGGTAGCAAATAAACATACGAACGGATTCCAACTTAGATTCCACGATTTGTTGAAGTATTGTGCATTCTAGAAAGTTTCATTAAGGTCTAATAGAAGTCGTGTCATGTTCATTATTTGTCGAACTGGGTCACATTCATCGGATCGATAGTGGGCGGTTTTATGAAAAATAATATTGCTATAACTCAGCTTCATCTAACTGTTGTGTTTATTTGAGCTGGGGTATATCGAGAGGATTACTGTACTGGAATATGAAGTATGCGTGAAAAAAGTTCAAAAAGCTCGTGTCTGCTTCAAGGTTTGCATGTGTGCGTTTTAATTAATTTCATACATAGTACTAACTTCTGCACGCGACTTTATCCGCGTGGAATAGGTACTTTGAGCTAACGCTAACACGCAGTGGAAGCTCTCAAAAGGAAGAAAAACCCGATTTTAATACATTATTCATTGGTGCTCCGCTCCTATTAGCCTAGCGTGATAGCTGGTAAATAAGCTATCTAACACTGAAATAAATTTTCAAATCGGACCAGTAGTTCCTGAGATTAGCGCGTTCAAGCAAATTAACTCTTCAGTTTTATAATTTTAATAAGTAATTATAGAAGTATAGATATAGATATTGATGTCACTGATTAATTATATGCAAAATAGAATCCAAAGACTTCAGTGACTGAGGAGTGTTCTACAAACCAACGTCGGTCGTGCGCAAATCAGTCTGCTATTGCATATACACTGGTTGAAATTGAAGCGTGGCAAATATAATAAGAGACATTATGACGCTCTTATCACCATGTCGGTGGTAGTGGTATCCAGTCAGGTACACACAGCCACAACCTGTGAACCCATGTCGATGAAACATTGCAGCAATATAGCTTATAAATAAAAAATAATACATAGACTATCTAAATATATAAAAATACAATGTCATGATGTTTGTCCACGATGAACTCCGAAATTACTCAACCGATCTTCATTAAAGTTAGAATTTATGTATAAATTGGCTCAACTTCAGAGATAGGGTAATTTACATTTCGATTAATGGTCTCAATATTTTTTAATTACCAATTAAACTATTGTCAATGTTGATTATTGTTATTAATTATAAGGTTCATCAGGATCGAGCAGATGGCGGTTTAAATTAGTTTTTTTTGGCAGAAAACTGTTATATTTCATAGATGGCGCCAGGGAAATACTTTATCATAAATTTAATTCAACATGTAGTAATTAAGCTACAGCAACGCCTGGTCGGGTCAGCTTGTAATTTATAAATATCTTGTTTGAATTGACCAAAATATGACCGTAAGTGTCAAGTAAGTTCGGTATTTCGGTCTGCGTTGAATAAACCGTCATTAACTCCTGGACTATCCAAAACCATAAGGGTTCAAGCTCTATAAAAACGAATGTATACCTTTTGATGCATATGGTCAACAGATCGTTCGTTGCATACGTTTAGAAAAGCACCGTATTGATAACAAAATTTAAAAAGTTGAATAATAACAAATTATGCTGTGAATTATAATTTTAAAAAATGGCTAGATGTTTAAAAATATGATTCGCCATTTTAATATCTAGGTCTTAAAAATCAGCCGAGGGCTTATTCATCGTCCCATCGGAAAAGTCGTTATGGTCTAGTGGCTTCACCAGTGGGATGTCCATCCCATATCCGCAGGTTCAAAGCCAGGCATGTACCAAAGAATTTTTCGGAATTCGCGTACATTTACTAATTTAATTTGGTAACACAATAGGCTGACGGTGAAGGAAAACATCGTGAGGAAACCTGAACCTGAGAAATATTTAGTACCACCGTATGTGGGAAAACAGAACTGTGAGTTTCTCAGAGTTTGTAAATCGCCAATACGTCGTGGCGTCGTGGGCTGGTGTAATGATTAAGCCTATATCTTCTATCAGGAAGAGGTCTATGACCCTGTAGTGGGTTTCTTATAGGCTGATGATGATGATGATCAAGGGCTATGTTCAAAATGTAAAGTCTGTAGCTGATCACGAATATGGTTAACATCCAATTAGAATGGCGAGTGAGTAATAGAATGGCGAGTGAGTAAGTAGTAATAAAAATACGATTTTAGATAATAAAAATTCATCTACTCAGTAACGGTCATTCGGAATAATATAAAGGTACTAGGCAAGATTCCTAGACACCTGATTGATCTTTGTAATTTTTGACCTTTGTCATAACACTTTGTAAACAAGATTCTTTTTCCTTTTTTTTCTACATTAACCTTTTTAAAGAGTGACATCTGGGAACGATATGACATTTTACATAAGGTTAGAAAATTAACTAGTTTTTAAAATAACAAAAATTATTCTTGAGGAAAATGAATGTCATACAATAGATATTTTTGTTTTGTTTGCCAGTCTTGGAATTTAATTGATTATATAATCTTGTATGCTATATTTGAGAGATGATTGAGGATGCTAATATAGCCTAGCTTCTTTGTTTTTGTCCCCGTGTTTGATGTTTTACTTTTAAAAACTTTAAAACGTGTATTTTTACTTGTCTGTTGTCTGTATTCTACTGTAAAGAGATAAGATTTTATTTTTTATACGTCATCGGTGAATCAAAAGATTTTTATTTAAAGTTCCTTCACCTATTGCAAGCTAAATTTTCAGTGAGTAAGACTTATTTTAAAATTCTCCATTAACTCTAACATGGCTCTGAGTAAAAGTTAGTTAGTTACAAATACAGAGTAGGTAGTATTAAAGCTCCCTGTTTCTTACTCTCAAGAATTGACTTGCAAATAACACTTAAAATATAATAATTTAAAATAAAATATTTTTTCCTCTCAAAACGCTCGACTTTAGTACTTACAAATACCACAGATGTACATGAAATTAATGGCAGCTCTGTGGTAATATAGAAGCTATTAATAAACTTATCTTATTTGTATTTTATTTTAATTTTAACCTTATTGATTTATTTTTTCTTGAAGATAAATAATAACTAGTTACTTTACCGCTAGCAACATTTGAATGTTTGGATGCCTGCGATACGCATTTTGCCCCGACCTTTACAAATTTTCCATCCTCGCAACTATTACGTGGTCCGTCTCTTAGTTGCAGCAGACATTTAACCAACCATTTTACATATCTTTATGTGTTGGAATTCCGTATACGACGTCGTAATAATAGTAATTAAGTATACATTACAATAATAATTACAAAGCTTACATAATTTAAAATTAATTAAATACCGAAAGATTTACAAGTTAATATGACAAGTAGAATATGAAATGCGGGATTAATTTGTCCACAAAAGTATATATTCTTACATCAAAATAATACATAATATGAAATTTTCTAATGGATAAATGATTCATGTTCCGTTGACCCAATTTATACCTGGGAGCGTATTTTAGTGCATGACTAGTTGTGGTTAGGGTTGCCAGCTTTGTTAATCAACAGGATTTTAATAAATGAAACGAACGGTTTATACTCTGTGATACTTGGACTCTCTGTCGTCGATAAACATCAAACTCGCAACGTTTCTGTTGACGTAGAAGGCGTTTGTAATTGAAGTGAGACTTCTTTTGGGACGGTGTGAATTGGATTTTGTTAAACGAGAATATGTGTAGAAAAAGAAATTACTATAAACGTATAGGATAGGATATAGTCTCTGAGAGAATGAGATAGAAGGCGTTTCTATATAGTTTCATCACCTATCATACGCCTCTTCTCTAAGACAGAGACAAAAAGAAACGTTGATTTCTATAGCACATTCTTTTCCGTAGGATATTAGTGACCACCGCGCACTATAAAAAAATAGTCTTTATTGTGTATTATTAATATTGTTAATGTATGTTAAAATATTAAAAAGAATGCCAAATATTAATGCTTACTACCACCATAACGTTCATTCAGCTTATTCTCTTAAAAATTATTCAGAATACTAAGTTTCACTTCTATCGCGTGAGAACTCACAATAGATTTTTTGATTACAAACAACATAACCTAACTAAGGGAAACTGGCATATGTCGCTGACAGGGACGATGCCAAACTCCTCTTGGTCTGTATCATCACTATATTATTTATACAACTAGCAGCCGCTCGCGACGTCGCTTACGTTTATGTCTTCATAAAGGATTGTATTTGTTCGGAACTTTAATTTCTAAAATAATAGTAGACTAAGTAACTCGTTATAACACCAACTATTTGCCAGTAAAAGTCCCGTCAAAATCGGTTCAACGGGCAAGAATTAAAAACAAGTTTTTTGTAATAAATATCGTGTGGATACCTTTCATATCCACTTGGTAAAAAAGCAAATATATTATCATTACAAACAGACACTTTCATTTTATTTATTTGTATAGATTATTTTCTTCTTTTTTTATGATATGTATATTTCCCGTTTATATTTAATGTGTTTGAAGTAGGAGTAAGGCTATGTTCACATGACAAGCGCTTAACGCGCGTTGAGCGTGCGTAAAAGTTTTTGTATAGTCTTCACATGGTGCTCGCTTGTCTGCGTCAACGCGTGCTTTGAGATCATTGATTTTCTATGTTACCGTTCAGTCGAGCGTGCGTTTTCGTCGCGGATAACGGACAAATATAGATGAAAGTGAACCAGGGCGGCCTCGGCAACGCACGTTTAACGCCTGACAAGCGAGCATCATGTGAACACTATACAAAAATTTTACGAGCGTTCAACGCGCGTGAAGCCCTTGTCATGTGAACATAGGCTAATTAGAGGATACGATAAAGGAATGTTAAGCGTTCTTTGATAAATATAACGATTCTTCGGAAGATTAAAAACCAAAAGTGCCATCAGCTATTTTGTGTCTTCTTACCTAACAATAAAATATGCCTACGTGTGTGCGTTACGTTCCTCTTGATAAAATTGATCTATATTAATTATTAAATTAAATTTACCTTCCCTTTATTTTATGTACGTACTAACTACATAGTGTACGCACAATAGGAGTTGGTACATTGTAAATGTTTGTACAGTTCAATATAACGGTATAGTAATAACGTGTATGATAACTAGTTTTTGCTTTGTGATAAATCTGTCGCACAGTCTGTCAATAAAACGGCGTCTTTGTCAGTAAATTATCAAATAAACAATCATAATCGTCAGCCGACTGATTGTAAATGAAAATATCACGTAACAAGACCTGTTACTATACTGGGTCTATTGTGTTCGTTTTAAACTTTGCTAAATAAACTATACACTAATAAATACATTGTTTTGTATAAATTTATTAGTTACAATTGATTATTATTAGATGGAAAGAATCGTGACCTTGATACTGATACTAAAGAACGCGTATCAACATAGGTATTGAGACCAAATACTCAATAATGTTCAAATATCAGTCTGTCTTAACTGCAAGACCGCAAAAATCCTGCAGGTTTAGTCTTGTCTTGCGCAAGTCTTGTAAGGCCCAGTTTAGGTCTTGGTCTTGCTATAATTCGGCGGTCTTGGTCTTGCAAAAATGCAAGAACAAGACTGCAAGATCAAGACCGATTTTGCGCAACACTATTCTCTTTAAGCTTTGGGGCACCCATATTTCATATGCCCAAATAAAATCGGCTGAATGCCTTAAGCGCTCGCCTTAGTAGTCCGGTGAAGCTGTTAAGACCTTGCTAGGTCAATAGCGTAGTCAGTTCGAAAAAAAAACATATTTCATATAATGTACTATCTTACTCTTAACAAACCCTATAAAAACTACAACAAAGCTTGCACGAAAATATCAGGAACACGATAGATTGTTATGAATAAATGTAAGCCTCACTAGCTAGCGTCTTATACCTTAAGATATTATCTATTTATCCTATAATGCTACTTCCATACCTGTTTGTATCGACGTGAAGTTTTTTCCATGGTCGAAATAAATGCAAGGGTATGAAGTTATTATCGTCCTGTGTTACCAACTATCGCAGTGGGTGGCGATAGAAGCAACATATATGTACCAGAGGTTTATATAGGATTCGAATAACTTTAGCGGACGCCAATTTTGAGTTATTGGAATAACGCAAGTGTGGGAGCGTTTAGTCTGAGCCTTTGTAGGTACGACTTTTGATGTTAATTTTAACAGGATAAGGAGTCGATATTTGCATACGCAGTTATGGGAGTATCATAATATATTAGGCCTATAGGTATTATGTGTGTCGGATAATATAGTTTTCCACTGGTTTCAAGTTCACAAATGTTTTCTCGACATAACTCGCATCAACAATGAAATGTATCGATATAAATCGTATCATGCTATAGTTATCGATTGTCGTTTTAAAATAAAATTGTTTTAATTTCGATTCAAATGAATATTGACTTTTTGCTTCGTCGTTTATTTCTCATTGCGCGTTTTCCCACAGTTGTTATATATATAGTTTAATTATAAAGTGACGTTGCTTTGCGAGGACACTTACATTAGGGTTGTTGCTCAAAAAGTAAAATGATGAGTGGCTGATTATATAATCGTATACTTTACGAAGGAACATATCGACGAGGCTATGTCGATATGTCGTCGTAATTATGCGATTTAGATGAAAAAAAATGATATAAAAAACATAATAATTTAAGAAAATGATAATTTAAAGGTCCGACATCGACGACAGTGCATTTTGTTATAATCGTAATTTGTGACAACCCTGCTTAATCTACACATCAGACAGGGTGACTTTGAGGGGCGACCTAGTTTCTATGAAAATACAATACCGCGATATCTTCTAGTGTTTAATGGAGTATGTTACATATATACGCCTTATGGAAATTAAGTTTATAGCCTTCATGGAAATCATTTCTTATAGATACTTAGTAGAAATGTTTTGATATCTTAACGGGAGCCCACAGTTCTATGTTTGCCCCCATACAATAGTACTACAAGAATATATATCAGGTTCAGGTTTCTTCACGATGTTTTCCTTCATCGTCAGCCTATAGTGTAACGAATTTAAATTGGTAAATGTATTCGTTGGTATATACCGGGGTACCATCCTGCGGACATTAGTTTGAAATTCCATAGGCCAAGTCACTATACTACGACGATTATTAATTAAGTGGATAGTAACATAAAAATTTTGCTCATTAAGAAGGTTGAAAATTTCTTACATTTGCATAATAATCTTGAATTTCCAGGTGGCTGAGAGACTGAACGTAGACGTCCGCCGAGGCTTATCATGGCGGGAGGCGAACGACCGCGTGAACTTTGTGGGACCTAACGAGTTTCAAGTGAAGGAACAAGAGCCACTGTGGAAGAAGTACATCGAGCAATTTCAGAATCCCCTCATTCTTCTGCTGCTTGGTGAGTCCTGCTTGTCTTTGCTTTTGTAGACAGGTAAATCTATTGTGGATACCCACATCCCAACGGGCAGCTAAGGATGAGTTATACCGGACTCCTGCAGACTAAAACCCCACGGTGTTCTTTATACACTTTTTGGCTGGGGAGGGAGGACTGCATACGTATTTTATCACCTCGACTCGACGGGTGTCGACCCCTCCACCTGGGGCCATGACTGAGTCTGTTTTTTTACATGGAAAAATCCATTATGGATACCACTCCGCCGGGTAGTTAAGGGTGGGATAAGCACGACTCCTTGGTAGGTGGTAGAGCCACGCTGAAGCTATTACTGGCTTCAGCGTGAATGGGTCGGCTCGCCCGGGGTAGTACCACCCTCTCATAGAAAACCGACGTGAAGTAACAGTGCTTCCATTGTTGCGTTTCGTTCGGTCAGTGAGAGCGCCAGACTAAAGAGGGCCGCAGGCCTCTTTTGTTTATTATATTTAACCGCAACAGTTTTTTTCTATAATAAGAGTCGCATAAGTTATTCCTATCAGCTTGTTATAGTCCGGTGAAGCTGTAAAGGCCTGTCAGGCCGATACAATAATTAGTTGGAAAAAAATTCTATCACCTGTCTACTAGTAAAAATCCCGTTAAAATCGGTGTAACCGTTAACCGGAGATTAACCGTAACACACTGATATACCGACAAAAAAAGTTTTTGTTATGAAGTAACGTATATACTTTTATATGCGTTTAGTTACATGCTGTTATTTTGACATTAAATACTGACACTCCAACTTTATTTATGTGTATAGATAACATACATATGTTTATGTATTTACTTAGATATTTCTGCGTTCTATCATTTCTGCAGAAATTTACCTCTGTTTGAATGCCTAATAAATACCTTAAGAATAGTAATGATCTTTTACAATATGTGCCTTAATAACATGATCATACAGGGTGAGATCATAGCGTAAGCGTTGTCAGCAAATGTGGATATCGTATTTGTATTATAATTACATAGTATAACACAAAGTCCCCCACCGCGTCTGTCTGTCTGTCTGTCTGTTCGCGATAAACTCAAAAACTACTGAACGGATTTTCATGCGGGTTTCACCAGTGGATACAGTGATTCATGAGGAAGGTTTTAGTATATAATTTGTCAAGGTGGTTTCTATAGTCAGAGCGGGACAGCGTCTGCCGGGCCCGCTAGTTATAATTAAATTCGATGTAATGTACATACCAAGATACGCTTTCCAATTGAGTTTGAGTACTTTGAACCCGAAACGTACCATACAAATTTTACACAGACCGATTTATCATTAACCTTCGCGGAATTTATCTAGACTGGTTTATACGCGTCAAACGAACGTCTGCTCGTGTCTGGAATAACCTAAGGTAGAAGCGGATCGCGGTTTATTTCAATTCAAGCTAATAAAGCTCTCAATGCTGAAAGCGCTGGATTTAGCTAAGGAAGTAGGTCGAATCTGGTCTGCAACTAACATAATTAGCTCTTTGCAATCGAGGGCTCTGGAGCGGAGCCATTTAAAATGTTGGTCACAAATGACGGTCGCGGCTCGCGGATTATTATGCTGGCGATAATAGCAAACAATCGCGGTTTCGTGTTGCTGGTAGTATGAATGAAAAAAAAATTGAGCCGTCACGGGACGCCTGGCAGATGTGAAACATCGAAATTGTTTTGTATAATTTATATGCATAAAAGAATGGATTATGATAGAAATCGACTATGACATAATGAAAAGATAAAGCATTACAAATTTGTTCATAAGACAATGACTGTTTATTTATTATATTACATAAATATTCATTTTTGTTAAATACAAAAATTTTAAGAAATCACCACTAGGCGCAGGCGCGATGTGTTTGGCGCCATTTATCAAAGGGCGCTAGGTCGTCGGCGCGTTCCGCGTAACACTAGTAGAACGATTGGCCGACAAAACAATTTGAATCTTATGTTTATACAGATAGGGTTGCAAATGTTTTTGAGTATTTCGTTAATAGTGCAAAGTTCGTGTTTTGCGTCGCCACGTCTCACCACACCAACAATCAGGTTTACCCTCGCCTATAGATGTTTCACATCAAAAACTTCGAGTGCAAAGGGTTAAAAAGCAATTCGAATTATATTTATTTATGTTGCTGCCCATTTTGTGGAATGAGCGGTGTTTTTTTTATGTAAAACATACATAAATACACGAGATGCAAGTACACGACCTAATCGTAAAATCTGTTTTAAGCGCCATTTTTTGCTCATTATCCGTACTACGTTGTTAGCTATTTGATATTCAGTACGTTATCGGCAAATTTGTTTTTAACGCGATCTATATTTATATTATTGAACAATGACAATTTACATTTTGTCGTTCTGTGGAAGATTTATATTAAAAACTTGGGCCTCCTCCGATTCTAAATACAGTGAGCTAATATGTATTGATTGGTAGGCACGAAGTTGACGAATGCTTTATTGAACTAAAAACAGCAACTTATTTGGAACTTTAACCCACCATATAACTATCTCAATGCTCACTTCAACTGTATAAGGACTAATGAAACTATTCCTTAAAATGTTATTATAATGATGTCCATATTGTCAATATAATTACGTTTTTGTGACTATACAAAAATAATCGCTTCTCTATTCAGCAAGAAATTGTATTATGGAACTTTTAACGTAATAATACCTTTATGGTCTAAGATCTTAATAGAAAGACCTCTGCTATCTTTAAAGTTACGTTTAATTATAATATTGAATTGTAAACAATAAGTTGATAATTATTTCTCTAGTTAAAATACAGAATGAGTTGAGGTCTTGAAATCTTGATAAATGTCATGCGAACGACGTCGCGGGAAACAGCTAGTCTAAAATAGCATAATCTAAATTGACTTTAAATGACTTTATACTATCTGCCAGTGAAAGTCCCGTGAAAATCGGTCCAACCGTTTTGGAGATAACACTGCGGGCCAAGCCGCGGTTAACAGCTAGTCTAAATTACAGTAGCCTATGTCACCCGCTGTAATTACAGCTATCTGCAGGTGAAATTTTCGTCAAAATTGGTCCAACCGTTTGGAAATTACCCGGTAGAAACACACATAGACCGACAAAAATTTTAAAAATGGTTATTTTTATATGACATACAGATACTTAATTTTTATTATTTGTATAGATAAAGTTGTTTTTTTATTTAAAAAAAAAACTAAAAACGCTAAATGCTTGTTACTTGACGCGTAGTTGATAAACACACACATCTACTAAAGTCGTGTTAGGTATGTTTTATTTAACATCTGCAACTAATTATTGATATTTTATGATAAATGCTATTTGGACACCTGAAAAATGTGTTCGCTTGTCAATGAAATTTTTTTTTCTCATAAAGTCTACGCTCGGATATTATACGAAATATATTGTAATATTTAATTGTATTTTTGTATAATCATTGAATTAGATTAAGTATTGTTTTGATTGTAAACAGATTATGGTAAAGTTGATAGGTCATTTTGTTTTAAAAATTAAGTGTAAAATTTATGAATCTATAAGAAATTTTTATATCTATACTAGGTGAATGTTTAAAGGGTAATCTGTTCAATACTGTGGTAGTTCATGGTCACATTTAACATATAAAATAATAATATCAAAACAAATACTAATAAACAACAAAAAGAACCTTGGTTAAAGTTTGTTCTAAAACTTTTAAAAGTATGGTAACGATACTTTTAAACGTAAAAAATCAGGCCTAGCTTCAATGAACAACTTTAAAGGGGCCCTTTTCAAGATTACGTAACTGCTTATCGTGGGAACGCCGTAGGGTCGAACAATGAGAACCGGGGCGCGAATCGAGGTGCGGGAGGCGTGCCGGACTGCGCGAAAGGGCGTTATTCATTTATTACACCAGTTCGTTTTTGCGTAAATCAGCTGATGTTGAGTGTATATCAGTTTTGCGTTTCTCGAGATAATCAGGTCAAATATTAAGCACCTATTTTTTAAATTGATTTAGAACTAGAATCGACTAATGGTTATCCTGTAAAAATATCGCTGGCGACTAAACAGTCGCTCGGCATACTAATATACAGTGCAGATATATGCACATTCTTTGTAGCTAAAAAATTGAATATAGTAGGCAAAACTGAATTAAAGACAAAATATTATTTTAGTATTATATCGTGTCGGTAAAAACTGGAAACTGCTGAACCACGCACACATATGAAATGTCTGCTTGAAAAAGTTTACCACAGAACAAGTTTATCGAGATTTACGGTATGCTTCAGGCGGAAAAGCTCCGATGTACTTTACAATTGCATAACAGAATGCTATATTTAGACTTGAAAAAATATCTACTAAAAATAACCTTCGCTCGGGACACTCTGCGACTGCAATGGTCGAAGAAATGTTTTAAAAATTCGAAAAGAATGGTTTAACAAATTCGTGTATATTTCGTTTTAATGCTGAAGTAACGACAGATAGTAGGTATAATATTTTCCATTCTCAAGAATGAAAAAATAATTAGCGAGTTGGGTACCTTGAATCCTTGACTACACGAAAAAGAGGTCAGCCTGTATATTATGAAATTTTTTTTGGTATTATTGCAACAAGGTCTTGATTTTTTTTTAGTTTATAACAATGATAAATACGCACTTTTATGGATATAAACGTGAATGAAAGAGGGATAAAATGAATGAAATACTGCGAGGTATAATCGCAAAAAATGTCTTATTTCATCAAGATTAGTTTGATTTGTAAGCCATGACTTACAAAACCGCCGCCGCAATGTTAAAGGGAGCATCTGAAAAGAGTTATTTGGAGATAACAAAGCTGTGGTCGCTTCAGTATAGGAGTTAGTTGTAAACATACAAAAAAGGTATTCGAAGTATATATTAATTATCCTCAGAGGTGACTTTGTTGAAAAATAAAATAATCGATATAATTACACTGATAGAGATCTGCCGCTGTGCGCACATCACGCAAAAAACTACTCGAAAAATTTCGGTCAATTTTTTTTGCTTTGGTTTGGTTTTGGTTTTTTTCGTTTATTCTCTCAGTTGTTATGTTATATATTAAAGAGTTTAGGCAGCGTTTTTGACGAAAGCTTCCAGGAGGATTGAATTTTTCCGACACTGCCAACAATTATCGTTATATTTCAAAGAATTAACAAAAAATCTTTACAAATTATATATGTAAACCGTTCTCATGAATCACTCTGTCGATTAATGAAAACCGCATGAAATCCGCTCAATAATTTGTTAAGTTTATCGCGAATAGACAGATAGACGTTACTTTATAATATACATCACTATGTCTTAATCCTTAACTCAAAAAAGCTATCACGATGTCTTCATCCTTACTAGTATTATAAATGCGAATGTGAGTTTGTTTGTTATGCTTTTACGCCTCAGCTACTCAACCGATCATTACGAAATTTTGCATACATGTAAGGGGTACAGAAACAAACATAGGGTACTTTTCATTCCGAAGAGTCGCTGTTCCCGAGGAATAGGTCAAATTTACATTAAAGCGAGCGAAGCATCAAGCAAAAGCTACTTTAATAAATCGTTTAAGAAACTACAATTATTATAAGCAGCTATACGTTCAGAAATTTGTGCTTTTTACCCTAGAGAAATTGATAAATGGTGTGGTTCGCATATGCACTAGAGGGGAAGTAAACAGATAAATAACATGGTTTACAAATATATTTTGTAAGCAAAATATATTTTTTGCGATTTTTACTGTGCACAGTATGTTGTTAAGGTAATATACAACGTAGGCGTAGTCCCGACCATCAGCTAGTATAGAATAAAAATTACAGTCCTGGGCAAACATTTTGACCGCTCTGACTATAGTTGCGCGGAACACAAATCTAGGTACAAATACGTATTATATGTATAACATCGAAACATGTTAAGGAGAAATAAATGGTAATTTAGATTCCTATTATTTATTACATATTTGGTACATCAACGACGCTCTCACAAAATCATTACATAGTATAAAACAAAGCCTCTGTCTGTACCGCGTCTGTCTGTCTGTCTGTTCGCGATAAACTCAAAAACTACCGAACGGATTTCCATGCGGTTTTCACGTGTAGATAGAGTGATTCATGTGGAACGTTTTAGTGTATAATTTGTTAAGGATATTTCATAATCAGGGCGGGACAACGTCTGCCTGGACCGCTAGTATTATATAAAACTAATAAGTTCAGGACACTGTGAAGCATCTTTACATCTGTGCACATATTGCGCCGTACTTTATTTCAACACTATCTTAACAAAGTAATTAGAATGAAAATTATAATTGAACATAAATTCAACATGCATATAATTTAAACAGATCTGAGCGATATTTACTGAGTAAGCAATTAAAGATGTCAATATCATCGTTACTAATGTTATTATACAACTGTTTCATACGATTGTGAGGCGAACAGATGTTTGTTCCATTTTGTTATCGTTGGACCAGGTTTCAAGAGATTTCAAATCGCTTTGAAGTAAAAGTGAATCATCTAAATGTTTTATTACTCTATAACTTCAAGTCATCCGCAAATAGTAAGCATTTGGTGTGTTTTGTATAACTCGATATATCGTTTATGAATATTAAGAAAAGGAGCGGCCCTAAATGAGAGCCTTGTGGAACTCCTGATGACGCGAAAAAAGGACTAGAAGTCAAATTCAAATTCAAATTCAAAACACTTTATTCAATTTAGGCCCTAAGAAGGCACTTATGAACGTCAAAACTACCACCGGTTCGGAAAACAACCCAGTCATCGAGAAGAACCGGCAAGAAACTCGATCTGGTTTATCTTTTTAACAAATATATATAATATTTAGAATAATAATATATTCTATATAATAGTAAATTTCACAAACGTTTTTAATGGATGCACAGAGATGAGTCAATTCCAGACATCACCATCGTTCACATATTGATCCACTCTATAATAGCCTTTTGACACCAAAACCCGCTTGACATGGCGCTTAAATTCATAATCCGGCAAATCGGTAATATCCTTTGGGACTTTGTTGTAAAATCTAACACTATTTCCCAAAAATCTGTAACCCGTAACCCTTTGCACCCGATGCTCTAAATAGAATTGTAACCAGACTAAAATAGGACCATGAATGCCAAACTGTTTTAGTTTTAAGATAAGTATATTGTGATCAACTTTGTCAAACGCACTACTAAAATCCGTGTATACTGCATCAACCTGGAACCGAACATCGACTAATTTAGATATGTCATTTACATAATCAAGTAGATTTGTTTTTACTAAATCCATATTGATTACTTCTTATCATGTTTTTAGAGTATGATGCTAATGATGACAGTAGAAACACTTTCAAATATTTTAGAAAATATATTTAGGATTGATACAGGCCGATAGTTGTTGATAATACTTTTGTCGCCTTTTTTAAAAATCGGAACCACATTAGCTTTTTTTCCATTTGTTTTCCATTTTTTTCGATTGGATTTTTTTGGAAACTGCTATTAAAACTCCTCCTCCTGTTTTCTCTCTTAAATAAATAGTTTGTCTGTCTCTACGGTAAATAATATAGTTCTCATGTAACAGTTCATTATCATATACAGAATCGTCTAGCCATGTCTCAGTATATACTAATATATCATAATTTAGTCTCATAGATGCCAATCGGTTTTGTTTTAATTTTGTTCGCATGCCACGAACGTTTTGATAATAAATATTGAATTTTATGACATTAATAAATGGTCCTCATTGATCAAATATTAGTATTACAATTTAATTAGATAATCGTAAGATTTTATATTTTTCATGTGTATCGTTCTTGCGACAGTAATATACGACCGTTCCGAATCCACACATATTTAAATTCCTTTTCACGAGCAACTCTTCTAGTTTCAGCATGTAACGCCTTTAAGTGTGGTGACAGGTGTTCTGATACATAAATCGAATTTTTATTATTCCCATAGCCTAAATGTGTAGTGTTGTTTCTTGTTTTGGTTTCGCTTATTGAAATTAATCACAGCAGCAATCATGTTATCCCTGACTCGCGCACTCGGCAATTTTACTATTACAGAGCGCCGTCGCTTGCTTGATTCGTTAAGCTTACGGACCCTAATACAGTTTAAGATTTCCGTATCTTGTAGAGGACAAGAGATGACTACACCGAGTTGTTTTACTATAGACGCTAAGTTTTCCGATTTACTCTCAGGTACTCCATTAATTTCAATGTTACTTTCACGAGAATATTGCTCTATCAGCATAAGACGTGTTGCTTGCTCACTGATAATTTTGGAAACCCTATCATTCTGTTTAGTTAATTTTGTTATAGTTTCTGCATTAGTTTTTAACTTTGATTTGATGTGGTCATAATCTGCACTCAGATATTCCATAGACGATTTGTATTCTTTAAGTATAACAAGTTCATTTCTAATAGACTGCAATTCATCCTCAACATATGATTTTATTGCGGTTTTTACTGCTTCACTGACAGCATAATATATTTCAGACCTTATTTCTGAAGATAACAATTGTACTTGCTCTGGAGGAGATTGTTGTTTAACACCCGCACGTTGTATCTTCCTACGCCGTGTAACATTTACCCCAGAACAACCCTCTCTGTCTGGAGATTTCACGGGAGACGAAAGCGGCACTGAACGTATCGGTGTATTCGAATTATCACCTTTCGGTTGTTTACAAAGTCAGCTGACACAGGTCCAATCGGGTTTCTGCTCCTTAGTCATATTCTTATAGGATCCTTTGTTAATATACGCGCATAGGAGATCATAATCATTGCCACAACTCGAACACCGCATATGTTCTCTAGCTGCGATCACATTAAGACACTCCGAACATAATGTGTTTTTTGATGCCATATTTAGGGATCAATAACAATCTAATCTTTATTAGAAACATAAATAAATAATAGTTTAAAAAAAACTAAAAAAACACGCTTTCATAAAAAATCCAACTAAAAAATAGAAAATAAAATTTAATAAATTTGGATTTCGATTTTCTGTTTTTTAGTTGGATTTTATATGAAAGCGTGTTTTTTTAAACTATTATTTATTTTTCATTTTTTAGTAAAAAAAAATTTTTAACTTTTTTTTCGGATTATTGCATTGTCATCGACCTTTGACAGGTGTGCAAAGTTTGAATTAAATCTGATCGTTCAAAGTAGGACAAAATCGAGCTCAAAGGGGTCGGTTACATACATACAGGTGAAGCTAATAAAAGCGTGATAATTACTCAGCCTGGCAGTTAGAAATTACGAATTTTTGCTGGGACAGCTTACAGCAGCGATAATTGTGACGAGAAAAAGGGCCTAAGCGCCGTGCTATCGGTGTCGCTTACGCGTTTCACTGAGTCACTTTTCGTAAATTCACTTATCACTTATTGTTTTTCAATTTTTCACTTATTATTGATCAAATACAAATTATTCTGTTCGTAATACATGTTTATTTACATATTCTATAAACACAAAATCACACACTAATAAACTTTTTTATTGGAAAATGTCGTTTATATCGCGTCAAAACCTAACAACATACGATTCACGTTAAACAACTTGTACCGCTGACGGTTGGACATTATTAAGGGAAGAGAAAAAAAAAAAAAAAAGGAAAAAAAAAAAAAAAGAAAAAAAAAAAAAAAAAAAAAAAAAAAAAAGCTTAACATGGTTTTGTTTGCAACTCTTGGCTATATTACGCACAAACCCGTAGTTTGTCTACAAGTCAAACCAATCTTTTAGATTATTACTGCCATTGTCGAGTAGTCAATAGTATTACAAGTTCTTCTTCTATTCCATTTTTGGCAACCAGTCTTCTAGTAGACTATTACTGCCATTGTCGAGTAAGTATCGATATTAGGTACAAGTTCCTTGATATAATTTCAATGAACTAACAAGATGGTGGCCATCTTGTTAGAACTTTCCATGGAGTTTTTGTGGCATCTCAGAATTCATGGTCCGTGGTATTATTTTCCATTCGCTTCACTTATGCACAATAAACAAACTATATTACATGAAACACCACCAATTTTACACAATATCAAGTAACAAGATTATGATTAAAAAATAAAATCCACTACATGACAAACCAAAATCCCGCCAAAAACTCAAACCCGAAGTTAGGGACATATTCAGAGCGGCCAAAAACATTGACAACGACTTGTAACAATTATTATAAGTATTCATATTTTTCATTAAATACTCTTTACTAGAAATAAATAAGCCTTTTAATAATTCTCATTTCCATGCAGTTTCACAATGTTTATTTAGGAACCATAACAATTTATCTTATAATATATTAATTTAATAGTATTTTTTTTTAATTCTTCTATAGCACTTCTATAGCTATAGGAGTCCTTGCTATAGCTTATTACAATTTTTCGAACATAGAATTCTTGAGTTCTCTTATGACGTTCCGTAATCTATAGTTTTTACTATCTGGCATTTAAAGCTGTTAATACTTGCAGATGTTGGAATACATTACATTTTATATTATGAATACGCATAATAAGCAGCTCGACCAGTTGGCTTCTATAATGTCAATGGACAACGTATAAAGCGGTGTATGTTGAAATTTATTTCGTTACGCTCCGTGGTAACTAGACCGGAGATATTAAAACTTTACCCGCGTTATTACAAAAAAGTTAAATACGTATAAAATCTTGGTTTAAAAAGTTTCCTAATAAATGCACCGCGCTCGCCCGAGGCAAGTTCGCGTTATCCTTTTTCACAAGTCTAACCTAACGTAACCAAAGCGAGACAAAAGACCAAGATGGCGAACATTCAGCGACCGCGGTGCATTTAATATGAGACCGTTTTAAAGCCAGGGTTCAATACGTATTTAACTTTTTTGTAATAACACCGTACAAGTCTCTTTGAAGAAAACTTCTTCAGCATTATTGAACGATTTCCAAAAAAATATTTGGTAGAGGAAGAGCTAATGGGTTCATGTCACCGATGACGCCGACATGCTCGTGACACCATTGTGTGTACTCGACTGTATCATAAGCGTGTTTGAATTTTTGGATGGGTAAAATCTTATGATTTAGCGTTACCTATAACGTCGACATGCTCGTGATGTATCGCGCTTGCGTCAGACTACCTGTGTATAAGTAATATTGATATTTTATATTGAGCTTGTGCAGGCCATCGTATATTTTATTAATTAATTTATAAAAAAATACGTATATGCGCATATACGTACACGATATATGCGTAGCTACGCAACGCTACGTAACATATTATTTAGCTGTTCGTTATCAATTGTAGCGCTATTATTACAGCAGCCAATAAGTGTGAAAGGGAAAGCATTTCGCGTTGCGCACATTCATAGTCGTAAACTGAACGACGAATATATAATTTTTCATTATAGTCTCATTGTTACAAATCGCAATATTATAAAAACAGTAAATTATCCAACAGCAGAATAATTGACAACACATTAATTCGTTATCGATACATAGCCGTTATTATCAATTATAATGTATCTTAGAATGGCAACTTTTCGATATGGAGTGTAGACGTAAGGAGAACCATCTTTGTGTATGAAAAAGTGTCCTTCAAAATGCGTTAAATTAGGGTGACGCTACGGTACGGGGTTTATTATTGTTCGATTATTTCAACAAGTTTTATAAAAGTAAACACACATACATCACTATACTTATTATTTAAAGTTTACAAAAATACTATCACACTCCAGGTTTTCCTACAACAATTATATGAGGATTATATTTACAAGATCATTTCGGATTATATATAATCTTTGCCTATGCTAGCGCCATTTTGGAAGGTATTGGAACTATTATTTAGTGCTCTAAGCATACTTTTTCGACATGCATCCCAAATGAGATGGCTCTCCATAACTCTACCCTCTATACTTTTCTAGGAGATTGCTTCCTCTGGAGTAGGAGAAATTGTTCGCTTTCAATCAATCTTTGGTTAGTATTGGTATAATTAGGGGCATGCAAATATACTTATGGAAGCAGTGAATTGGTTATATATCTAATATGAGAATGGGTCGGCTCGCCCGGGGTAGTACCACCATTTCACAGAAACAGCGACGTGAAGTAACAGTGCTTGTATTGTTGCATTTCATTGGGTCAGTGAGAGCGCTTAAGGACCACCTCCCGCCCTTTCCCCCACTTCCTCCTTCGCTCTTCCTCCTTCACTCTTCCTCCCCCGTCCCCAAAGACACGCTGGCAACGCACTTGCGACTTCCCTGGTGTTGCTAGTGTCTATGGACGGCGGTGATCATTTACTATCAGGTGACCCGTCTGTTCGTTTGCCACCTGTAATATATTTAAATATATATATATAAATATGAAGATGGGGCGATGTCTTTAAACTTTGTGAAGCGCCTCATTTATTCGGACGCTCATTACCGCTGTACATCGCGTCGGGTCATTGTCACGGTTGAGCGCGATTACTTGCACTTGATATGTTAAAACCAGTTCTTTTGCATGTAAAAATACGATCTTTTAGTTATGCGACTCGGAATAATGCAGCGGAGTATTTATAATTTCAAATGTAATTTATTCAGCTGTGTATGTTTTGTTAGGATCGCGTAAATTATCAAACAAGCGTACCTACAGTTTCATTAAATTTTTGCACGTTTCTTATTAGTGTAACTCGTTTCTATTATTAAAATTTTGTGCGGAAAATTAAAAGTGAATACAATGGCCGACGACCGTGCGTTATAAAATACGTATTCGCACAAAGATATGATGGCTTAATTGATAGCGTGTTCCGACACTGTGTCGATTGACGCAAGTTTTAATCCTTGTAAGTGATGAAACCATAGTATGGTGGTACGCCTTTTTCTAAGTCCACCAGGTTAGCTACCACCCTCAAATGAAAATCTGTCACGAAGCATCTGTCGGTTTGTTCCGACAGCTCCACTCGAGACTCAGTGCCCCACTAGGCTTATCCTGTTTACCGTCTTAAACTACATTATTTATTTATGCTGCATAAATACAATATATAATTTCTTTTTTACAATAATCAACAAATGCTTGTTCTCCGTAATTTATTAATTATACCCATGTATGTATCTAACATTATTCTTCGTTTAATTTTTCTATGTTGTACTTACTGCAAACCAAATACCCCAAAATGTTGGTTTCTTTCCTTTGTGAACAAGTCAACAGAATTTGCATTAAATTATAAAGTTCAGTGTCAAAATATCAAAGAGGTTGGACATCAATGAAGTTTTATGAGATATATGACCATTATAAAATTTATACCCACACTAAAATTATAAATGCGAAATTAACTCTTGTCGGTTTGTACATTGTCACGTGTGGGGTACAGGTGACATCTAATCACAAATGACATGTAGATATAGTCTGGATACCCGATGAAAGACTGGTGATTTAGTAAGCCTCGTAGCATAATCGAATTTTATGGTTTTTCCTTACTTTAGTCTCGAAGAATGATGTAGACTGTATTATAATTAAGGAGGATGCCTATAAATGAGTTTATTAAGTTATTTAACTAAACAGGTCTGTCACTTATTAAAAAAAGATTAAGTATTCTTGTGGTATATTTTATTTCCCTAAATATCGTACTTGTTTGTGATTAACATATCGAAAAACGGACAGAAAACGTCACGTCGCACGTCAAGTTGACCCCTCATTCCCCACTTTGTCATTTTAAATGCTTTCATTTTATTATGAAGTATCCATTACCAATAATTAAAGCCCGAAGGGGTTTTTTTTCATTTCCAATTCTACAATGAAAATTTTAAGGACGTTACTAAAATAAATTAAATTTGTGTTATTTAGTTGTTCTCTTTTCGTAGGCTCATTTTTATGCGTGACCTTCGTCTTCAATAATGCAAATTATAAAGAATGTCTGAGCTTAAGATACTGTCCATTATCTCTACGTGACAATCGTTATTTGCACTCGACTAATTTGAGTACGTTTTAATTGTCTCGGAATTTCAATAAATAAATAGAAGATTCTAACGACAGTCGGAGTAATACAGGTGATAAAAATATAAGTTTGTGATATAAATTCTGCTCATGGTAAAGCATACTTTCGAGTATAATTTAGTTTTGGTTTCATTTAAATCGGTTCACTCTATCAAAAGTTATTGTAATTATAATGAAGACGTGACTTAAGTACGAGATAAGTAAATGGACTTCATAAATTCAGATGATTTCATTAGTCACCGTTTTTTTACATTAAGTTACACGCGGACGGAGTCGCGGGCAAAGCTAGTATGGAATAAGATAAATCATTGTTTCCTGCATCCTTAATCCGCGTTCTCTGTCTTTCCGCCCAAATCCGTCGTTGCATCTGCTGCAATCTTCAAAATTAGTCATCATTAAAAGCCTGGAACATATTTATTTTTCTATTCATAATAATAGCCTGAAACATATTTTCATAAGGAGAGAAATCGCATAAAGCTGAAGATACTAATTGATTACGTGAAAATGGCAGTAATTGTCTTTGAAGAGGACTGGGTTGCCAGTAATTAAAGAGAAAGATGAATAGGAGAGATACACTGCTTATTTATACCGCTACCGGCATAGTCGTTGGATGTGGTATATTGTCGAGATCGTGTCAAATACGTACAATTTTATTTTTACAAGAACTTGTTTGATTTTTTTAAACCATTGGTTCTGTAGTTCCTTTCAATGTAAAAATACATGTATACATATCAATCCCAATCAATATGTTTATTGATTGTTACAGATTTCGCGGTAAGATCAGCTTTTCGTCCATTCTTATTCGTTAACTCCTTTTTTAAAGTGGCTACAGTCATTAAATGATACCCGTGTTATTACCAAAAAGTTAAATACGTATTGAATACTTGCTTTAAAAAGGTTTGGGTACTCACGTATTAAATGCACCGTGCTCGCCGACGCCTGCCGCGGCAAGTTCGTGTTATCCTTTTCCGCTCGTCTAATATACCTAACCAAACAGAGATAAAAGAACAAGATGTCGAATGTTCGGCGAGCGCGGTACATTTAATACGTAAATACCCAAACTTTTTATAAGCAAGTATTCAATACGTTATTTAACTTTTTTGTAATAACACCTTACATGTTTAATTTTAAAAACGTATTAAAACAGATAGCGTAGAGGTAAGGTAAGGTTAAAATAGCACGATAAAAATCGTTTGACATTGACAACTCGTTGACAAGAACCAATTATGCTAGCTACCATCTGAGATTAGCTTCGCCTGTGCCTTCCCATTCTTAGGTCACAATTACTATGGAGTATATACTTTTCATTTGTATAGGGTATGCAGAAATGGATATTGGAGAAAAGATAAATTCGATCGGGTGGCGCTAGCCTATATCGAAGTGAAAAAACTTCTTCAGGCGAATTGTGCAGTGAACGAAGTAAACCGTCAGGCTTCAGGGCCGGTGACGCACTGAGATCGTATATACTCAGCTCCAGTCGTCATCGATCACGCTTGCTGTCTATCGCTCATTGTTGTCAATAATTATTTGTTATTATTATTTATTAGCGGGCCCGGCAGACGTTGTCCCGCCCTGATTATAAAAATATTCCTTACAAATTATATACCAAAACATTCCTCATGAATCACATTATTCAATGGTGAAAACCGCATGAAGATCGTTCAGTAGTTTTTGAGTTTATCGCGAACAGACAGACAGACAGACGCGGTAGGGGTACTTTGTTTTATAGTATGTAATGATTATAACAACAAAATAATATTACATATGTATGTTTTGTAAATGATCGGTTACTGTTATTTAATTATATATACACATTGATGAACCTGCATTAACTTTAATTTGCACGTGTTTATTTATAAGTTTTCACCTCTATTATGTACATATAAGTACACACACACTTTTTTATTGTTAACAAGTTTTATATATTAATTTAACGCGGACAAAGTCGCGGGCGATCGCTGGTATTTTTATATGATGTCCGCGTCTCCTAGATATTTTAGTGTAATTTCTATAGTCGTACTTTCTGAACTGTAGAATAATTTACTCGTAAAAATTTGTTTTACGTGATGGTACTTCCAACATCATGCTTCGGATGGTTCCTAGTCGATTGAATGTGTATCGTAAGAGCAGTTAAACGTTCTTGAAGATGTTAAAAGTAGCGGACAAATGTGGGCCCTTTCTATGAACTAGTGGCCATAAATTTACTGTCTCTTGATAAAGCGGAACTTGTCAATTCTTAAATTATAACATATCTGACCTTCATTAAATTAATATGTAATAAATAATTCTATTATGTATTTATATCATTGAAAAGGTTAGAAAATGAATTAAATTAGATTAGGTGAGCGTTCATGAGTATGCACATACTTAATCAATACATTTATCTATCATCGACATATCATTACATAGTATAAAACAAAGTCCCCCACCGCGTCTGTCTGTCTGTTCGCGATAAACTCAAAAACTACTGAACGGATTTTCATGCGGTTTTCACCAGTGGATACAGTGATTCATGAGGAAGGTTTTAGTATATAATTTGTCAAGGTTTTTTTTATAGTCAGGGCAGGACACCGTCTGCCGGGCCCGCTAGTTATTAATGTGCAAAGTAAAGTACTCTGTACCCCATTTTAGGCATATTGTGCGCACGAAGGATCGTGAGATTCGACATAGTTAAAGTTCACGTTGAGAAGGAGAGTGGACAGATAAAAATTATATATGTTGAGCGCCATTGAGATGGTAGTTATAAAAGTATGGCGTCATCCTATGTAGACGTCATCTTTGGTAGCGCATACAGTAATCCACTACTATATATAGTTACGAATATATGTAGAAATGTGAACAATCCGACGATCCGCGTAAGACTGAACCTCTCGCTGTTTTCGCTACGCTTTTTATAAGTTTGCTTCGTATTAGAGGGTAGTGCGTAATATTTATGGCAGTACAAATACTTTTTGACGGTAAAACGGGCATTTCCGCCGACATACATGATATCTGTTAGTAATATATTTAAATAATCTATGTATAAGTAGACAGTGGGGAAACGTTTAAGTACATATACCTCCTCTGTTTCTCAGCCGATTTTCTTCATTCTTTTTGTTGTGTTGTAGCTATCGACGACCTTTAGTGTTATCAATGAAAAAAAAAAACTTTTCTTTCTCTATGGTCGAAGTCCGACCACTGAACGAGAACTCGTAAAATAAAACGTTCATTGTTCATGGTCATACGGAATGTCAAAACACATTTACCCTGTGGTCAGTCGCTCTGCGTAGAGATTAAATATAACTAAACAAGTTGTAGTGGTGGTTAGTATCGTAATTGTGTGCTTTACCGCATGTATAAAGGAATGTATTCTGAAGAACTTTTTAATATGGTGCCCTTATCACAGTTTCGACTTCGCACCACCCGCCGTTCTTTGATTGCTCATCCAAATACCCTAAAGCCGAACAAAGTGGCGATAACCGTAAGGTTCTTTAGAAGCTTCATTATTCGCATGCTAGTGTTATAGATAAGGTTACCTGGTATGGTGTCCCCTAGGGTTATGACATGGGGCTCAACAAAACACTTGCAACACGCTTTATCAAGGTCGGCAAAACAATAGTATGATGTCTCTGGTGTTGCAGTTGTCCATAGGCGGTGGTAACCATTTAACATCAGATGGGTCGTCTGCCTTTGCCCTTTGGCATAAAAAAGTTATATATATATGTATTTCTCTTTTTAAAATAAATGAGAAACAATTCAAGATTCGCTTTCGCTCACGGCTTCGCTCGCGCTAGTCTAGGATTTGGTCTATCCCTCGGAAATGGTATCTTTTTTCTGGATCAAAGGTTACTGTGTTGTCCTGTGCCCTTTTCTGTACCACTTACAACGTGTACTGCAATATTTCATGCTAATCTGTTGAGTACTTAAACCCTCGGCTGATTTTTTATGACGCAGATCTCAAAATGTCGGATCATGTTTTTTGATGTCTAGTCGATTTATTAAATTTATAATTTTACCTTACATAATTTGTTATTGTTCAAGTTTTTTAAATTTTGTCATAAAGCCGGTATTTTTTTTAAACTTATACAGCCCACAGTCAGGCGAGCTGTGCCTTATATGGTCTACATTCATTTGTATACAGCTTAATCCCTTTTGGTTTCGGACAGTCAACGGGTTTAAGGCCTGAAAGCATAAGAAAAAATAATGAATTATGTTCGAATCTCGACAAATTCAAATTATTATATCTTAATATATATATTTCTTGTGTGCGTGTGTATGTGACTGAATTCCTCCTAAACGACTGGACCGATTTTGATGAAATTTTTTGTGTGTGTTCGTGGAGATTCGAGAATGGTTTAGATTCACAATTGGACCCGGCAGGTGGCGCTGCGATCGACTTTTAGGATTTTTTTTGTTTTCAAGGCAGGACAACGTCCGCCCGGTCCGCTAGTATTAATATACATTACAATTCAAATGTTGCTTGTTTGTCTCGGTTAATCTCTTAAACGACTGAACCGATTTTAATGTGATTTCTACTAATAAATAGGGCATTTTCCAGAGTATATATTAATATTAATAATATATGTATATATATTAATATTTAATATGGTATATTACTACTAAATTTCTACAAATATTTTACAAGTTTTAAGTTTTATCTATTGTAATACATTTTATCATTACTGCTCAACCCATATGGAAAAGCATAATATATATATATTATCGCCCATGAATTTTTTTTATTGCTGGCACCATTGTTTATGTAATCATTGTTGCTGGACCCTAAAGAGATTTGTTGTAGTGAAATAGTTTCCCTTTAATTACTTAAAAATAAATATTAATGCATTACTTTTCCACTTAAAATTTCAACAAATTAATTATGGAATTTTTATGTTTTCTACACGTTTTACGAGATAAAGAACTTACTGCCAAGAACCGTTTATAGTGATTTCAAATTATTATATATTAATATACATTACAATTCAAATGTTGCTTGTTTGTCTCGGTTAATCTCTTAAACGACTGAACCGATTTTAATGTGATTTCTACTAATAAATAGGGCATTTTCCAGAGTATATATTAATATTAATAATATATGTATATATAATAATATTGAATATGGTATATTACTACTAAATTTCTACAAATATTTTACAAGTTTTAAGTTTTATCTATTGTAATACATTTTATCATTACTGCTCAACCCATATGGAAAAGCATAATATATATATATATATATATATATATATTATCGCCCATGATTTTTTTTTTTATTGCTGGCACCATTGTTTATGTAATCATTGTTGCTGGACCCTAAAGAGATTTGTTGTAGTGAAATAGTTTCCCTTTAATTAGTTAAAAATAAATATTAATGCATTACTTTTCCACTTAAAATTTCAACAAATTAATTATGGAATTTTTATGTTTTCTACACGTTTTACGAGATAAAGAACTTACTGCCAAGAACCGTTTATAGTGAAGTTAAATACGACCTTATTTGTTGACGTTTATGAATTATTTTTCTATCATTCCCATATTTAAATTATTAATGTATGAATTAGTCTGTATGTATGATCTCATATTTTTTATACTTAACCCCTACTTTTCCGATTTTCCGGTGCATTTATTTCACATACGTCGATTCTTGGGATTAAACTCCCAAACGGCGACGTTTCCGGACTGATATAACTTACAAACCTTCAAAGAAACGTTCTTTCTCTAGGGCCGGCAACGCATCTGTTATTCCCCTCGTTTCGCAGGTGCCCATGGGCTACGGTGATCACTTACCATAAGGTGACCCCCTTGTTAGTTTAGAAATACGTTGAAAATGTCAAAAAGATATTGTTATCGATTTCGTTAGTTCAAACAAGAAATATGTATAAGAAGAAATCGGGAATGCATGACCTAAAACAAAAGAATGATCTTAGAGAAAGTAAAGCATTTGTAAGGATATACATGATACTCCATCCTATGTTCCTACAAAATTAGGAACATAGCATTATGATACGTTGATAGGTGAGTACATAAAAACAATGGAACTGCTGTTGCTCGTACACTGTGAGAGTTATGTACGAATGAACGGTCGTGGGTAATCATCAGTGTTGTGGCAATTTCCTATAATAGTACTCTTAGGTGGTCGTTTCATGTTACACAGTTTATTACATATAATTAACTTTGTTGCGATGTTCTATCTATTGTCCAATGTACTATATGTATTTTTGTCTTTATAAAGGTGGCCTTAGATAACAATCGTGCTGTTTTAAATGGACGTGCGTTTGAAGGTGGAAACTTGCTAATATCCATCAGAATCCGTGATTGTATTGATGAACTGGATCTGAAGTACAGGTGCCGAAACTCATATACGGTGCTTGGCGACAAAATTTTAACCTCAAGGTTGTAGCTACCAAGTCGTGGAATATATTTATAGTATATATTACACGGGTTATCCCTATGGTTTTATCGAGATATTTCCTGAGTCTTAGTCTTCCAGAGATATTTCCTGAAATCCGAGTCTCAAGGCTTAAGGGATACGAACTTACAACATTCGACGCGAAGTCCGAACATGCTACCATAGAGCCATCATTGCGTCATTATGGGATCCACCATAGAGGTCTTGCCCTAATCTTCTCTATCGATACAGTCATCATTATCTGCGTGCGATATCATTGAAAAATATAAGGACCCTTCTTTTTTCCTGGTGCTGGGGCTAGCTTTCCGTACTTTTCTTCTCCACTTAGCTCTATCCGTGGCATCACATTTGGAATATTTTTCATTTCATCATATTATTTAGTTATATACCCTTCCTTTTTGTTTTGGGCGTATCTCTGGATCTTTCATCAGGCACATTTGTAGTGCCAAATTCCGTACGTTGGAGGTGGTAGAGCCACGCTGTAGCTATTACTGGTTTCGGCGTGAATGGGTCGGCTCGCCCGGGGTAGCACCATCCTCTAACAGAAAACCGACACGTGAAGTAGCAGTGCTTGTTTTGTTGCGTTTCGTTTGGCCAGTGAGAGCGCCGAAGGCTCACCTCCCCTTACCCCCTCCCCCTCCCATCGTCCCCTCCCTCAAATACAGGCTGGCAACGCACTTGCGGCTCCCCTGGTGTTGCTAGTATCTATGGACGACATTGATCACTTACCATCAGATGACCCGCCTGTTGGTATGCCTCTTGTAATATAATATAAAAAAAACCAGGTCTCGTAGGTTGCTCATCATATGATAATACCATACCAATAAATGTAAGTATCCATGAACAGTACAAATGCGAAATTATTTATTTGATATTCTCTTCTTCACCACCGATGTATTGACACAAACGATTCGCCAACGTTCATTTTAGTTACATTTAATTCGTTGCAAATGTCGTTTATAAAAATAAGACTGGAGAGACAATAATAGCAATTTTCATGGCGATGTGATGCGCATTATACACGTTCGCAAGCAAACGTAACGAGAGTGTAAATTTACCGTGATGCGTTCCCTGACGTCATTCGATACAATTTACGTATTCTGTTGTTTCCGACAGTGTATTTTTCATTATCGAGGAATAAAAAAAATCAATGTCGTATTGTTTCAGGGTCTGCGGTGGTGAGCGTCTGCATGCATCAGTTCGATGACGCCATATCGATCACTGTGGCCATCATCATCGTGGTGACGGTTGCATTCATTCAAGAGTACCGTTCGGAGAAGTCCCTCGAAGAATTGAATAAGCTTGTACCTCCATCATGCAACTGGTAATTAATTTATTTCTTTCGGGCGTTATGGATTTATTCTACACTAGCTTCTGCCCGCGACTTCGTCCGCGTGGAATAGTTACTTTGGGCTACCGCTAACACCCAGCGGAAGCTCTCAAAAGGAAAAAAACTATTTTGAAACATTCTTCATTGGTACTCCGCTCCTATTGGTCTTAGCGTGTTGATATGTGGCCTATGGCCTTCCTTGAAAAATGAGCTATGTAACACTGAAATATTTTTTTCAAATCGGACCTTGTAGTTCCTGAAATTAGCGCGTTCAAGTTTTATAATATTAGTATAGAATTATAGATTAACATTCTTATCTTAAAGTATGCATCATCAGGAAGAGTGCACATATTTTTCGTCTATAATTGGAGATTTGGCTGAGAAAATAAAGGATATTTAGTTGCTATATGATACAAAATAAGTATATTGCTATCGAAGTAAATCATATCGTAAATCTTGGGATGTTTTGTCTTATTAAGTTTTTATTTATTAAGCATCTAAATGGATATAAAATGGACTTAGTATTGAGAAAACTTTTTTAATTAACTCTTTTATAGGCACTTGTGAATAGTTAAAATATACTTCGATTGCAATATTTAGTTCAGGTATTGAGTATTTATGTTATATGCAACATGACGAGACTAATATTAATGATTTACGTTAAATAAATTTATGACGATTCAAACTACGAATACTATATGTTTCAGACTCACTAAGACCAATAACAGTCTTTTAGGTAATAGTCTTAGGATACCTATGCACTATACGGTTAGCCGCAATGCGGCCAGCCGTCCGGCCGACCGCAATCAAAAACATGTATGAAAAAGTAGTTTTTATACGCACTGCGATGCGGCTGCGGGCCGACCGCTCCGGTCGTTCTGAGCGCTGCGGCCCGAAAGACGGTCAGCCGGACGGTTGCTATACACACTATGCGGAAGTGTGTGGTTGCGCCCGCCATTGACTGTATACGTGTTCATCGACGCTCGCGCATTTTATTGATGACAACAGACATATAAATATTGATTTCGATACAGAAAAAAATATAATTGAGATACAAAATAGGCCAGCAATGTGGCCTTTTTATTGTTCACTATATACTTGCTCTCATCGCGTGTTTACAAATAAAGATGCACCCAGTACCTTTTTCTTTATATAACGCGAGTAAATATAATAAGTAATTGTGACGCTTTCGACGTCTATTTTGGATATGAGTCGATTCAACCGCAAACCACGACGGTTTTTCAAACACATGCTAGCCGGGTGACGGGTAGCCGCAGCCGCAACCGCATCCTGCTTTCAGCCGCACAGCTGACCGTATTGCGGGTAGCCACATAGTGCGTATGTACCCTTAGGCTTTAGAACAAAGTCCCAAAGCATATTACCGATTTGCCGGATAGTGAGTTCAAGCACCATGTCATGCGAGTTTTAATCTCTAAAGGCTATTATCGGTTGGATAAATATATATTTGTATATTTGTATAATAGCCAATGTTCGGCCATTCTGGCACCCTTGAGTTTGTTGTCAAGCGGCGAAGTGCCTTAAGCGCTCGCCTTAGTAGTCTGGTGAAGCTTTGAAGACCCCTCAGGCCAATAGCGTAGACAGTTGAAAAAAAATGTATCGCATCTATTATCCTATCGATAGCTTACGGGAAGGCAGCTTGGAGCACTTCCTCGCTCGGAACCTCGTACCTGGGGACGTTGTCCACCTCAACGTTGGGGATAGGGTCCCGGCGGACCTCCGCCTCTACGAGTCCACTGACCTCGCCATAGACGAGTCCTCCTTCACCGGAGAGACGGAACCGGCGTCGAAGAATGTCCTCCCCAACAAAGCAGCTGCCGGCAGAGTTAACAAAGATAACATCGCATTCATGGGCACTCTAGTCAGATGTGGAAATGCTAAGGTAAGACATCCATGGATGAAATATTAAAAAAAAAAACATATTCGTCATGTCGCTATTTTGTCTTGCATTCACTCCTGAACTGTCCAAAACCGTAAGGGTTGTTAGCAGCCATAATTTAAAAGAAATACCATATTTATTACAACATTTGAAGAATAACAATTTGTGTTGTAGCATTATAATTGTAAAAAATTGGAAAGATATTTTAAAAAACATGATCCGCTAATTTGATCAGGGTCTTAAAAAATCAGTCGAGGCGTTAAAATTTGTGAGAAATGCAGGTGAAATGACGGCCTTTACAGAACTATTTTTGTCTTTCTTCTTAAACAGTTAATCTTCCTTATTAAAGATTATTTTAGCATAAGCGACTTGCCAGTACATTAACAAAATGGTAGCGTCGTTTTTAGAACTTTCCAGAAAGTTCTTGTAAAGACTCAGATGTCATCTCCTGGTTGTTATTGTTAATTCACGTCACTTGTGCAAAATGACTTAACTGCGTAACATAAAACATCAGGAATATCATATAATAATGATACATGACAAAGGTCCTACTAAAAACTCAACAATGTTCTCGTCCGGCAGGACACCTGTAGCTTGATTTGTCTGTGTTAAATGAGAAAATATTAACCGGTGCTTGAAAGACAAGGACTTGCAATGATGATTAACGATTTATTACCCTCTTGAATAAGGCCCTTTATATCTTTAGTTACTTTTGGTACTGGTTGGAGGATAGGGATAAATACTATTCTACTTTATACATTGAGCCGTCATATTCTGGTGGAGGAGAACATCGTGAGGAAACCGGAACCTGACATAAGTTATTTTACTACCGTATGTGGGAATATATGGAACTGTGGATGTCTCGGAACGTAAAGCCGCAAAACGTCGTGGCCTAGCGCGGTCATTTTGTCCATACCAACCAATTTGTGTGTATTTATTTATTTTACTCTGCTTGTATATTTTTTTTATTATTATTGTCTTTATCATTGTTATATATTCGTACGTATGTATGTCTATATGTGTATGTATGTATACATTATATCTTTGTGTGTTTGTATATGGGCACTCTTACGTTATACATGTATTCAGTACACTATGTATTATTAGTTATATGTCAATGTTCAGTTATTTTCGTTGTTACATTTTTACTTTATTCGTTTTTTTTTCACTTCTTTTACGTGATAACAAAACCGTTGGTTAGCTGGAAGAAAATACCTTGTGGCATTTAGCTCGTCAGTGTACAAATTAAAAAGTGCAATAAAGTATTCATTGATTCATACCTTACTTTGGGAAGAGGCTGGGTTTTTCACATGTTGATGGTGACATATTTGGGTAATTAAAGGGTATAGTGGTGAGCACCGGGGAACGTTCCGAATTCGGTGACATATTCCGCATGATGCAAGCCGAGGAGGCGCCGAAGACTCCGCTGCAGAAGTCGATGGACACGCTCGGGGGGCAGCTCTCTCTCTGCTCCTTCTGTATCATCGGTTTCATAATGATAACGGGGTGGCTGCAGGGGAAGAGCCTCCAGGACATGTTCACCATCGGCGTCAGTCTCGCGGTCGCCGCTATACCTGAAGGTGAATATAGTAGTGGAAGTTATAGAGCGTACTCAGTCTTATCCTTAGCTCAGCTTAAACTTTGCTAAGTACTTACTCATCACATTCTTAGCATGTAATTGGCTGTCTTTCAATAGCATGTCGTTTATGTAAAATGTCTAAATTTGTGAAAAATAAATTGAATCATGCATGTTGAAGGCATATCGACAAAAAGAAAGGACTAAGTCAACCGACAATGAAAAAAAAAGATTAACATTTCTGCAATTAAGGATTAAGCTAATCATAATATATAAAAAATATTATATGATAATATTATTAAAAAACAGTCGAATTGAGAACCTCCTCCTTTTTTTGAAGTCGGTTAAAAATACAGAAATGTCATTATTATGTTATTTTTTATTCGCATAAGTAATACCCAAGTTTTCTGTAAGTCGTTGAGTTTGATGACTTGCACTTAGCTCGGCTCAAGCTGTATACATATATAGCAAGATTACAAAATTAACTTCTGGATTTAAGGCTGAGTGCGCTCTACAGATTTTACCGAAACAATTGCTTCCATACCAAATTTATTTAAGTAGTATCTGTATAATTTTCTTAATTTAAAAGTATTGTCTGGTGAAACGGGACACTGGGAATGATGGCTGAGGTTTGTGATCACCAGGTCTCCCGATCGTGGTGACGGTGACGCTAGCGCTGGGCGTCATGCGAATGGCGAAACGCAATGCTATAGTGAAGAAACTGCCGACGGTGGAGACCCTCGGATGTGTCAACGTCATCTGCAGTGACAAAACCGGTAACTCTTATATACTCTTACAACTCGAACATCTATATCAATAAAAACTCTTATATATTCTTACAACTTGAACGCCTATATCTATAATAAGTCTTATATATTCATACAACTTGAACATCTATATCTATAAAAACTCTTATATATTCATACAACTTGAACATTTATATCTATAAAAACTCATATAAACCCTTACAACTGAACATTTATATCAATAAAAACTCTTATATATTCTTACAACTTGAACGCCTATATCTATAAAAAGTCTTATATATTCATACAACTTGAACATCTATATCTATAAAAACTCTTATATATTCATACAACTTGAACATTTATATCTATAAAAACTCATATAAACCCTTACAACTGGACATTTATATCAATAAAAACTCTTTTATATTCTTACAACTTGAACGCCTATATCTATAAAAAGTCTTATATATTCATACAACTTGAACATCTATATCTATAAAAACTCTTATATATTCATACAACTTGAACATTTATATCTATAAAAACTCATATAAACCCTTACAACTGGACATTTATATCAATAAAAACTCTTTTATATTCTTACAACTTGAACGCCTATATCTATAAAAAGTCTTATATATTCATACAACTTGAACATCTATATCTATAAAAACTCTTATATATTCATACAACTTGAACATCTATATCTATAAAAACTCTTATATATTCATACAACTTGAACATTTATACCTATAAAAACTCATATAAACCCTTACAACTGGACATTTATATCAATAAAAACTCTTATATATTCTTACAACTTGAACGCCTATATCTATAAAAAGTCTTATATATTCATACAACTTGAACATCTATATCTATAAAAACTCTTACAACTGGAACATCTATATATATGAACACTCTTATATACTCTTACAACTTGTAAATCTATATTGATAGATTAAACTTAATAAACAACATTCAGTAAAGTATATTTCAATTTTTTTTAATGATATTTGCTATCTTGTTTTTTCTTCCATAAGTTAATTTTAGTTTTTATACATGAATTCACTTTCATTTTTTCATTTATTCTTGTTCTATTTATTTTTTTACAGATGCTTATCAATATTTAATTTTACATAATTTAATTTTTCAATATTATTAATAGTGTATCGATGTGATAAAGCCTTGTAGGTTTTCAGTTTACTGTGCTCCGTCTTATTGTTATTATATTATTTATCGGACTGTTGACTGTTGCATTATCAACAATTGTTAATAAATGAATTAATTAATAGAGATCTGACTTTGTAACGTATTGTATTATTTGATGAAGTTTATAATGAATTAGATGAATTGAATGGTGTTAAAAAAAAAAAATTATTTTCACAACTCGAAAACATATTATTTACGAAATTTCCTATTATTCCTTCAATTTATTTCTTATCCCTACATTTCATTTAATTGCTCTCAGACGTTAGTAATTCATTTATTTGTATTTGTTAATCTATTACATATAAAAAGAATGTTACTCTTACGTGTTTGTACTTTTTTGTAAAAAAATGTTGTAGGTCTCTAGGAATAAGTAATAAAATACATTTCAATAATTTTTAGAAATGTCTGTCTGTCTGTTTGTTTGTTTGGAATCGCATCACTGCTAAAGTACACCGTTCACGATAAAACCTCTTGTAACATTTAGTCTTTGTTTTTTTAAAATCGGTTCACTCTATCAAAAATTATTGTAATTTGAATGACGGCCCGAGTAAGTACGAGAAAAGAGTAGTTAAGTAAATGCAATTAATTCTCTTACGAAAACAGAATATTATACATATGTGTTTAAATAACATCTAAGTCACAGTAGACAAAAGACTTTTTTTGCATCACGTTCCACGAGGACGACGTCGCGAGCACAACTATCAATAATATAACACGTTCATCGTCAATAATAAAATACTTCGACATGCGTTCCACTGGGTTCTACAACAGTCACACATTTTTTTTTTTTAATGTAAGGTACTTTGACGAAGAACGAGATGACGGTGACGATGATATCGACATCCGGCGGACACATAGCGGAGGTGACGGGCAGCGGGTACAACAGCTGCGGGGACATACAGCTGCGCGCGTACAAGGGCAGGGACCTCGACGTTGCCAAGATGGGCGTCAACAGTATGCTTGAGGTACCGTATTTCCTCCCGTAAACCCCCCCCCCCCCTCTCCCCTGCCCCCGTAAGTCCTCCACCCTAATTTTGAAGTGTCTGTAAGACATAAAAAAAAATAGGGTGTGTCGATAGAAATGAAACTGTTGTATTACAGGGAAACATTTAAATTAAACAGATACGATGAAAACTTGACGGGACGCGGTGTCCCTCAGGCGGTCACCCATCCAAATACTGACCGCGCCCGACGTTGCTTAACTTCGGTGATCGGACGAGAACCGGTGTTTTCGACACAGTGTTTAATCCCCCGTCGCTGCGTTGTCACACAAGAAAGTTGCCGAGCAGAATTTCAAATCCGTTACATAGGAAGTTTCACTTCAAAAGAATGTCTTGGACCGAATCAATTGGATTATAACCTAAAAGCAACTTCATCGTTACCGCTATAACTATCATCTATCTCTTGGTAGTTCTTGCTTTTCCTTTGAGATCTTTTTGATTTTTTGGTTTCGTGATACTTGATATCTGAAAAATATGAATTAATTCGTGGTGATAGTAATATGAAAGTTATGTGAATAAATCAACTGTAAGAAGTTTTGCTTGCATAGTTTGTACAATATCTCATAACACAGGATGGTGCGTTAGCCATTGTTTTGTGGCATTTTATGAAACGATCGAGGTGAAGCTGTTAAGACCTTGCTTGGTCAATAGCGTAGTCAGTTCGAAAAAAAAAAAAAAAAAAAGTGTGTGTGTACTTACGTACACGCGTTAGAAGTTATACTTCTTTGGCGTAACAAGATAACAATCTGTTCAAAAATTTTATCTTTCGCCTTAATCTACGTTTGTAGAAAAAAAAAAAAAAAAATGACGAGCGTACCAACATGCGCGACTAATATCGAGGTTCAATTTCTATTTTGTTGGTAGCTTTTTTTTTCGAGACTTAATGAGCGGTTAAGCAGACAGCTTCATACTGTTAATTTTGTGTCACAAAAATTAAAATTTCACTCTCATCATTTTTTCATAACGCACCTAAAGAAGTATAACTTCAAAAATAAAAAATGAAACGATCGATGTAGGTACATGACACGCTTCCATTAACGCTGACACGATACTGAGATCACGTTTGCTAGTTAACCGAGTTTTAGTTTAACAAGCCGCTGTCGAAACCCTTATGACGTATCTACAGCTTTTTAGTTACAAATATCATTGTCCTCAACAGTCCTCTTAGGGCCTAAATTACATTTGATTGTATGTAAAATAAAGTATTTTTGTGATCCGATTTGTTTACGATTGCTGGTAGGTGGGTGCGATCTGCAATAATGCGGTGATTCGCAACGAGGTGCTTTACGGGCAGCCCACAGAGGGCGCTCTACTCGCCTGCGCTTACAAGAACGGAATGCGCGACCTCAGGGAACAGTACACGAGGCTCCACGAGATACCCTTCAGGTCAATTCCCATTATTATTATTCCACATAGAACATATAACACATTTAATTTGAAAAAAAAAAAAAAAACTCAAAGTATTGGTTTTTCGAATTAACGTCAAAAAACAAATACGTCCAATTCAACAGCCGCTTTAATATGAACAGAACTACGGAAATGGATGTTTTTTTTTTCGTTTTTTATTTAAACCTGTGAAAAAACTCAAGTCACCGAAGATGTTTACTAAATTGAAGAGAAATCGGTCGATGTTTAAACATCGATGGTTAAAAGTAATTAAGTAATACGTATAAGTATTAATAAAAAAAAATAATGATTCATTACGTAGTATAAAACAAAATACAAACATACAAAAATAAAAATAGTCTATCCGCGATAAACTAAAAAACTACCGAACGGATTCTGATTCGGTTTTCACCAGTGGATAGAGTGATCGAGAGAAAGTTTTTAGTATATAATTTGTCATGGATTTTTTCATAATCAGGGCGGGACAACGTCTGCCGTGTCCGCTAGTATATAGTATTATAAACTATAAAAATGTTTAATAAATGTGTAACAGTTCGGAAACGAAAATGATGGTGGTGAAATGCGCTCTGAAGTACTCCGAGGGTAAACCCAAGGAGGAGGTGTTCGTGAAGGGCGCCGTGGAGAAGGTGCTGCCGCTGTGCACGCAGTACATCGACAGCGCCGGGAACTACGCTCCCATGACGAAGGACAAGCAGAACGACTTCATGGCCGAGGCTTACAACATCGGACGTATGGGTATGTTTATTGTTCGATGTTTGACCATTACCGAGTCACTAGAACTTGGATTTTGACTGAACCTAGTCAATTTAGCAAAATTCACTTCATAACTTTTTTGTTAAATTTATTACAAGAATATTCATGTGTAATGAAATGTTTCATGTGTGAAATAATACGTTCATTAGTTAAGAAAATCTAAAGTATCTAATAACAGAATTATTGCCATGTTAGTTCCATTTAAAACATGGGCTGTCGTGAGGACCGGGTTATTTTTAAAATTGCGAGCTCCAATTGGTCAGGACTTTTTAAATATATTTGGAACCTGTTTAGGGCTATCCTGAAGAAAAATTCGAACATTTCCTAAATAAGGACCACCATAAGAGTGACTGGTTGAACACTCGCAATATTCAAGGATGTGATTTAACGTATAGAGTAATAATATTAAAACAGATACTAATAAACTACAAAGACAACCTAATTACGAAGGCTACACCCGAAGGGTGCAATAAAATGCAACATCATAAGACTTGAGACACACAAGTCAACCTCACCTGTACGTGGTGCACCTTGCTGAGTAACGAACGAGGCAATGGCGAAAACGGGGTGGCAGGGTTTTACAGCCTGACTGGGTCGCAACCACCATGTATATGTCGAAAAACCCCGTCATAGAGATTCGCTTCTGCGGGTCGCGCTTCGGGATCAGCCTGTGCATATCCAGCTTTTCGCAAGCCGGCATGACAGCGGCGACCGGCGATGGATACTGTGTCATTCGGTGGTCACCATTGTTTTTGGATTTTACTGTGCTTACCATCAGGCATAGTGCAGTCATTTTGCCATGCTACAATAAAAAATAATACTTTTCTACCTGGCTTAGGACAGATACCATAGTACGAGGTACTAAATGGTGTAATATTGTTTTCATTATTACGTAAATTTAATTTTAAAAGTCCACGAAAAATGCGTCTACCTTATCTTGATACTTTTAGCGTATGAATCATTCTTATATACAACGGCTTACTTATTTTTTATGAAATTACGCTAAATCTAATTACACATATTTTAATAATAGTTCAAAATACGGACTGTCTCGGGTAATGCACGGAATCCTGGCTATTTACAAAAATTAACCTTAGGTTGGTTGTCGTTGAGCCCAACTTCTTTCACGCTTCACAGAGCCCCTCATGCCGGCTCATAGGAGGTGAGTGCGCCTACACTGACACTGTCCTGCCGATCGTCCGTATAAACAAAGACGTGTATAGGGTTGATTATAGTTTTTGTATATCTCTAGATAATTAGGTTACATATTAAGTACCTATTTTTTGAATTGATTTACAACGAGAATCGAGTAGTGAGTACCCTCTATCAATATTGCGAGTGTTGAACCAGTCACCCATATAGTTGTATTTGCGTTGTTCAGGGTTGCGCACGATAGCGCTGAGCCGGGGCGAGCGGCTTGAGGCGCTCGTGTACACCGGCGCGTGCGGAGTGTGCGACCCACCGCGCGAGGGCGTGCACGCCGCCGTCAGCACGCTGCGACGCGCCTCCGTCGACGTCAAGATGGTCACTGGCGACGCGAAGCCCACCGCGCTCGCTATAGGTACCACCAACCTTCCCCCACCACCTTCCACCCCACTCCCTCACCACACACCTCTATGGTCAATGAAGGAAAGAGAAGGAAATAACTACGCTATCAAACCGAGGGAGATGAATTGCGCCGTCAATTTATCTTCTTATACCAGGTGAAACGTTAGACACTCGCAGTATTCTAAAATATGACGCTTCATGGTCACATTTAACATCATGAAATAATAATATCAAAACAAATACTAATAGACAACAAAGAGGTAATGTTTGTTCTAAGAATTTCAAAAGTATGGATAATAACTTAAATAAATCTAGGTTGAATGGCCGGTAATAAAACCTGCGAGTGGCGATCCGGAGTTAATAACGTTCGATAATAAAACGGACAATAAAGCCTTTTGTTTGTTCAAACTTCGAAAAATTATCCTTTGTTGGTTGCTTGGCTTCACTTTCACTTCACCCGACGGTCATTGACGCCCATCATCACCCATTACTGCACAGGTGTACCTCTGAGGACAAAAGGTACACAAGATCATCCGCCAAGGACAGGTCCTTAGTTAAGGACGGTGAATTAAGTCACCAGAGAGGATAAAATCCTGGAATCCTGGGACTATACAAACATGTATTCACACCTTTTATACACATATCATTGTCCACACAATCCATCCATACGTTTTTTGATCTTCCTCTACTCCTATATCAGGCCACCATCATACCCAAAACTTTTAATAGTTATATGGTTTTCATGTCCCCTCGTGACATGCCCATACCATGCTAACCTATTACTCCTCAACTTCTCTGTTTCTGGTGCTATTTTTTATTAACTTGATGTAATCTCGTATGAAGTAATGCTGTTTTCATATGTGATAATAACTCGCTGAATTTGTTTTCAACAGCGCAAATGGTTGGCCTGGACGTGATCCACTCGCAGTCTCTCTCCGGCGACCAACTCGATGCTATGTCTGATGAGGAACTGGACAGGGTTATCGACACTGTATGTTGCTTTTTTACATTAAACAATTCACCCCTGAGCTATCCAAAACCATAAAGGTTTCAGCCCCATACAGATGAATTTAGAACTCATGAGGCACAGGTCAACAGACTTTTGGCATCATAAGCCTAAAAAAATACCTGATTTATTACAAAACTTTGTAAAATAACAAACTATGTATTGTAAAGTCATAATTTTTATGTGAATTGTATATTTAAATATTTTTTTCATTTGTATGAACCTTCTTTTATTAAACCATGAAATTTATAGTTTAGAGTGTAGTGGAATAAAAAAAATTAGATATGGGTCTTTAAAAATCAACCGAGGGGTTTGATGTCTCGGTTGCAAGACATGTCGATCACAATAATTACAGATTCGTTTTAACGCCATCTATCGTTAATTAGATTCATCCTTGAATGACTCGCATATAAACTGATTATACATTTCGATCTCGTTAGCTTTTAACGCCATCTATTATATATTAAATTAACAAGTCTCGTCTAGGAGACAAACAGGTCATACATTTCGATCATGATAAATACAGATTCATTTTAACGCCATCTATCGTTCATTAAATTAATTTAATGTCTCTGCTGGGATATGAACCGATCGTCTCGGTCACTATAACGCCATCTATGGAGCATCTTTTTACTACATTGTTAAGCATTTGTGTTTTCAATGTTGGATATTTTCATGAATTTTGTATAATTTATTTTAGGAACGTTACGAGGTGTTTAATAGCAGTTCATTTTTTTTTAATTAATGAGTACATACATATTATCGAATTATAAAATTCGTTTCAGGTTTGCGTCTTCTATAGGGTGACGCCGAAACACAAGTTAGCCATTGTGAAGTCATTACAGAGACTCGGCTATATAGTCGGAATGACGGGTGAGTTATTCAATTCTCCGTAGTTACTAAAACTTTTTTTTAAATCTAGTACAACCTGAGCTAGATGGGGATATTTAGTTCTTTTATCTGCTTTGGATTTTTTAAGATTATCTTTTGGTATGTCCCTAAAGTTGACGAGAAATACTTTTGATTTTGTACCCTCAATACTATGGCGGACTTATTCCATCGATCTGTGAGTCTATACTTTAGAGCGCAAGTCCTAATGTAATATTCTGGCTGCTTGATTATGCCTGTGCAAGTACTCAATGTTAGTAAGTATGGAACAGTCAGTGATTATGTGCCTATGTGATTATAGTGGCGTCACATATCACATCAGCCTGCAAGAGACCCACTGCAGGGTTGTAGGCCTCTTCCCGGAGGAAGGTATGGGTAGAATCACCACGCCAGTACACGACGTATGTCGATGGTGATTTCAGTATCCGAGAAATCCACAGTTCTATACGAGTACGTTTCTCAGGTTTAGGTTTCCTCCATACGTTTTCCTTCACCGTCAGATGATAGTGTTACCGATTGAAATAAGTTAAAGCGGATTCCTATAAAAATACTTTGGTAAATGCCGGGGTTCAAACCTACGGATATCGAATTGATATTCCACCGGTTAAAGTACTCTACCATCACGACTACTCGGTCACTACTACTTTATCACTAACACTATTCGAACGCTACTACTACTCGACCACCAAGACTACTCCATCACCAAGACTATTCGACCACCAAGACTACTCGTCCACCAAGGCTACTCGACCACCAAGACTAGTCGACCACCAAGACTAGTCGACGACCAAGACTAGTCGACCACCAAGACTAGTCGACCACCACTAGTCGACCACCACTGCTCGATCACCACTACTTGATCACCACTACTTGATGACCACTACTCGACCACCAAGACTACTGGACCACCACCACTACTCGACCACCTTTAGTTTATCACTAAGACTACTCGAGCACAAAGACCACGACTGGGAGGGGCATAAAGCGGCACATATTATTATTAACGCGACTCCGTGGGGTTGGGGGGTTCACAGGTGACGGAGTGAACGACGGCGTTGCTCTGAAGCGCGCCGACATCGGCATCGCTATGGGCCGCAACGGGACCGACGTGTGCAAGGAAGCCGCCGACATGATACTCCTCGACGATGATTTTTCCACCATCATGTAACTATCCAATTAACCTCTTTTCTCTATTTGGCGGCTTTTTCTTAGAGCTACCCAACCTCGAGTTAAAAATCTGCCACCAAGCACGTAAAAGTGCGTTCCGGCAGCTGCACTGTAGCTGCAGCTGCAGTTGTACTAATGGTCAAACCTTATAACCTTACTGAGTAGGGTGGAGTGAAAAAAACAATTTTTTTTTTTTTTCTTAGCCTGGGGGTCAAATTTGTAGCTTATAAAAAACAAAAATTTTTGAAAAAAAAAAAAAAATTTTACTCAACATCTTGAGCCAGCCCACTCATTTTTAAAACTAATTACGAGTAAAAATATTTGGTTGCAAAAAAAAAATTTTTGAAGGCGTTCTAGAAACTTCAGAGTATCCTCTTTTATGCCAATTAAAAATCACAAGTTAAAAAAAAAATTTTGTGACTATTGTTTTAATTTAAAAAAAAAATCCCAAAAAGTACCATTCCTCTTTAGGGCACTAGAATAAAATTTGAGTTGGAAATGATCATAATTGCCAGTTCTTAGATGTTTTAAGAGATTCAAAGACAAAAAAAAATTTTTTTTTTGCAACCAAATATTTTTACTCCTAATTAATTTTAAAAATGAGTGGGCTGGCTCAAGATGTTGAGTAAAATTTTTTTTTTTTTTCAAAAATTGTTGTTTTTTATAAGCTATAAATTTGACCCCCAGGCTAAGAAAAAAAAAAAATTGTTTTTTTCACTCCACCCTATTACTGAGTATGAAAAAAAACATGATACTAACCAATTTTAATCTTAGATAGACTGTGATAAGATTGTAATTTGAATAACAAATAATTAGAATGAAATTCACGATACATGTCCAAGCGTAGCCCAAAAATTCATTTTTTTTTAAATCTCAAAATGGTTATACAACGTCGTTGTAGATATGTAGAGATTTTTCTTTCAAATGGATAGACACTATTGTTTAATTAATAATACTGATGTAATGTTGATTGTTATTTAGCAAGCATTCAATTAGGTTTTAGTGTATAAGTTAATTTGTTTATAAGTCGTTTTGCAGAAATTACAACGTTACAATTACAATTACAATTACAAAGTTACAGAAATACTTTGGTCATCGGTTGAATATCATGTCAGGAGGGCTCTAAAAAATATTTTAATAATTCTTGGAACACCTGACAGATGTTCGAATGTTGTTGTGAAATATTTTGATACATAAAATTAGAAAAAACAAATACATAATTACTACATACATAGTAATTACCAATTTCGTCGCTACGAATTGAGATAACGTGGACTAACTGATTTTATGACTGGACGGAACGCTAAAACCCTATGATCAATTTCTCAGAATTAATAAGACATGTACTAATAATATAAAAAAATAATGAACATTTACGACTAACAATTTAGTGCGAAGAACGAACGCATAGATGGCGCTTAAAACAAATACCTGACTTTTAGGTATGGCGTTACGTGTGACGGCATGTACAGTCGAATTTATAATCTGATTGTTATGTACATTTATTATACACTAATTATACATTATGACTAATAAAATCATCTGAATGTATTAAGTATTTACTTATGTACTATTCTCTGGTACTAAAGTCGCGTCGTTATTAAAATTACAATAACTTTTAATAGAGTGAACCGATTTTAATGAAACTTCGACTAAATGTTACTCTATTATCTTGGCGAGGGCTTATCGTGAACGCAGTACTTGAGCAGTGATCCATGTTCAAACAAACAGACAGACATAACTAAAACATAATTTACATTCGTATTATATGTATAGTTGTATTCGTTTTGGTATACCACTAGATCCAGACACTTACACATGCTTACACGTACACACAAATACATTCCTACTTTACTTTAGCGCGTAACGAATTTTTTTCCCTACTGTGCCATAAGAAGTTTCATTTAAAAAGTGTTTTTTGTTATATTTAAAGTGCTGCGATAGAGGAAGGCAAGTGCATTTTCTACAACATTCGTAACTTCGTCCGGTTCCAACTGTCGACATCAATTGCCGCCCTTTCGTTGATCGCTCTCGCTACCCTCATGGACATCCCAAATCCGCTAAACGCGATGCAGATACTCTGGATCAACATTATTATGGACGGTAAGACCGCCAGACAACTCCATTTTTTATTTTCGTATATGGCAGGTGACTGATTGAATACTAGGAAATTTCGAGGATATAATACTTCATTGTAACATTTATCATATAAAATAATAATATCAAAACAAATACTAATAAACAACAAAGAGAACCTGAGTTAAAATTTGTTCTAAGACTTAAAAGGTTGGATACCACACTGAAACGTAAAGACATGATACCTAGGTCCAATAACCTACATTCAATATATTGAATGTGATTGATACTATTCATACCCTCTATTAATATTGTGAGTATTCAATGAGCGAATGTAGGAAAATAGTAGGATCTAGAGTTGAGTCTAGACGCCATTCAAGTACTATTACTTAAGCACTAAAAAGCACCAAAAGGGTCTTCGATTTGCTTATTTTTGGTGACATTAGGGATGGAATCTGAAAGTGATCTGGTATGTGAGGTGCGCGGTCTAATCAACTGAGCTACCATCGTCCTAGATTTCTAGTAGCGGACCACTATTAAATTAATTCCGCTATCTTAATATATAAGAATCCAGTGTCATGACGTTTCATGACATCTATTCGAAACTCATAATCAACATTGACAATCATTTAATTTATAATTAAGAAATATTGAAGACATTAATCGATTTATAAATTATCCCATCTCTCAAGTTAGACCGAATTATACGTATAAACATTTCATGAAGATAGGTTGAATAGTTTTGGAGTTTATCGTGGACAAACGTAATGACACTGCATTTTTATATACAGTGTAAACTTTTTATAACGAATTTCAAGGGATCGAGCATATTTTTCGTTATACGAAGGGAAGAGAACAAACAAATGGTTTTGTGGTAAACCAACCAAATTGAACTGATTTCTATGTTATAGAGCGTTTTTCGTTGTAAAGAGGTTATACAATGTCCATATTAGAATTGATCGATCTTAAATACTAAATCTGTGAATACTCATGCAAATGTAGTTGTATAATATCGATTGGAATGTGGTTTATAGAAGTTCGTATGTCCAGGTCCACCGGCACAGTCGTTGGGAGTGGAGCCGGTAGACCACGAGGTGGTGCGGCGCCGCCCGAGGGACACGACCCGAAGGATCATCTCCCGAGGGCTGCTCTTCAACGTGCTCCTCTCTGCTGCCATCATCATCGCTGGCACCCTCTGGGTATTCAACAAAGAGGTAACACCATAACATTAAAATATTGATTTTCATACACTTGCTGATATAACGTTTTAGAGTACACTTTTTTTTTGACAAACTACTTTCTAGTAAATTTAAGTAAAAAGCTGTACGTCATATAAGCACATAAGCGGCATCGCTTTGTTAAAACTCGCCTAGCTAGCAAATGTGATCTCAGTATCGTGTCAGCGTTGATGGAGGCATGTCGTGTATTGATCATTTCATAAAATGCCTCAAAACTATGCAAGCAAAACTTCTTCTTTTTTTTTTTTTTTTTTTTATATCATAGGAGGCAAACGAACAGGTGGGTCACCTGATGTAAGTGATCACCACCGTTCATAGACACTTGCAACACCAGGGGAGTCGCAAGTGCGTTGCCAGCCTGTGTAGGGAGGGGGGGGGGGAGGAAGGGAAGAGGAAAGTGGAAGGGGAGGGGAGGTGGGGAGGTGGGTCTCCGGCGCTCTCACTGACCGAACGAAACGCAACAATGCAAGCACTGTTACTTCACGTCGGTTTTCTGTGAGAGGGTGGTACTACCCCGGACGAGCCGACCCATTTATGCTGAAACCAGTAATAGTTTCAGCGTGGCTCTACTACCACCACCACCACTACTACACTACTACCACCACTACCACCTACTGCACTTTACACTTTATTTATTCATATATCATTCATATTACTATTACCACGAATTAATTAATATTTTTCCAAAATAAAATATTACAAAACCGAAAACTATTACACGCTAAGAAATGATAGATGTCAAAGAAACAAAGCGAGATGTCATGTCTGTTTTGATTATTCTTTATTTTCGACGGGCAGATCTAAGCATTATATAGCCATTTCTTTTTCACCGCCGATATTGAGAATATGCCATCTTACTTCCACATTTTATCTAAGACAGTGTAGCGTTATAATATTACTACTATACGTATGTGTGCGTTATCGTGCCGTTTGTTTTGTCAAAATATCATGTAGGTAACGTATATATAGCTTTTTATTTATAATATTATTGTAGAGGCTGCATAACTAACTACCCCTGAATGTATATATCTGTGTACGTGTCCAGATGTCGGACAACAAGATAACGCCGCGCGACACGACGATGACGTTCACGTGCTTCGTGCTGTTCGACATGTTCAACGCGCTGTCGTGCCGCTCGCAGACCAAGTCCGTCTTCCAGGTCGGAATGTTCTCGAACAAGATGTTCCTCGTCGCCGTCACGCTCAGCCTCGTCGGGCAGGCGCTCGTCATCTACTTCCCGCCGCTGCAGCACGTCTTCCAGACCGAGGCGCTCACCGGACACGGTATGCCTGTGCATGTTTACACGCCGTATGCTCCACACGACACGACACGAAACTCTGTTTATTGATCCACACGATACGGTGCGACGCTACAAGACAAAACATGACACGACACGACACTGTGGGTTTATTGCTTGACACGATATGACGCGACACGACACTGTATGTTTACTGCTCCACATGACAAGACACGACACGACACTGTATGTTAATGTTCCACACGACACGATACGACGCGACGAAACAAAACACGACACGACACGACACTGTGGGTTTATTGCTTGACACGATATGACGCGACACGACACTGTATGTTTACTGTTCGACACGACACTGTATGTTTACTGCTCCACACGACAAGACACGACACGACACTGTATGTTAATATTCCACACGACACGATACGACGCGACGAAACAAAACACGACACGACACGACACTGGGTTTATTGCTTGACACGATATGACGCGACACGACACTGTGTATACTTACTTACTACAGGAGAACCGAGGGCTCAGTGACAGTGACAGTTTTGTTAATTTTCCAATAGGATCAAACGTTTAGCTTGAATATACTGTTATGAGCCGAGATATTAATCAGGGCAGTGTTTACACCCGTTTTTACAGTATGAATAATGACAAGTTAAATATATATAATTAATACTTATTTCAGTTTAATTATTTATCACATTAACTATCCACTCATTATATTGTGGTTTTGATAATGCATCATTTATGTCCTTTTCATTTCGATAAATTTTTCGACACGACATGACATAACGCGACACGACACGACAAAAAAAAAAATATATTCGGCAATTTTATACTCTGTCAAAGTAAGCAGTGAACTAAACTGAACCGTCATGCTCGGGTCAGTGGTGCACTGACTCATGTAGCTATACTCGGTTCGAAAAATAATAGTTACGTTTTTATTATTACATATCTCTATGAATAAAATTTAAAAGCTGTGCCGTTGTCTGCGCATATAAATAAACTCCATAGCTCATTTTCTTTATGTTTTCTGCTTAGACAATTTTGAATTAATTTTTGTGTAACGTTGTAGGACACTTTTCTGACATAAATATTGTTGAAAAGAGTATCTTGAATTATAAAGAGAACAAAAATGCAACTAACTACTATAATTCGAGATTTAGATAAAGCTTAAATTATGTCACTTGTGTCTTATTAAACGATTTGTTTTGTCCATTGCATTTTCCAGACATAATATTCCTCGTTTGCCTGACATCGACCGTGTTCATAGTCAGCGAAGTGAAGAAACTAATCGAGCGGGTCATCAAGAAGCGATCGTTCAGCAAGTTTTCGACGAAGGCCCACAACGACATGGACTTTGTATGACACAAGTCCGAGGGCAAGGCACTGTAAGTACCCACCGAGGCGGCGGGGCGTTCGCCGACACCGATGCCGACAGTTTTGCCGACAGTAACGCCGACAGTTTTGCCGACATTAACGCTGACGTGGCCGCATGTCGGCGAACCGGTGTCGGCGAAGCGACGAACGCCGGCTGCGTTTTCAGTGAACGTTGCGAGTGCGAACTTGTATCGAACGGACCGTACTCTATTTACGACGGAAAAATCGATATCTCTATATGTCTGTAATTTATTTTGTTTGAATGATTGTTGTCGTAATATTTATCGTGCGTCGCTCATCTCTATTGATTTTGCGTTTAAGTGTGAAAGTGTATGTTTAGTGTTAATCGTATACTCGTTGGATTCGTTCGATGTTGTGTCCGAGTGACGACAGTATTTAGTCGATGAAATTAGCGTCGCCGATCCTCGGTTTTATCGATTCTCATTAATCGATTATAATTATACGATTATCGATTGTATATTAGTTTATTATGAGTTTTTATCGAAAACTTGTCGAGAAAACTGGTCTCATCATCACATTTATCTAATAAAAAATTAATGAGTAGTTTATGTCGGCTACTTCGTAGATATATTAAGTAATCTCGTATGAACTCTATTTTGATATTTTAGACGAATTTTTTGTAATGCATTATCTATCTACCGTCAGGTAATAAATGTATTTAGTGACTTTCTATATGTATAGAAGAAAAAAAAATGTTTCGTTTTTATATGTGAATATATAATTATAATATAATAATAAATGTTTATACATCTCGTTTGATTTTTTCACTAATTTTTTTCGATACTATAGAAGAAAAATAAATTAATTTCCATATACATATAATGGCCCGAATGAGGATATATTTTTTAGTCCGTGCTGACATGAGACAAAGTCGAGGTTCTTTACAACTAAATTACTCTCAATGTTCTTTTATTGCAAAAAAAAAATCATGGGCCTATTTCGTAAAAACTAAATTATTGTCGGAGAATCTTTTGTAATAATTAAGTTATTCAACATGGCTCTTTTTGAAATCTATAATTGCCTCCACGTTTTTTTAAATTAAAAACTAAATTATTATACTTCATAGACCGGTTATTTGTTAATCTTTGATACATAACATTAAGGTGTTATGTGGATTCGACTTCGTTTTATAAATTTAGTAATTAAAAGTTTCGCAGCTTTTTCTAGTATGTTGTGTATATTGAAAACGGAAAAAAAAATAAATTAGAGCTCCGTTCGAAAACGTACATAGTACATAGGTAAATGAAAAAACTGCGAGATATAATAATGTATACATTAGAAAAAAAAAAGTGTCTGTGTACTTATATACACGCGTTAGAAGTTATACTTCTTTGGCGTAACAAGATAACAATCTGTTCAAAAATTTTATCTTTCGCCTTAATCTACGTTTGTAGAAAAAAAAAAAAAAAAAAAAATGACGAGCGTACCAACATGCGCGACTAATATCGAGGTTCAATTTCTATTTTGTTGGTAGCTTTTTTTTCGAGACTTAATGAGCGGTTAAGCAGACAGCTTCATACTATTAATTTTGTGTCACAGATGCGCGCGCATCTTAAAATTTCACTCTCATCATTTTTTCATAACGCGCCTAAAGAAGTATAACTTCAATAATAAATGTGTAGCGGAAATATTTCATCATAATAACATAGGCAAGTCGTATATATTCATAATTCTATATTATTATAGTATGTAAATTCATTATTAGATTATAATGGTCGTCGGAATGTTTTAGTAAATATATAACCCGTATATTTGATTAATGTCTGTATTAATATTCATATTAAAAAACTTGTAGTGAAAATGAACACGGTAGAACCTCGATAACACAAACCTTGATAAAGTAAAAAACTGTATAATTTCAAAAAATAATCTATCCCCTTCCCCTCACTGCCCATAACCTCTATTAGTTAAAATACACAACCTCTATAACTTAAAGTAATAATTCCAGTATCATACCTCAGTTACTTAAAGATATGTTTCGATGAGCTCTCTAACGTAAACTGTCTGTATGAATGTACAAAACGCACGTGTTTACAAGTTAAATTGTTAACACAAACAACAAGTGTATGGTCGTCTCTCTATTTATCATAGAAAATCAAATCGATAACCCGACGATCGAACTGTTTAAACTGTTAAAAGAAAAAATATAGACTTTTTTCAATAGAGCAAACTTTAATTAAAGTTTTATTTTTATGTAGCATACATATCATTACATAGTATAAAACAAAGTCACCTACAGCGTCTCTCTGTCTGTCTGTTCGCGATAAACTCAAAAACTACTCAACGGATTTAATGACGTTTTTACCAGTGGGTAGAGTGATTCCCCAGGAACGTTTTAGTATATAATTTGTCAAGGATTTTTTCATAATCCGGGCGGGACAACATCTGCCGGGCCCGCTAGTTATATTATAAAATACATATTATTTTATTTAACCAATTCTTCTGGTGCATTCGGGTAAAATAAAGGACGACTATGTTAACTCATAAATCACTCTCTAACATAAACCCTTGATAAATTAAAAACTCTATAACTTATAATATTTTGTGTTTCCCTTGGTTTTTAACTTAACGAGGTTCTACTGTGTAATTTATTTAAAAAAAAGTATTTGGTATACATCAAATTTAAAAAAATTAAGAATGTGTATTTGGGCCTATAATTGGTCACTGATTTTCATTTCAATATTTATAGGTAAATAATTATTATTTACATTATTTGAATTATATTAATTTAGGTGTTTAATTCATCACCAATATGAGTATTATTGCAAGTAGCATCAACTTTTGTACGCATCTCTAAGTCATTATTTATAATCTTCATCGTTATTAAAATAGTGAGTATTATAAACATTATGTATTAAATATTACTTAATGATTACATTACAAAAACTATGAAGTTAAGATTCACTTTAGACATACTTAAGAGATAATCAATTAGATTATAATACAGTTTGACTTCGCAAAGACAAAAAAAAACCGCTATGGTTTGTAAAAATGTGTGCAAAATATTATTTTTAATTATCCTTATTAATATAAATACAATTTCTTTTCTGTCGATAAAAAAGATTTTTTCTATTTAAAATTTATGGTAGATATGGCCTATTGTATTTAATGCTGTTGTTCGAAAATTATTATTTAAAGCTTCGACGATGTATTGATTAATCGTTTTTTTCCATCAAACATTATCGATTCTTATATCGATATGATGAAATCAAAATACAATAGTATCGATATAAGACAACAATAAATATTAAAAGATATGTTTGAGTTTAAAATTATTAATTTGATTTACAGTTTAATGGCGCTAGTTGCTTATACAAAATAGCATTGAGACATCTATCGATATTACATCGATATATTTTTTATTAATACATTCCATTATAACTGCCCCTTTTGGCTTATTTAAAAAAATATCGATTAAATGAAGTAAGACGATAGATAATATTGCTTATCGATATTTTCATACGTTCGGTATACATGTCGATACTATTTAAAATCGCATACCTAATGTTTTCGTGTATCCTATGTAAGTTTCTTTGGACTTTATGAAGTTTTGTACCGCGGATTTTTTTTTGATAAATAGATTACACCTATGGTCGATTATTTGAAATTTTATTTATTTTTATTTATTTATGTGTGTGTGAATATCATATTTCTTACAATTATGGTTTTGTTTCATTGTCCAAAAAAAGTATCTTTGTAAGTTTAGCACCAGTTTTTGAATACACCACCAATATTAATTCTACCACATAATTATTTAGTTTTGTCCAGCATTTTTTGTATAACTTCATTGCTTAACTAATATACATAAAGTGTTAGGTAAGTAGCGTGGATTAAATATAGAAAATTGATTAATAACTTAAAATATTGATCTAAAATAATACGGCTTTTCGTGCTATGTATATAGCTTGCATTACGTCTTTGTAATATCGATGATTTCAACATTTCCTTCAGTAATATCGTGTGTTATAAATCATTTTGACTTTCTTTTACAGCAAATATATGGGCATTTCACGCCGAATTGATTTCACGGTTTGACAAAAAAAATCCTCAATTTTGTAACATCTATTTTTGACTTTTGAAAATATTAACATCTTCAGTTTTCAAATCTCTTATTGATATAATTTTTTTCAAAAATCGAAAGTAAATAGTTATCGGAGGAACCCAAAATCGAAGGGACATTCATTGATTAAAGCTCGATCTAAAGCATTAAAATTCAAAAATATTTATAAGAAATGTTTGGAATATCTTTGATCTTTTTTCAAAGGCCACGTAAAAATAAAACAAAGTGATCAAATTTGAACTATTTTAAAAAAGAAAGTTATGTCCAAAAAAGCTAAAAAAAAACTATCTTTTGAACGAGTAATAAAAAAAGAGGGCTATTTTGAGGGGTACTAGAAGATATCACAAAATTAAAGAAATAAAAAATTCAATCCACCCGTCTTGGCGTGGAATGCCTCGTATATATGCGATAATAATTGTATATTAATAAGAATGTATAATCACATTATTCGATTAAAATTAACATGTATTCTCAAAATATCGATATTGTACTTTAGTAGGATGTCGCGTACTCTACCCTATAATTATGTTTAGAAGTATTTCTGTGCTTACCTTATGTTTTGAGTGAATGTTGGCTGTGATATAAAAAGAAATATACCTCTGGAATTATTATTCCTAGAGGGCATTGTTTATGGAATGAGTGGGACACGTTGCTTAGTAAAATTATCGACAAACAAAGTATATTTTTTATCGACATTTCTATTCCGATACTGACAGTTTAACTGTAAATCGGGTGTAACAGATATATTTAATAACTCAACCGTATTTTATCAGTCAACGGATTTTCTTAAAACGCCGGTTGTTCAATTATTAATGTCGACATTTATCGTTGTATTGAAATAGGATTTTTTTAAATTGTCAATCTAAATTCAGTTCCTAAGTTACTTAACATAAACGTGAAAGATATTATCTCTCATTTCAAAATTTTAATCGCCATGATATTATTCTTTGTAGGGATATTTATCTCTCTCTTGTAATATTATGAAATTATTACTATCAAATTTTCACACAGTAAAGTTAAACTTTTGCTTTAAGCATTTTGGACGTTACGTAGCAAGCGGACATAGATAAGTGCCGTGAATATCGTTGGAAAAAGTCTTATTAAAAAACGGTACCAAACAAACAATTTTTAGTAAAAATACAGTCACACAAAAACTAATCATATTAATAGAAATTTATCGATAAATGACGATACAACATTAAATAAGTAATAGTCGCAGATAACATTCCAATAGTAAATACAAAGTTATATATTCTGATATTACTATAAAGTAGATCTTGTATTTATTAGTAACAGTATCAATAGCTCTATCGTATGTAATTGTTTGTCTAGATTGTTTTACAAGTAGTATACTAGACGCACATCTCGTGGTATATCCCGTCAGAAATATCAACATTTGTGACGTCATTGAGCGGTTAATCTCAGCAAAACTATCATAAGTTATGAGCGGGTAATTTTCACCGACGCCATATTCAGAATAAACCAAAATGGCGGGCGTAAACAATGGCGGTTGGCCGCGTTTTAGTTTTATTAGTCGAATTTTATTTACCTAATTTTGTGTGATTTATTGATAATAATAGCATTATTATGTTGGTAATGTAATGCTTTGGTATTTTTTCTTTCATGGTTTCTGAACGGTTTCACAATATTTTGACAGTTTGTAGTAGATTGTATACAGCGAGGATAAATATAACTGAGTTTAATTCAAAGTATAATTATATTAAGTAATAATTATTATTTTGAAGGTCATCGTTCGGAAACTATATTAATCATTGATGTGATAGAATGTAATATATCTTTGTGATTATGAGTCATATCGAATGGATTTTGCATAATGTGTGAGCATTTTAACACATTGACGTTGATATATAACTGTTTTTAATAGAACTGTCTCGTGTTTGGGAAACAGATAATATATGGACTTTTTTTTTAACATGCCAGTTTAATACATGCAATACAACACTAAATTTTTTAAATTTAGTATATAATTTTTCTCAGATTATTGTTTTCGTGTAAATTCTTTAATATTTCTTCTATACTGAAAACATTTCATTCAGTATTTCCATTCAATATAAATCATGAGTAACACCCGCCCCCGACTTATCTTCAACCTTGCGTCACCTGGTGGCAAGTTATGGGAAAATAGTTTTTGTGTCAATTATTATTTTTGGATTACACAGAATCGTATATTCTCAAATACCCAAAATCTGATTACTGGGTCCGTTAGTATAAGGAAAAATATGTTTATTTATGGCTTACTAGTTTTTTCTCGCTTTAATGTAGATTTGTTCTAGTCCTCGGAACAGTCCATTTTTACTGGATAAAATTAACTCTATGGCCTTTTCTGTACTTCTTTCTCTTTACTCTCTTCGCTTTCTCTTTTATATCATGACTGAAAACTTGCCAACTAAAGAGAATAAAAATACAATATTTCTGTTTACCAAGCACGTCGACTTTAGATATAAGTTTGGTGTTTGTCTAACCTACTCTTAGAGGAATTGGACTCTCTCTAGATAATAAGGCACCATAGGGCATTTTGTAAGTAGATTGTTTTTTTTTTGTATTACAGTATACTAAATTATTGTACCAAATAATATTGTCGATAAATTTGATCAAAATATTTGTAGTGTTTTATAGTGTCGTTCGGGGATGTTATCGATGGCAGTGTAGTTTGTTTTTCGATATTAATTATACCTTTAACTGGCTAATGTCCGCATCTTCGTTTATAATTTTACCGAATTTATCTTACCTTTTTTTAAATTTAACATTACTGTTTAGTCCACGTGGAAAAATGTAATAATATCGACTTAATAATACGCTGAAAAGTCCTTTATCGGCCTGTAGAAGTCTCGTCGAAATCGTTCAGCCGTTTCTAAGTATAATCTATACATTTGAAAATTATACCATTGTTGTGAGTTTAGTTCAAGAAAATATAGTTCAAACTGTCTTTAGAATAAATAGTGTCATCGATTTCGGATCCCGTTCGATATTTTATGTTATAAATACGACAATTGTCATCTGTTTATGCATCTCTTTGTAATATAAGATTTCAATGTAACACAACACCAGCAAATTACACGATTCGTATATTTTATTCTGCTGATTTGAATTTAAAAATATATGTTTTTATACAATTATTTTATATAATAATAATGTAAATTGATCTTTTTGTGTCGACAATCGGTTTTGATTATATATAATAATGATTCATTGCAAATAATGATTTTTTAAATAAAATTTATGAATTATTTTTTTATGTTTTCAGCAGAGTGAATTATCAATTAATAGTTAAACCATTAAATGGTTCACATTTAGACTTAAATATATAGTTGAAATAAAGTAATCTGAACCGTGAGCCGTCTTTTTTTTTCGTTTCAAGCTCCTTGGGTGGTTAGGACGTGACAGTTGTCGTACTTGATTGCAGTTACCTTACACTAATAACAACTGCTACACTGGCATCTTACGTAACAGTTGTCGGACTTGATCGCTACCAGCTTACAATCAATAACAACTGCTACAATGGCAGCTTATATAACAGTTGTCGAACTTGATCGCTATCAGCATACAACCAATAACAACTGCTACAATGGCAGCCTTTATAACAGTTGTCGGACTTGATTACAATTACCTTACACTAATAACAAATGCTACACTGGCATCTTACGTGACAGTTTTCGGACTTGATCGCTACCAGCTTACAATCAATAACAACTGCTACAATGGCATCTGATACCGTAAAAAAGATGATAGAGATTAGAGATAAATACCATGAGAAATATAGAAAAACCAAGGTAGAATCAAGTAAAGAGAGTTATAAATTTATGAACCGCTTAGTTATCAAAGCACTCGATAGTGAAAAGAAAAGTTACTTTTCTCATCATATTAACAGGCATATTAGGAATCCCAAAATATTATGGAAAATTTTAAAATCACAGGTACTAAACTCTCACAATCAAGTGGCTGATATTCCGCAGGACCTTCTCGATCCGGAATTAATAAATGCCCATTTTCTCAACGTCCCCGCTGTAGACAAAGTGACAATTTCACAACTAACTTTATTATGAATATTACACGTATACTCAATCGACTTTCTCGTTGTGTCCTGTGAGTGAAGACCTGATTTTAAAGACTATTAATAGGTTAAAATCTAATGCTCAGGGTGTCGATGGTATCTCACTCGAGATGTTACATATGACCCTTCCCAATTCTTTAAAAGCAATCACTGCCTTGGTCAACCATTCGATGACATCTGGTATTTATCCTGATAGCTGGAAGGTCGCAGTAGTTAAACCAATCCCAAAAAGCACAAATCCCAGTACTCTACATGATTTACGTCCTATTAGCCAGTTACCGTGCATTTCGAAGGTTCTGGGAAAGGTTGTAGCGAGACAGCTCATAAAATATGTAGACGATAATTTATTACTACAACTGGCTCAATCGGGCTTTAGAAAGAGCCATAGTACATCAACAGCTCTTTTGGATGTTGTTGATAACCTTTTAGCGTCCCAAGATCAAGATAATTGCAGCACCTTTCTGTTGTTGGACTTTTCCAGGGCTTTTGATTGCATAAATATTCCACTACTTTTATCAAAATTTTCTTTTTACGGATTTGATAATAAAGCAATCTGCTGGTTTCATAGTTACTTGACAAATAGACAACAGTATGTTGAAGTAGTGAAATCAAAGTTTCTAGTGGTACAAAGTTTCACTCATCAACCAGATATGTACCTCGTGGAGTTCCACAGGGGTCAATTCTGGGACCTATTCTTTTTATTATATATACAGCAGATATCTATCTATACTATAATAAAACTGTAGCAAGGTCAAATCTGTACATTAAATATTTTTTGAAAATTTTTATCGGAGTAGACTTTATTATCGACATAGAAGCCAAAAATAATCTTTTTACAATTTTTGTCTGTCTGTCTGTCTGTCTGTCTTTCTGTCCCTGTGAACACGCATCACGCTGAAAGTACTGAATCGATTTTAACGAAACTTGACACAGTAATAACCAATATTCCAAGGTTACATTTAGGATACTTTTTGTCCCATAAAACGCAAGGGATTCTCCAGGATAACGAAAGTTAAAAAAATGTAGTTAATGTAACAAGACTTTTTTGCAACACCTTAGTACAAGAGCCAGCAACGTTGGAAGAACGAGAATTTTGGAAAAGCTGGTTCTTTAATATGGAGATATATTATGTCCTTCCAAACAGGATTCAGGATACGTGGTAGCCGGTTAACGTTGTGTTTTTAATACGCATCACACCTTTACAGGTCAAAATTTGGTTTTATAAATAATTTTAGGAAAAAAAAATTCCGTTACTTTTTAACGCTATTAAAACATGAGTTTATCACTGCCAGACAATTTTGTTATTGAGAATAATGTGCCCGATGATATTCTTTATAAATAAAATAATTCATTTCAAACCATTTTATTTTTTCCATTGCAAAGAACATATTTCATTTTATTAACCATTATGATATTGAGATTTCACCGTAAACACTGAAAAACAACGATAAACGTAGACATATGACTTGAGACTGACGTCATCTTGAATACATGCGTCTATAACAGGCGCTTCCACAAATATCGCTACCTTTATCATACATAAAATGGGGTAAACATATCAATGCAGTTGCAGAATCTAGCTCTAAGTTTCTAAACGTTTTGAAAACATTAGCCGGTTTTAATTGAGGTGTTCATCCATAACATTTAGTTCGTTTATACCTCAATATTACACGCAGTCGAATTAACTATGCGAGCTTTCTTTATAATAGTAGCGCTCAGGTTAACCTCTATAAACTTGAAAAAGTCCAAAATCAGGCTATGAGAATTATCGGGGGTTTCATTAAAAGTAGATCTTTTATCTAGAGAAAGATCCTCCGAAGGTGCTACTATTAATATTTTACCAACTTACTTGGATGTATGCTCAGTATTTAAAAATAGCTGTTTGGAACTCGCATTAGAAGGAATACTTTGATGAGCGTTCTAAAACAAAAGGAATATGGTACAGAACGATTCAGCCACATCCCTTAGGTCACCATGGATTGATGACAGTACGATTTGCCGTCGGGAAGCAATCACAGGAATGAGATTACGCTCAGGACACATCCCATGTAAAAAGTTCGCCTACCTGATGTATAAAGTACCATCACCACTCTGCCAGAGTTGTGAGCTCATCGATGATGTGCACCACATCCTGGCAGAATGTATTCGAAGCGTTAAATCTCGGCTTAATGCTTCTGGTTCTTTCCACACTGGTTTGTACAATTCGTTATTGTCTGACCCCATTTCGAAAGATGCTAAAGAATTGTACAAAATTAATATAAGCCATTGTTAAGTATATTGTCATTCTTATTGTTATATAGTTGTATGCCATTTAGGCGATATAGTCACGCAGGCGACTAAGCCTTCATTTAAAAAAATAATAATAATGATATTAAAATTACAGCTATCTTAATATGGTTTGAGCATACTTATTTTATTTACAAAAAAAATAGCATCGGCACATTATTGTTAATAACAAAAATGTCTGGCAATAATAATTTCATGTTTTAGTAGCGTTTCAAAGTTAGTAAAAAACAAAACATTCAAAAATTATATAAAAATCAATATTTTTGCCTGTAAAGGTGCGATATGTACTAATAAACGCAACGTTTACCGGCAGCCAGGTAGCCCGCACGCTGTTCGGAAGAACATAAAGATATATTAAAAACTGGCTTATAGAAATTCTTTGTCGAAACCGTTGCCTAGCTCTTAGACAAATAGTTACAGGCAAGTGACATTTGACGCGTCGTGCTCATATCTTTTTAATATTTATTTTTTTCTTCAATACAATGGAGTGTGAAAAAGTTTTAATACAAGTTGAAAATAGTTATGATATCATTCATGGTTCATTTATCATTATTTATTTTATGAATATATTTTATCGTTTAATTTACAATTTAACTCTATCAACTTGATATTTTATAATGTAAACTCTACTGAGTGTATAGTAAACGTCTACAAAAAAAGGAAAGGAACTTCGTTAGAAACTGGGGGTCCATAGACCTCTAAAGGTTTTTTTCACATTACCGCCAATATATGTAGGTTAGTTTTTATTTCTTATTGAACCCAGTAGATGATGTTACGAACGGGTTGTACACTTATATTAAAAGATTTCTCACATACCATCTGGGTATATGTTTGAGTGAGTCCTTTGATAGTTTGGATTCACAATTGGAAACAGTAGGTGTGGCTCCAATAAGGATTTAGGTTTATTAAAATTTTTCGCGTTTAAAAATACAATTCACACCAGTGATAACCGATTTGATGCAGACGAAGTTGCACGGGTCAGCTAGTTATAAATAATATTACTCATTGTCTATACCACCTCTACGCAGATGATCTGCAACTTTATTATTCCTTCCGACCCAATGATTATATTGAGGCAGTAAATAAAATAAATCATGATTTAGAACAAATATACATTTGGTCTACCTCTAATTACCTGAATCTAAAACCAAAAAAGTCCAAATTTATGGTAATGGGCTCTAAACACCAAATTAAAAATTTAAACGTCTCACAAATTAAAATTATGGTTCACAATGAGCCTGTGCAGCATGTTCATGAAGCGAAAAACCTTGGAATAATATTTGACAGTTCCTTAAAATTTTAAAAACATATAAGAAACTGCTTTTACCGGTTTAAGATACTTTACAAAATTAGACCGTATCTTAATGAGGAACTCAGGCTGCAGTTATGCGAGTCTATTATCCTATCAAAGTTAAATTATTGTGATGTGGTTTACGGCCCGTGTCTTCTTGGGCGAACACAAACATTAATACAACGTGTACAAAATGCCTGTGTGCGTTTTTGTTATTATGTTCCACCACGTTCACACATCACACCTTTCCTCTTTAAATTTAAACTTCTGAAAATGAAAACAAGACAAATGCTACACTTGGCTAGTATGCTGTTTGATATAATATCAACCGAGACGCCTAGTTACCTTTTTAATAAATTTGTGTGGACCCGAGATCATAATAAGCACCATAAAAGGACTTGCTCACATGTATTTCTTCTTCCGCGACATAGAACAGGGACTTTTCGTGATTCTTTTAGGTACGCGGCCACTAAGTGTTGGAATGACATACCTCCTCATATTCGTAACCTTACACGAGGTCATCGTACTAGTTTTAAAAAACATTTAAAAATCTATCTATTCACATGGCAAGCGTCGCATGAAATTCAATAAATAAATAAATTGAATAAACTGGTTAGATCATATGATCTCTGAGCTAGTGCGCAATCATTTGAAAATTATATATAATTCCACAGCGTTACCATAAATTTTATTGTATCGTATTAGACAGTATTAAGTTACATATTAAGGGCATGTGTAATATTAATTTGAAATTACTATATAAATGCGTCCGTGTATTTGTAATTTCGTCTATACATTAATATACAGCAGGCTTTGTCTGAAAACCAGCGCTGCAACGCTTCCACATGGAAGCTTGCAGCTTGTGCTGAGACAAAGACCTTTTCACCACATGCAACACTTGTCTCTCCTGTTTTTTACCTATGTATATTCTTGTAAGTATGTGTTGTATGTATTGAATAAATATATCTTTCTTTCTTTTTATATAACAGTTGTTGAACTTGATCGCTATCAGCTCACAACCAATAACAACTGCTACAATGGCAGCTTATATAACAGCTGTCGGACTTGATTACAATTACCTTACACTCATAAAACAACTGCTACACTGGCGTCTTACGTGACAGTTGTCGGACTTGATCGCTTTCAGCTTACAACCAATAACACATGCTACAATGGCAGATTAGAAGTTTTTTGGCGGGATCTTGGATTGTCATGTAGTGGCTTTTATATTTTTTACGTAATATGGCCTGGTTGGTGTGCACAAGTGAAGTGGATTGGACATAATATCATGGAGCGTGAATTTTGACTTGCCATAAAAACTCCCTGGAAAGTTCTAACAAGACGACCATTTACTTTATTAAACGAATGCAAGAAACTTGTAATATCATTAGCTAATGCGAGTAGGTACTTGACGATGTAGTCCGGTGAAGCTGTTAAGACCTTGCTAGGTCCATAGCGTAATCAGTGCGAAAAAAAAAAGTTCTTGGCGATAGCAGTAATAGTCTAGTAGAAGATTGGTTGAAAAATAAAATAAAATGGTAGCTTAGGCATATTCAGGGATCAACATGGGTATATCCAGCTTATTCCTAGTGCGACTATAAGTTCTGTTACAAATGAAAATGCATTTTTTTAATAGTAATGTAATATTAAAATTTATACCTACATACATATTTATAAGTCTCAGCAAAAAATTAAAAAATCTATTCGAAATGGCCACCTTTGGCTTTTAAACAGGCCTTTAATCTGTTTGGCCGCGAATCTATGGATTTACGTACTGTTTCCAAGGGAAATTTCGCCACTGCTTGCTCCAAAGATTTTATAAGAGGCTCAATGTCGCCGTGTCGTTTAGAGCAGGCCATGTCCTCTAAAACTGACCATAATTTGAAGTCTAATGGGTTGCGGTCTGAGCTAGATGAGGGCCAGTCTTCAGCTCTTATAAAGTCCGGAACGTTGGTTTTAAGCCAGGCTTGGGTAGTTCGTGCCTTGTGACCAGGTGCAGAGTCCTGCTGGAAAGTCCACGTTATATTTTTAAAAAGTTTATTGCTGAGAGGTTTTTCAACATGATTTGGTTGAAGTTTTCACTCCTTTTTCACAAAAATGTAGTTTTGTGGCTCCTTGATAAGACACGCCCCACCAAACCATCACTGACGCAGGATGATGACCACGTTGTACCTTCCCGACCACTTGAGCAGCTTCTTTAGAACTGAGCGTACACTTTATCATTTTGCTTATTGTAGTGTTCTTCAATCGTTAAAATCTTTTCATCGGTAAAGAGGATATTTCTGTGCCTTTCATCTGCGTATCGCGACAGAAGGCGTTTTGATTGATCCACTCTCTTTAATTGTAAAGATTGATTTAGAGCATGTCCTGTATAACGAGGATAAGCACCGAGCTTCAGGTCTTGTTTTATAATACGCGACAGAGTCCTCGCGGGAATCTCCATTTCTCGCGATAAGATTTTTTTGCTTCCTAATGGGGTTTCGACGAATTCTGGCTTTAACAGCCTTTGTAGTTCTAAAAGCACGCGGCTGCTCCGATCTTATGTGGTCTTCTCCAAAGGAGGGGTTTTTTTTTTCTCGAACTGAAAAAACGCTATTGACCTAACAAGGTCTTAACAGCTTCACCGGACTACGAGGAAGTGTTGTTGTATCTGTTGATAGTACGATATACGAACATACGACTGATACCAAGCGTTTGAAGTGTCTGGAATATGACCGACGGCTCCATACCCGCTTTGTGCATGGCGATCACTGCAATCCTACTTTCTTTAACACCCCATTTCATATTGTAATTCAAATACAAAATAACTAAAAAGTTGAATAAAAGAAAAGTTTTTATGTAACAGTATATATGGCCAGACTAGTTAGTTGCCTAGGGATTATAAGTCTCTAATCCTACAATGAAGAAGTATTATTCATCTAGTTTTTTATATTATTAATCTTGAAAGAATACATATCATTATTGTTTTAAGAATTTTAATAGTAACGACTAGGGCTAAATTATCTTCATATGGCGACTACTTTTACGTAGTCCACGAGTAATTCTGGCCGATTCCACGTGGTGTACCACGAGTCGATTTCTTGCCAGAAGTTTAGCATAGCTTTACGTGCCTGATTGCGCCACGGTTTGGTTTTACCACCTGCCGTATACAGCCCGTCTTTGAACTCAGATATGCTGCCGGCCGCTACTCCAAGTGTTATGTAGAACTGGAACAAAAATATAAGAAGTTATGATGGCTCGGCGATAGCTTACACGGATAGTACATCGATCAAAGTACCTTTGAATCTTTCGCATTAAAAAAAAACATTGCGTGTAGGAAACTCGTGGAGGAAGTGAATACCGAGAATGCTCATAAATTATTTACTACTGTGCGATGTCCCGTAGTGTAAATACTTAACTACCTATACATTTTCTCATTTTGGTATGCTACTAGACCCAGACAGATACACATACACAAATACCATCTACCTTAGGTTTAGCGCGTAACGTAAAATGTTCCCTAACGTGCCATAAGAAGTTTGACTTCAAAAAAATCAGTATGGTATATCTATAGTACAGTGGTAGAGGGCTTTTTTATAGTTTTACTGGTTGAACTATCATGTTTTATTTAGTAACCTCATACTAACTCCCTATTGGTGTAGTGTTTCAGTAGTCCCAGTTAAGAGTCGATCATAATTTTAGGATTATTATTTAGGATATTATAGGATATTAAACCCTAATCATTGAAGGAGATATGGGCGTAAATATTTAAGCGTAGGCTTCAAATTAGACCGATTATTGCAGTGTTTTATACTAACGTGATCATCAAACGGCGCCATCGTTGCACCCATGGTCAATAATGTATGCGGTAGATTACACAATCTATCGAACCGACCGCGGAGACCGTTCACCGCTGGATCCACCCGAGCCCACTCTTCACCGTCAACCGATAGACTTATGCGATCTAAAATCGAACTATTATTTCAAAAATTAAATTCTCTGTATGCATATAGATAAAAGACAAAAACGTAGCCCACTTATAGTATCGCTATGGTTCGTTGCCTGTTATTCTGTTTGACGTGTTGCAAAACGTAACAATCTTATTTAGTCTATTGGTTGTAATTTGTTTCTTGAATGTAGAACTTATTTCATGCTTTGATGTTAAAGTTTATAGTGTAATGCAAGTTCTGTGTTCAATTTTGATAAAGAAATAGGGTTTTTAAAATTTGCTTGTTTGCGGACTTCATGTTTTTGGTTTGTAGTACGAAAAAATAAAATGAAAAGTGAGTAAGAAACGTAAAACACACGAAAATTATTAGATTTTTTTTATGAACGAGATCTGTTTGTAATTCAACTTAGAGGATACATGAAGTTTTGTAGTATTTTGATTCCGAATTTCCGATAATATACTTTAAAAATCTATACTATAATAAAACTGTAGCAAGATCAAATCTGTACATTAAATATTTTTTGAAAATTTTGATCGGGGTAGACTTTGTTATCGATATAGAAGCCAAAAATAATCTTTTTACAATTTTTGTCTGTCTGTCTGTCCTCTTGTCCCTGTGAACACGCATCACGCTGAAAGTACTGAACCGATTTTAACCAAACTTGACACAGTAATAACTAATATTACAAGGTTACATTTAGGATACTTTTTATCCCATAAAACGCTAGGGGTTCTTCAGGATAACGAAAGATAAAAAATTGTAGTATATGTAACTAGACTTTTATGCGACACCTTAGTACAAGAGCCAGCAACGTTGGAAGAACTAGAATTTTAGAAAAGCTGGTGAATAATAATTTTGTAGAATAACTTTGCAAATTCTCCATTTTTGCAATTAACTTTAATATACAGTATTGAATATAGAAACCAATTGTAAATTAAATTTAACTACAGAAATACCTGGAGCCCATCTGATCGAATACACGTGGAAATCAGCGCCCCATTGTGATCCATCATTTCTCACCTTGTTTGTTAGTAATGTATCACGACAATAGAAGTCCATCACTGGTCCTCCATACAACACCTACGTGAAAAGATACAGTAAAGATTTTATGAAAGATTTACTATACAAATTAATCTATAATACATTGATTAAACCCGTTTAATGATTACAATTTAAAAAATAAAACACAACTTAGTACAGTGTTACAACTTTCATTCAATGAAATCAAAGAATAACCCTTAAATTATATTTTCAATTTAAAACTTCATGTGTTCATTAAACATTTACAAATACTTATCCTTTATTCAATAAACTATTTATTCCCGCGTGTTTTATAGATTTTTATATATTTACTAGCTGTGCCCGCGACTCCGTCCGCGTGGAACGTAATGTAAAGAAAACAGTGACTAATAAAATCATCTGAATGTATCAAGTCCATTTACTTGTCTACTTTTCTCTCGCTCTTAAGTCGCGTCGTCATTAAAATTACAATAACTTTTGATAGAGTAAACTGATTTTAATGAAACCAAGACTAAATGTTACTCGAAGATATGCTTTATGAGTTTCTTTATAAAGTTTTATCGTGAACGCAGTACTTAGCTTGATGCGTGTTCATACAAAAAGACTGATAAACATTTCTAAAAATGAATAAAATGTATTTTATTTCTTATTCCAAGACAGCTATAACAATTTTTTTCACAAAAATCTAAAAGGTAGACACGTTAGATTTACATTCTTGTTATATGTATAGATATCCGTATTTTTTACTCTCAAAAAACAACCTCATATCCGCTATCAAGCAAAATTCTAACATTCTCCTTTCACTTACTATTAAAATGAGACCTAAAAGTCCATTATAAGTTTTAAAATATGAGCATTTCTTAATATTCTGCTAATGGGCAATATCTTGTAAAAAAAATGTTATGAATATATAGAAACTATTTACCTTGTTACCGTAATCATTTGGTCCACTGAATAGTTGTCTGTTACCTAGAGCTGACGCTATCTTTATTACCCCAGAAGCGTAGTTATGACTGCCGTACTTTCTTAAAAATGGTTCCAATAATATTTCTGAAACGTTTGTGACGTTAATATGTGTTAAAACCAGAATTAGAGGTAGATTATTACGCCGTTCGAAAACTGCTTTTTCCAATAACTTTATATCACTTTCGTCACTGATGATAATAATAAATTAAAATAAATGTGGAACAGAAAAACTGCCATCATTTGGTAAGACTGAATTGTGAACATAGACTCTATAATGTATTGTAATTAGCAACATTAATCATTCCAACATAATTGTCATAACGATCATAGTGATATGTAAATACTAAGATATCTGTGTACTTTTGTTTACAGTTATAATTATTTTTTAAGACAATATGAGCTAATTTACTTTGTTAAGACAAATGCGTAGTAGTTCTTGATTAAGTTTTTACCTGGATATAGCCAGTCTCCCTGAGGAAGCTTGGCTCTCACTTCAACAGTTCCGTAGGTGAACATGAACGCTTTTGTTGTTATCCTGCCGCTTACTATGGGCGGTAGAATATCAGCCCCCGAGGCCTGTTTCACACATGTCTCCGCTGATGAGGTACAACTGCAAAAATTATACTTTGTTTAAGTGTTTTGCTGAAAAACATATAAAGTAGTTGACTCTGATGTGTGACCACCAGAACGCACTGATGGATTCTCGACAACAGATTTGCAACGCTGATAGGGCGAACTTTCTCACGTATTATTTGAGAATTATATCCACAATACTCATCTACGTGAAAACAGTGAATGAAAAGCCTTGATCATAATAAATTATTTTTCGCCAAGTTACAGATACGACATTATTCCAGTCTACATAATAGAGTTATTTTATTTATTTATTCGAAGGAATATCAACAGCTTTTAATACACAATTCAAAATACAATAAACAACTTAGAACTAATTAAGGATATTCATTAGTAGGTAATGAAATAGTAAGAAGAAGATATTAAGTGCTGAATGAAGAATAATAATAAAGCATAGTGAAAAGTCACATATTAGGCACCCTCGTCAAAGAATTATCTAATGATCGATTGTTTTGCTGCATTAATTGGAGTATTAAAAGATCTAGATTAGGTTCTTCACTAAGTTTATTATAATTTCGACTTGTTCGCAAAAAATAATTATTCTTTCTATAGTTGGTACTGTAATGAAGCACGTAAATCAACGAGATATGACGAAGAACAGTAGACGAAGCCCTTAAAGAAATTTTTGAGAGGAGGACAATCAACCTCGTTTTGGGCAATTTCTAAGAATAAAGCAATGTTCAGAAATCATCCGTCGTTTATTTATCAAGGTGTAGTAAGTATCTATCATGAGTACGATAGCATAGAAACCGTAAAACTTTTTTATGTACTGTATACATCCTATATTAAACGCATCGCAGTGTTTGCAACATTAGAGTGTATACGCACCGACTCACTAGTTGATTCCAAGTGTTTATTGTAACGTTACGTATTTTAGTTTGAGGTTTTATTTAATTAATTTGCCTTCAAATGCAATTGGGGTACCATTTAAGCAGTTCAACATAAAATAAATTCATCAGGATTACATTATCATTACATAATATAAAACAAAGTCCCCTACCGCGTCTGTCTGTCTGTCTGTTCGCGATAAACTCAAAAACTACTGAACGGATCTTTATGCGGTTTTCACCAGTGGATAAAGTGATTCACGGGGAATGTTTTCGTATATAATTTGTCCGGGATATTTTATAATCAGGGCGGGACAACGTCTGCCGGGCTCGCTAGTATTTAAATAATATGTAGTTTAAAATATATTACACTACACTGAAAGCTCCGGATCATTGGCAACGATTCGAACCTATATCGAACGACGCGGCGTCCGAATAAGCTAACCATTTAGTCCCTAGTTTGACCCTATTTAGTACATAATAATGCAGTATATATGGGGTAACATAAAGAAGTATACAGTTATTTTACCTTATACATAGTTAAAGACATATATTCGATAACATAAAATCATTTACCCACTAAGCAAATTAAGAATACCGGAGTATATGGACTCGTTGTTGAAGCCGGGTAGAGTTTGCTGCAGTGTCGGCTTGATGTGTAGGTAACCGCCCGACACGAACACAGTTGGATCTGATAGCCGCTGATACGAAACGAACGGGAACTCCTGGAGACGTTAACAATTATAGATCTTAACGAGTATTTGGAGAATTAGTTATAAAATATATTTTCTGAGCATTTCTAACATACTTTCTTGCTAATCGTAACAAGGACACAGACTTCTAGTTTTTATACGCAAAATTTATTATTCACGTCTCGATGATGTATTCTAAAAATTAAGACGACTCAACTAGTTTTCTGGGACTGGTTTTCGCTACATTTTTTATGGGCTTGCTTCGCATTAAAGAGCAGCGCGTAATATTTATAATCAGTACAAATACTTTTCGACAGTATAACGGACATTTGTGCCGACGAATTATTATTATTGACACTTATACATACAATTTTTCTAAACATCTTTTGGTACGTTAGGAGAGATCGTTGAAATTTTTTTGGGCCATGAAGTTAGTTGATAAACAATTTCTTTTCAATTATCATAATATCCGATCATTTTATAATATTATCTACTGCTTTTGTAAGATTTATTACCATCATAATATTGTTGACACTTTCCGTACTATTGACTATATCGGGGGTGTTACTAATGAGCTGAGACACCATTGGTCGAAGGTTATCGGCCGTTCGTAACTTAATAATGGCCTCAAACGCTATGAGTTGAAGTTATCGGCTGTTCATTATTCACCCTGCTGTGAGATGTCATTGGTTGGAGTTCAGCATATAAAGGGCAAGATGTCGTTGATCCGCACGCATTTTTATGTACAAAATATTGTAAGGTGAAGCTCTGCCCAAATAAATAGTGACAGTACCTACGAAGTGTCTATTGGCATCCTTGACCGCATCGACCCTAACGTATTTTGTAACAAATGTGTAAAATAGGTTATTTTTTATTTTAACGCCAAACAAAAACCACTCACGTACGCATATAAGTACATACAACTACATACCTACTTAGATTTCAACCTCTTTTGACGTTGCAATAAATCGTTCTTTTATTTTATATATTTTTCTTTTCCTTGTCACTACAAGTCAATACCAATACACACTTTTATCAGAACATTACATTTAGAGGTCCGCTATAGGTTATCTACATGCGTGGTTGTCATTTATTAATATATCTAATATATTATAATAGCATATAGCTATATTGTATAAGAGGAATAAACAGGAAGTATGCTGTTTTACTGCAAGCTAATATCATTTCTAAGGATAACATTCCTTGACACTGTCTTAATTAACACCAGACGGCATTACGTGCAAACACTAGTATATAAACATAAAAAAAACTATACATGAATATTCGAACTAAAAAATGTAATATAACAAGTTTCTGAAGGTCGATATAACCTTATATTTAAACGTAATTTCTGGAACATGTTTCGCGCATCTGATAATATTTCATATTTTATGGCATAAAATCAATCAATAATTTATATTACAAATTTTTCGTGTTAATAAAAAAAAATACTTAAGATATTAAAATGTAAAAATATGTTTATTACTATATATATTGTTACATAAAATTAATAATCTATTTCATTGAAATAAGGTCGAAGAGGCATAACTGATAAAAGGTTTTATTTAGGGACCTTTATTAATATTACGTCAAACATGATCAGGTTCTTATTTCTTTTGATGTGTTCAAAAAATCCAAACTAATCTAATAAATTCGAAAGTGACTTTATTTGTTCGTTGTGCTTTCACGCGTTAACTAGGGAATAGATCATCATAAAATTTTGATTAGACGTTCTTAAGAGTACAGAAAACGGCATAAGGGTACCTTAGTTCATCAAAAAACGGGACTATTCCCGAGACATTAATATAGGAGAAGCCGCGAGCAGAAACCAGTAATATTGTAAATACCAACGTGAGTTTGTTTGGTTGTGACGTTTTCACACCTCAACTACCAAAAAGAATGAAATTTTACATAGACATTCTTAGAATCAGAGAAAAGAACATAGTACCATTTATGACAAAAAATATATTATTTCCGAGGGTTATATCAAATCTACACTAACGCGAGCAAAGCCGCAAGCAAAATCTAGTCACACAAATGAATAAATGAATTTAGACGTGTTCTGTAGAAATATGAAACAAAGAAATTTGGAATGGACTTTGAGTAGATGATGCAATAATCTTCATGGGACAATTGAAGGTTGAACGCTGACGATCGATTGCAGTAGCACGATTTAGAAGATGCTTATGGACAATGTTTAACAATAGACTAATACGCGCTTTTCTAGTTACAACCTTCCCAATCTCGTCTATCAATTATAACTTAGCAAACGCGTTTCGATGTGGATTCCTTTCCAATTCCAATATTTCGCATCTCATATTATTTCTTATTATATACCATAAATTCAGTCAATCATTCCTGTCATAAGTTTATCGTCTTACAAAGTTACATATTAAAGTTAAAAATATGTTTATAGGAGTACAGAAAAAGTACAATTTCTCCAGAAAAATATACTGTTTCCGAGGAATATATCGAACCTACACAAACCCGAGCGAAATCGCGAGCAGAGATTAGTCGTACTAATAAACAAATCTTGGTCTGACAAACGAATTGAGTCTTCGGGCTAGTTGGAGCAACGATCTTCGTTGAACAGCTGTGGGAGGTTGACTATGGAATGCAGTAGCACGATTTGGAAGAGGTTTACGGACATGGTTTAACAATTGGACTATTACACGCTTTTATAGTATTCACCTCCCTAATCTTTCTGTTAAAATTAATTTACCAATCGCACTTCAGTCTGAATGCCCTTCCCAGTATTTTCAGTTCACTAGGGCAAATAAAATATTACTTACCGGATTATTAATGGGTATGAACTGTTCAATCTGCCAGGCATTTTCGTTTAGTGCATCGAAATTATCTTCGAATAGAACGTCACCAGCGCAAGCTCTACCACCGCGTACCGTGCTCACCGTTGGTTTGCATATTTCTCTTGGAGGAGCTTCGGTGCTTGACTTCTGAATTTGAATTTCTGATTCCGTACCTACATTAACTTACTGACAATTATATTGAAACATACATTATCAAAATACGTTGACACTAAAATCTATTGCAGTCTTTAGATAACGAAGATGTACTTGTAATATCTAAGGACAAGTTTTTCGTCTTGCTATAATCAATTAATTCTATGGAACCGTTGATATTTGATAGGTATTATGGTCTTTTCTTCTATGGGCACTATATTACCATCATTATCGTAAGCTTGTAGGAGTCATAGGGCCGAAGATGTCTATCCGAAGGAAGGCATGGGTATAATCACGACGCCAGCTCTCCGAAAAACTCCGCGAAATCAACAGTTCTATATATTCCCACTTTCGGCGGTACTACAAAAACAATCCTCAGGTTCTGGTTTCCTCACGATGTTTTCCTTCGCCGTCATCCGATAGTGTTGCCAATTTAAATTAGTAAATGAACGCGAATTCCAAAAAGTATATTCTATTGGTCAAACTACTCGACCACCACTAGTTTTTCCTTTTATTCCTCTTTGTTTTGTTTCCTCTATAAATACACTATAATTCATTTTTTTTTCAATTAGGCAATAATTATGTATAACTGGTGAAATGTTCCGACGTTGCTTTGCAAAATGTATGTCGAATTTGCTTGACTTTGGAATGATATAAAGTACATAATAGTAGTATTATGGTAATATCGAGTGTCTTCGAATATAGCTCTATGTAACTCTCGGGTAACACTTTTTGTTGCACATTACAAAATCTTCATGGGTACACAAAATGTTCTCCTGCCTTACAAATGGTATATTCTAAAATCGAATTGTCTTTTTTTTAATGTTACTAGTCTTAGCTCGCGGCTTTGCTCGCGTTAATGTTGATTTGGCCTTTTCCTCGGAGACAGTATATTGCTTTTTGGATAAAAAGTGCCGTATATCCTTTTCTGTGCACCTAATAATGTGTATGCAAAATTTCATGGTATAGTAGTATGGTCCAGTAGTCAACGCGTGAAAGCATAGCAAACAAACAAACTTACGTTCGCATTTATAATATCAAAAGAGATATTATCAGCGACATGCTTTTCGCACGATTTGGAAAGGATTATTATTTTTGACAGGGCACTAAACTATAGGCATTGCATTATTCTGTTTTGTGCAAAATTTCTGCAAAATTCATATATTCATAAGAAAATAGTACAAACCTGTGACCTTATAGGTTAATTTGTCTATAAAATGGCTATGCTTATTTATTGATAGCAATACATAATAGTAGATTGTGTCCCCAGGTTTCAGATCCACGTTGTTGTCTTCGTATACCCACCTTCCATTTGTCGACTGCCTCACTTCAGCGGATAAGGTGCCAGGAAAATACTTCCTTATAGGCTGATTGACGTTCCCTTGGAACATGAACAGCCTCAAATTGGGAACATCTGTGAAAACAGTATTATCTTAAATCATAGACTGCTTATATTAAAGCCGTTCTTCCAAATTAGGCATTGAATCATTTTCATTTAAGATTATTACAGTCATTATTAATTGGGTAATTCTTAAGAAAGTGTCTTGTGATGACTTCAATATTCCAATAAAATGGTAGCTCTCTTATTAGAATTTATTAGGTATTTTCACTCATCACAACCTTGAGTTTCTTGTGATATTTCAGAATTTATGTTCAGTGATAGGTCTGTATTATTTCCGATCCACTTCACTACTGCTCAATAACTAACCTGCCTTATCCAGCATTTGATTTACTACGTCAGGGAGAAGAGTGAGGTGTGTGGCTAAGATGGCTTGCTTCAATTTTGTAAAGCATTATTATTATCAATCAACACAATGACTGCGACAGACAAAGATAACGCTATATGAAACTGAGACCTTATTCAAGATGCCATAAATATTTCACAGTATACGGTCAAATAGCGCAAGATTATGATTAATAATAAAATCCACCACATTAAATAAAAATAGCACTCTTTTTCAAACAAAAGTATATTCGGCTACAAATGAGCTTAAACGCCACGAAAAATCCAAGGTCAATTGAAATAAATAGTGAGACCACAAAACATCTTTTGAAAGTATATTATTCCTCAGAATGTATGCATTGGTTCCGTTCATTTACATTTACATACAAATCATAAGTTTTGATCGACTATAGTTGTACTTAATATTATCAACACAAGATGTTTCGAAGTTCAAGGTCTTGCGTGGACACAATTATTACTTACCGGGTACAGATGCTCTGAATCCTTTAGGCTTTAACACTTCTATTGTTACATCGGGCACTTCATTTTGGCACAGGGATAGTTTTAAAAAAAGAGCCAGTGTTAACACACGTCCTAACTTATTCGCAGCCATTACGATACTACTATAAACTTGCAAAGTTATAACTATATAAAAAAGCATGTTCGAGATGAGATGCTTTGTATAACTTCATTCATTTGAAGATATCACTGGGAGGTAATACAGTTAATGATAAAGTTATTATGTTACTATTTTAATGTTTCATTATAAGTATTCAAGTAAATGAATTTATTCTTTGAACTAGTAGGTGTACGCGACTTCGTTCCCATGTAAATGGTGTTACATTTTTCCTACTTTATCTGAATTAACTGCGGGCAGCCTTTAATCTTTTTTTATTTTAATTTAGTTATTTCTCCTTAATTCGGTATTATATCTAAGTTATTTTCATTCAATTTTATAATTATTGATTAGCCCCTATAGCAGTCTTTCTCAAAGTGGGCGATAAACGCCCCCTTGGGGGCGTTTGCAACCTAGAGGGGGGCGTTAAGGGGCCCAGAAAAAATGGGGGCGTTGATGTGGGTTAGGAGGGCGATGTATAATTTGTAATTTCATTTACTTTATACAGTATTTTAAATTTCACTACAATTATAACCCACCTACTACACAATAACGAATAATTAGTTTATATTTCTACCCTGTATGATGTTATAAAAACTTAAAATACTTAACATAGATTTCGTAGGATAGCCCGCACACCGTACGCAATCAAGTTGTAACAAGTTTCTGCGGATCCGGTAGTAATCGGCTGGTTCATCGATACTTGCTCAGTACGATTAAGCGTCGAAAGAGATAAACGAGTTTATGCGTGTTTGTCTTATTCCTGTTGTTACTTGCTGTATTTAAATCCTATATAAAAGCTCGTAATTTTTCTTATATTTTCATTTGTGGTTTCGCGCGCTATCTTTAAACAAGTATTTAAGTTCAACACTTTATTTACATATTTTCGAAAACAAAGCCATGTCGGAAGCAAAAAAGAAGAAACGGAAATACAGTGTAGAATATATTAAATATGGATTCATAGAAACTTTGACAAAAATGTAGCCTATTTTCAAGATCTGGAAAAGAAGCATAATGCTCAGCCATGTGTATCGAAACTTTTTTCGATGGCTGATAAGCAAGACGCTGACAGATTTCGAGCTTCATACAATATCTCTCTGTTTATTGCTCAAACAGGTAAACCACACACCATCGGAGAAACGTTAATTTTGCCGGCGTTAAAAGAAGTTATAACTACTGTGCTCCATAAACTGGCGGCAGATATAATTCGAAAAATTCTTTTGAGCAATAGTTCTGTCCAAAGACGAATTGATGAAATGGCTGAAAACATTGAAGAGTCATTGTGCAATCATCTGAAGACTAGTAAATTTCCAATTCAGTTGGATGAGTCCACTTTACCAACTAATGAAGCATTGTTGTTGTCTTACGTGAGATTTATTAAAGATGAAAAAATATGTCAGAAACTTTTATTTGCTAGAAATTTAGAGACAGACACGAAAGGAGAAACCGTATTTAAAACACTGGAAAAGTTTTGTGATGAAAAAGGAATTCCGTTGAAGAATATTATATCAGCTGCTACAAATGGTGTTCCAGCTATGACGGGGTGTGAAAAGGCTTCATATCGTACTTAAAAAACAAAATTCCTGATGTGCTTGCTGTACATTGCGTTATACATCGACAGCATTTAGTTGCTAGAAATTTAAGTGAATGACTATTTCAATCATTGCAACATGTCATCAGAGCAGTCAATAAAATCCGAAACAACTCTTTAAATGACAAATTATTTAATCAGCTTTGTGTTAATAATGATGAAGATTTCAACAGATTGATCTTTCACACAGAAGTGCGTTGGCTATCAAAAGGAAATTGTCTGACTCCTTTTTACAATCTGTTTGACTCTGTCATAGAGTTCTTGGAAAACAAAGACACAGAATTGCGTGAAAACCTCATCACATCAAAGAATGATATCGCATACGTGACAGACTTTTATATATTGTTTAATGATATGAATCTCCAACTTCAAGGCGATGACTTGAACTTAATAAAAGCAAAAAATGTCGTCGCTGCTTTCGTAGCCAAGCTGCTCTTACACAAAAAGAATATCGGCAGACGTGAGTTCCATAATTTTCCCAATTTCTCAATATCCTGCAACAACGACGACTTGCTCGTCTACGGCCAACATTTGGAAAATCTTCACAGTGATTTCATTGAAAGGTTCCACGACCATTTACTATACATCGATTCCTATCGTAAATACACTATATAGCTAGTAGATACATAAATACAACAGCAGCATAGATCAGTTTATATCAATAATTAATATAAATAGATTTCGTCGAAAGATGAACGTAATACAAACACGTAGATACATTTTATTTTTACGTAAGAAGGTACAAAATAGCTGGTGACGCTTCTGTTTTTTAATCTTCCAAAGAATCACTTCACTGCTTTCAATGCTTCACTGTTCTTTAGCATCTAGTATCCTTCTACGAGAAGGAATTGCATATTTTTATTCCTGTAAATATTCCTTTGAAAACTTGTTTACTATGAATTCATTTAATTTGATTGGACTTAGTGGCTATGTAAATATAAGTACGTAAGTGGGCATATGAATGTTGGCAAACTTTCCATTACCAAACATGCTTATTTAGATCTAGCTCCGAACGACTCCCATTTTTCTGGAAATTTAAAAAGTTCATAGATATAGTTAAAGATTAATAGACTACCAGTATATAATGTGTTCCCACCAACAACGACTTCAAAAAATGTATAATCCACAATATCTTAAAGGAATAAAAGACATCATTATTGTTATAAAAATTTTAATAGTAATATGGCTAAATTATTTTCATAGGGCGACAACTTTTACGTAGTCCACAAGTAGTTCTGGCCGGTTCCACGTGGTGTACCACGAGTCCATGTCTTGCCAGAAGTTTAACATAGCTTTACGCGCCTGATTGCGCCACGGTTTGGTTTTATCACCTGCCGAGCACAACCCGTCTTTGAATTCAGATATGCTGCCGGCCGCTACTCCAAATGTTATAAAGAACTGGAACATGAATATAAGAAAAGTTGATAACTCCGTGGTAGCACATACGGATAATGCAATCAAAGTAATTCGGTAAAAAAATCACTATGGTAAATCTATAGCATCACATAGCTTATCGTTTTGCTATTTGAACTACCATGTTCTATATAGTAACTTGACGCTTACTACCTAATAATGTGGAACAATAAGGAAGGAATTCTAAGGAAGGTTTAATGACCACATTTGACCGAGAAACGTTGACGACTGAGGTATTGTTTTAAAGTTGGAAATAGTCTATATAGTCTACACGAAATTTATAGGTTAGGTCGGTAGCAGAAGATGTTCAAAAGTATATAAGTAGATTATAGTAGGTTTTAAATTAAAGTGAATTTATACTAACGTGATCATCAAACGGCGCCATCGTTGAGCCCATGGTCAGCAATGTATGCGGCAGATTACATAATCTATCGAACCGACCGCGGAGACCGTTCACCGCTGGATCCACTCGAGCCCACTCTTCACCGTCAACCGATAGAGTTATGCGATCTAAAATCAAACTATATTATTTCAAATTCTAAATTGTATGTAGTATGTAGCTAAATTGTATGTAGTATGTAGGTAAATTATACGTAGTATGTAGCTAAATTGTATGTAGTATGTAGATAAATTGTATATAGTATGTAGCTAAATTGTATGTAGTATGTAGCTAAATTGTATGTAGTATGTAGCTAAATTGTATGTAGTATGTAGCTAAATTGTATGTAGTATGTAGCTAAATTGTATGTAGTATGTAGCTAAATTATAAGTAAAAGCAAAATCGTAACCCACTTATAAAATCGCTATGGTTCGCTGTCTGTAATACTACTAGAAGAGATGCAAAACGTAGCAGTGTAATTCAATGTATCGGGTGTAATTGGTTTCATCGACACTGAACTTTTTCCATGTTTCAATTTTAAACTGTATAGTGTTATGGAACTGTGTTTAAATTTGACAAAGAAATAGCACTTTTAGCACTTCTTGCTTCTGGTTTTTAGAATCTACGAAAATACAAAAAAAAAAAGTCGACAAATGGAAAACTCATGTAATAATTAGGAGTTGAAAATGAAAAACACGCGGAAGTAAAGAATTATAAAATATAGAGGACAAGTATTCATTCGTTTCTATGAACGAAATCGATTATAATTATCCCACTAAAAAGGACAATTGAAGATTTGGTTTCACTATGTAAAAGTTAGGACTGAGTTAATTATTCCTTTATCAAATTTCATTTTAAATGATATCTTATAGTATTCTGATTCCGATTACAGATACTACGTAAATGTATAATAATTTTATGGAATAACTTTGCAAATTCTCCATTTTTGCAATCAACTTCAATATATAAGTACTGTAGTGAATATAAAAACGATTTGTAAATTGAATGTACTCTAATACCTGGAGCCCATCTGATTGAGAATACGTGGAAATCATCGCCCCATTGTGATCCATCATTTCTCACCTTGTTTGTTAATAATGTATCGCGACAATGGAAGTCCATAACTGGTCCTCCATACAACACCTAGACAGGATATATTTTTTATATATTAATTATATTTTATATTTATATATATAATTATGATTTATTTATTTATTATTATTATTTACTTTTTGCCTTATTAATTCTTAAAAGAAATAATCAACTTAGTACATATATGTCACAACTTTCTTGATAATGAATTTAAAAAAAAATTCTTCTGTTATGTACTTTTTTTTTTAACTTTATTTTTGGTGGTAACCAATCTTTTAGATTATTACTGCCATTGTCAAGTGAGTATCGATATTACAAGTTTCTTGATATAATTTCAATGAACTAACAAGATGGTGGCCATCTTGTTAGAACCTTTCATGGATTTTTTGTGGCATCTCAGAATTCATGGTCCGTGGCATTATTTTCCATTCACTTCACTTATGCACAATAAACAAACTATATCACATAAAACACTACCAATTTTACACAATATAGAGTCAAGTAACACAAGATTATGAATAAAAAATAAAATCCACTACATGACAGACCAAGATCCCATCTCTAGGTAGCACACATATTCATGTTTTGTTTGTGTGTTTGTTTGTTTGTTTTGTGGTGGTGTGGCGTTCGGCGCTGCAAAAATGGGCCCCGAAGAAAGAAAGGAGAAGAGGAAAATAGTTAAAAATATTTAATTTGGTTAATTTGATAAACTATTTATTTTCCGCTTTTTAGTGCCTTATGGGTTTTTGATTGATAAATTGAAGTCGGTTAATACTTTTTTTTTTAACAATTTATCAACTTAAATTCCAAATTATTATAATTTTAAAATTATATATAATATTATATAATATTTTTAAATATTTTAAAAAAAAAACATAAATATATAGAAACTATTTACCTTGTTACTGTAATCATTGGAGCCACTGAATAGTTGTCTGTTACCCAGAGCTGACGCTATCTTTATTACACCAGAAGCGTAGTTACGACTACCATACTTTTTTAAAAATGGTTCCAATAGTATTTCTGAAAAGTTTGTAACGTAATATTTATTATAGGCAGAATTAAAGGTACAGTTCTCGTCAATCTTTTTGGCCGGTCTGAATATTGCCATAAGTTCGAGTTTGCAAATAATATAATGAAGAATTTAATACAATACTAAGTTAAATAAACTTAAAATATCGTTATAGGAATCTAAAATTGACATTTATTTACTTTTAAGTTGTCTCTATACAATATGTATTTTTACCTAAATTTGTGTTCTGCGTAACTATATTGAGAGCGGTCAAAAACTTTGACGAGGATTGTAGATTATTATGCCTGTTGAAAATTGATTTTTGCATTAACAAAAATTAGTGTTCGTTTCTCTACTGATAAGAATAATCTATACTAATATTATAAAGAGGTAAAGTTTGTGAGTTTCTGACGTTGTAGGGGGTAATCTCATGAACTACTTGAACGATTTGAAAAATTCTTTCAGTGTTATATAGCTCATTTATCGAGGAAGGTTATAGGCTATATATCATCACGCTAAGACCAATAGGAGCGGAGCACCAATGAAGAATGTTTCAAAATCGGGTATTTTTTCCTCTTGAGAGCTTCCGCTGCGTGTCAGCGTTAGCCTAAAGTAACTACTCCACGCGAACGAAGTCACGGGCAGAAGCTAGTTATAGAATAAAATAAATCGTATATTAATTAGTGACTCTATTCACATTAACATAATTGTAAAATCAGCCAGAACGGGAATTATGTATAAATTAAGATATGTGTAGTTTTGTTTAGAGTTATACTTATTTGGTTAAAAAGTATGAGGTAATTACTTTGTTACTGGTATTAATACACTTAATTAAGCATAGACTTTCATTCATGGTGTAATTAAAATCCGTAGCACTTCTAGCTTAAGCTCTTACCTGGATATAGCCAGTCTCCCTGAGGAAGCTTGGCTCTCACTTCAACAGTTCCGTAGGTGAACATGAATCCTTTTGTTGTTATCCTGCCGCTTACTATGGGCGGTAGGATATCAGCCCCCGAGGCTTGTTTTACACATGTCTCCGCTGACGACGTACAACTGCAAAAATTATACTTTTTTTAAGTATTTTGCTGGAATGCACTGATGGATTCTCAACAACAGTTTTGTAACGCTTATCAGGCGATCTCTACAAAGTACACTAGCGACATGCTACAACTTTGTGACGATGTTTTATTTGGAAATTATATCTACAATACTCATGTATGTGAAAAAAGGCAATGAAAAACCTTGATCATTATGAATTATTGCTCGACAAGTTAGAGGTACGACATTGCTCCATTCTAAATAATAGTTGTTATTTACTATGTACTAGTAGAAGGGATGGGACCCCCGGGGCACCCGTAACCGGGCCCAGTCGCAGGTGTTAGGGGCAGGGGGGGGTAGGAGAGTAGGGAGAGCGGAAGAGTAGCGGGAGAGAGGGAAGGATCCGGGACGCTGGCGGGCAACACCAAATTGCACGTTCCACGTCAGGCGTATGCGCCCTCTCCCTACTCTCCTACCCCCTCTTACTCCCTAACACCTGCGACTGGGCCCGGTTTTGGGTGCCCCGGGGGTCCCGTCCCTTTTAACTAGAGAAAACGTCTCATTGTTTGCAACGTTAGAATGTATACGCTCTAATTTACTTAGTTGATACCCAGTGTTTATTGTAACGTTACGTATTTGAGTTTGAGGTTTTATATAATTAATTTTCTTTCATATTCATTAAGAAACTATTTAAATAGCTCGATAAAAAATGTTTAATCACACTTAGAAACAACTCTACCACCATGTCATGGTTTCATAACGATATTTTTCTTCATCGAATGCTCCTGCTCATTCGCAAGGATCCACATCAATCGACGCGGTGTCCGAACACTCTAACCACTAGGTATGTACCTAGTTTATCCCTAAATCGAAGGCTTAGAATAATAACTATATATATATAGACTAGTGGACCGGGAGGACGTTGTCCTGCCTTGACAATAAAAAAAAATCCTAAAAGTCATCAGCAGCTCCATCTACCGGGTCCGATTGTGAGTCTAAACCATTCTCGGATCCACTGGAACACGCACACAAAATTTCATCAAAATCGGTCCAGCCGTTTAGGAGGAGTTCAGTGACATACATACGTACAGAAGAAATGTATATATAAAACGATATATGGAGGTAGCATAAAGAAATATAGAGGAGAGTGAGATTAGAAGTTCTGCAGGTAAGTTGTTCCGACAGAAATAATTTTGTGAAGAAAATTTATAGCAATACATATGAAGTGCGTCGTGAAAGCGTCAGATGAGGCGCAAATATGACAGCCATTTGAGACGCTCCCATGAAACCCTACGTTATTCTGGCATTATAGTATCATATTATGTAAGCGGAACAATTTTCCCCAAAGGTGGAACACCTTGCCCCAAAACGGGGCTGAATGTTCCGCTCCGGAATTTGTCAAAAATATGCTTGTATAAAAAAAGCTATTAAGATATTAATAAAAGTGACAATAATATTACAAAACATGATAAGCATCTCTTCAATATTTGCACATGTTGAATATCAAATGCTTTATTTTCGTAGTGAAATTTAATGTTATTTCAAAATCGAAACTTGAAGCCCCGCAGCCCTCTACAGTTATTTTAAATTAGATATAGTTAAAGATTCGATAACATAAAATCATTTACCCACTAAACAAATTAAGAATACCGGAGTATATGGACTCGTTGTTGAAGCCGGGCAGAGTTTGTTGCAGTGTCGGCTTGATGTGTAGGTAACCGTCCGACACGTACACAGTTGGGTCTGATAGCCGCTGATACGAAACGAACGGGAACTCCTGGAGACGTTAACAATTGTATATTAAGAATACGTGGAGAAATGTTTATAAACTATTTTTTTCGACGCATTTGTAACGTACATACTGTGCTAATCGTAACAACAACACTGACTTCGAATGTTCATACGCAAATCACTCTTCGATGGAGACACAAAAACGTTATCAATTAGCATTAATGTGGCTAACAAATATGCAAATTATCTGACAAATATACATGAAAATCCTGATTAATTATTTCTTTAATTACTCTTTTCACATAATTGAAGTTATATTTCTATAGGATCTCTATTTAATAAGGTATCTTTATTTACTAATAAACTTTTTATTACAACCCGTTCGGTACGAAACAAATAATATAACGTCGCATAGAAGCGACTCGGGTTAGGACTATTATCTGCTTTAAATGCACATAATAATATAGTTCAAGATCCCAGACATATAGACATAAATTATTTTTAAATATATAACACCTTGCGTTCTGAGCAGTGTTTCGTGTACTTAAAAAGCTTGCTCACTAACAGTGTTGAGTCTGTGACAAATGCACAAGTACCAGGCGTGTAAAAATAAGAGCTACTTTAATTAAATTTGTATGGCTGATTTTTATATATCTTTTGTACAATATCCCTCCAAAGTAGTATACAGGATCACCAGACACTTTTCGCTGGCCACAACTTCTAATACACGTTTTAAAGCTCAGAGAAAAATTAATGAAGTTCACTAATATTTAAAAGCTTGATTTTTAAATATGTTATTCAGATAATTATTACAAGATATACTTAATCAGCCAGACAGATTGTAAAGCCCAAAAATCCCCTCAGACCTGAAAAATAGTCAGCTGTTAGTATGAGAGTGAGAGCTTACTTACTCAGAGCTCAGGCTGTGGCAATAAAATGTTCTTTTATTACCCTACTTCTTGTCAACACAAGTCAGTACAAATATACGATTTTATCAGAACATTACATTTAGAGGTCCGTTATAGGTTATCTATGTATGCAGTGATTGCCACTTATTAAATATTTAAACTTATATTCTATAAAAGGAATAAACAATTTAATTAATTTCATTTTTCGGGATAGCCCTCCGTTTTCTTAGTTAAGACCAGACGGTATCGTGTGCAAATGCTACGATATAAACACACAAAAAACTATATATGAATATTTGGACTAAAGAATTTATTGAAACAAGTTTCTGAAGGTCGGAACAATGTTTAAACGTGATTTTTAGAAGATGTTTTGCGCATCTCACATAGTATTTCCTAGTATATACCATAAATTCAGTCAATCATTCCTGTCATAAACTTATCGTTTTACAAAGTTACATATTAAAATTAAAAATATGTTTCTAGGAGAACAGAAAAGGAAATTTCTCCCGAAATATATACTGTTTCCGAGGAATATATCCAACTTACACAAACCCGAGCGAAGTCGCGAGCAGAGATTAGTCATACTAATAAACAAATTTTGGTCTGAGAAACGAATTGAGTCCTCTGGCTAGTTGGAACAACAATCTTCGTGGAACAGCTGTGGGAGGTTGACTATTGAATGCAGTAGTACAATTTGGAAAAGGTTTACGGACAAGGTTTAACAATTAGACTATTACGCCCTTTTATAGTTTTCACCTTCAAAATCAAAGTATACTTTATTCAATTTAGGCCCTGAGAAGGTGCTTATGAACGGCAAAGCTACCTTCCTAATCTTTCTGTTAAAGTTAGTTTACCATCGCATCTCAGTCGGGATACCGTTTCCGATTTCAGTAATTTCAGTTCACAAAGTAAAATGAAATATTACTTACCGGATTATTAACAGGTATGAACTGTTCAATCTGCCAGGCGTTTTCGTTTAGTTCATCGAAATTATCTTCGAATAAGACATCACCTGCGCAAGCTCTACCACCGCGTACCCTGCTCACCGTTGACTTGCACATGATTTGCGGATGACTTTTCTCGGCATCGGTGCTTGGCTTAATTTCTGGTTCTGTACCTATACGGATTTATTGTTAACTAGCTGACCCGTGCCCACTTCATTATGCGGGAAACATTTATTTATAAAAAACTACATTTTGTGACTTAAATATAAAAGTTAGACATATGCTGTCCTGGCATTTTTATAGGTATTATCAAGCTCTACATTTTTTTTCTGGAACTCAATCATATATCTCTCATCGTTAAGGCAGCGTTCGTAAGAAACGTTTTCGTTCGACCGTTTTTTCTCCGACTTACTTTGGAAATCCGACTTCCACAAAAAAGTATTTTCATTTTTCGGGTTAATATATAGTATATGATATTCACAAATAATGTAGCTTTCTATTGGTAAAATAATTTTCAAAATCGGTTTAGTAGATCCAGATATTACCCCCTACAACGGCACAAACTCACAAACTTTACCTCTTTATAATATTACTAGCCCCTACCCGCTATTTCATCCGCGTAGTAATAGTTACTACTCTGGGCTAACGCTGACACATAACAGAAGCTCTCAAAAAGAAAAAAACATCTCGATTTTGAAAAAAATTTTCATCTGTGCTCCGCTCCTATTGGCATTAGCGTGATGATATATAGCCTATAACCATTCCCGATGAATGAGCTATATAACACTGAAAGAATTATTCAAATTGGACCAGTAGTTCCTGAGATTACCCCCTACAACGCCACAACGTCACAAACTCACAAACTTTACCTCTTTATATTATTAAGTATAGATTAAATTGAAATATACATTAACAACATACTTTCATATTAAAATCTATTCCAGTCTTTAGATAACGAAGGTTTACTGTAATATTTAAGGATTGGCTTTCCTCTTGACACAATTAATTAATTGTATCGAACAGTTGATATGATACCTAGATGCGTACTTTCGGCTTTTATTTTATATGTGCCCTCTATAGGTCCCTACCTAAAGAAGGTATGTATATATATAATCACTACGCCAGCTCACGACGTATTGCCGATTTCAAACTCCAAGATACGTAAATTCCGAAAAAATTATATTCCACCGGTCAAACCGCTCGACCACGACTAGTTTTTTTTTTTGTTTCCATCATAACTCCTCTTTGTTTTGTAACTATACATATTAATTCGTTATTTTTTGTTAATTACATAATCATTATGAATAACTTGTAAAGTGTTCCCACGTTGCTTTGAAAAGTGTGTGTCGAATTTCCTTACGCTTTTAAATAGTATAAAGTATACAATCGTAGTAGTATACAAGTATACATTAGTAGTAGTAGTAATGTAGGAGTGCTTATATTACTAACAGTTACTTAAGCTGATTATCTGTCACTGAGAATCTCAAGTTATGTTATGTTATGTTATATCTCTGTAAAAGTTTTAAGAAAATTATACAAACCTGTATATTTACTGTTAATTATGTATACATTGACTTGGAACATTAAAATATTATTATTATTAAAATATTATTTTAAGCTTATAGTGTTTTAACATGCGGACACTCAGGTAGCATTTTTCTCGAATCTTACAAATCTCCATCGAAACAAAGATTGCTTTCCATATCCTACACTACTTACAAGTGATCTATTTATCTCTTTGATAACATTGCTAGCTTTTGCTAGTAGCTTCGCTGTTATTAATGTTGTCTGCCTATTCCTCCTATCCAGCCCTATCCACCCCATTTGATACAATGGATAAAATGCACCATACATCATTTACTATGCCCCTGACAATATGTATACAATATTCCACGATAATCAGTTGAATAATTAAGACGTGAGATAAGACAAATAAACGAACAAACTTACGTTCGCATTTATAATACTAGTTAGTATAGGAAGGACAGACAGACGGACTTTTTATCTCTGTAAAAGTTTTAAGAAAATTATCCAAACCTGTAACTTTGTAGCTCAACTTGTCTATAAAATACCTCTGCTCATTTATAGATAGTATCACATAATAGTTGATTGTGTCCCCAGGTTTCAGCTCCACCTTGTTGTCTTCGAAGACCCACCTTCCATTAGTCGACTGCCTCACTTCACCGGATACGGTGCCAGGATAATACTTCCTTATAGGCTGGTTTACGTTCCCTTGGAATGCGAACAGTCTCAAATTGGGAACGTCTGTGAAAACAATATTATCTTAAATCATAGACAGCTTATCTTACCAAAGTTTTTCTTCCAACTTCGGCAATCAATCCTATTTATTAATGATTATTACAGTAATTACTAAGTGGGTAATTATTACAAAGTATCTTGTTATGACTTCAATATTCTAACAAAGTGGTGGCTCCCTTGTTCGTACTTTATAGGGGGTCTTTTCTGACATTTCATTTACGTTTTGCGTTATTTATTATTCTCCGTCCATTTCACTAACGTATAATAATCGCACTGCAGTACCTAGCATTTGATTTGTCATGTCAGGGAGAAGAATTAAGTCACAGACTAAGATCTGCTTGCTTCAGTTTTGTATGACGTTCTCCATGGCACAGCGCAATGTCTGCGACAGACAGATATTCTTATTCAAGATAACATAAATATTACAAACTATAAGGTCAAATAGTGCAAGATTATAGTTAATAATTAAAGCTTCTACATTACACAAAAATAGTATTCATAATAATTTTTTTATAAACAAAAGTATATTCAGCTTCAAAAGAGCTTAAACGCCACGATAATCTAAATTATCTTTTAAGTAAATAGTGGGACCACAAAAACATCCCTGGAAAGTACATTATTCCTCAAAATGTACCCATTAGTTCCGCTCTTATTATTTACATACAAATGATAAACTGTGATTTTGAACTTTGATTTTATTTAAAATGATCAATATAAGACGACTTGAAGTTCAAGGTCTTGTGTGGACACAATTATTACTTACCGGGTATAGATGCTCTGAGTCCTTTAGGCTTTAACACTTCTATTGTTATATCGGGCACTTCATCCTGGCACACGGATAATTTTAGAAGAAGGGCCAGTGTTAACACACGTCCTAACTTAAACGCAGCCATTATGATACTGATTATAAGTCTGCAAAGTTACGACTATATAAAAATGGCATGTTGGAAATGAGATGCTTTGTATAAATTGATTCATTTGATGATATCACTGGGAGGTATTACAGTTAATGACAAAATTTATTTATATTTTAATGATTTATGAGTGTTGAAGGGATTCAAATTATACTTTAAACTAGTTTATGTACGTGGGTTTGCTTTTTTTTTTAACTGACTACGCTATTGACCTAGCAAGGTCTTAACAACTTTATCGGACTACTAAAGCGAGCGCTTAAGGCACTCAGCCGAGACGCGGCTTTGCTCGTATGTAAATGTTTTTTCATAATTGCTAATTTATAGCAATTAATTGTGGGCAGCCTTTTTATTTTGTCATTTCTGCTATATTCGGCATCGATTCTATTCAACTGTATAACTACTGTTTACTCCCTACAAGAATATGTTATTTAGCCTAAATAATAATTTGAAACGGTTTCAAAAGTTACTGTGGAGAAACAACACATTTTTCTATTTTTTTATGTATATATTTATCGAATTACCATACCTTTTTTGGCAAGATAATTAAATAATGTAAACAATTAAGTGGTAACAGATGGTAAGAATTAATGATATATTAATTATTTGAGTTTTTGGGTAAGGACTGCGTCGATGATTAAAACTGGCTAGTATGAAAATCTTTTATTCTAATTACAATTTCAAATTCAAATTAGATTTCTGATACTGCTAAAGTATTTCCTTAAAAAAAACAATTGCTCATTTGTTTTCTCGCTATTCAAGTCATTAGTGGTCGTACAAAAATCGAATTATCAGGTTCCTTTAGCAATTCCGAGTTCTGGTATGAAAACCAATGTCGTATAAACTGCATGTAAAACTATTTACATGTTCAATAGGAGCATCTGGACTGGACTGTCACTTATGAGTCGTCTATATCTGCAACGTCCACGTCCGTCACACCAATTACATAAAAAGGAGGCAGTCAAACCATGACGTGAACAAAAATTGACAAAGCTGCTTGTGAGTGTATGTTAGACTTGTGCCATTGTTCAATACAGTTTCTTGAGGTCGCACAAAATTTTTGTAGGTAGTAGAGGCACAGCATAAATGGTTCGGGTCGCCCGGGGTAGTTCCACCCAACCCACAGAAACACCAACGTGAAGTAACAGTGCTTGCATTGTTGCGTTCCGTTCGGTCAGTGAGAGCGCCGGAGGCTCACCTCCCTCCCCCCTCTCCCTTCTCCCCCCTCTCCCTTCTCCCCCCTCTCCCTTCTCCCCCTGCCCACAAACACAAGCTGGCAACGCACTTGCGACACCTCTGGTGTTGCTAATGTCTATGGACGGTAGTGATCACTTAACATCAGGTGACCCACCTGTTCGTTTGCCTCCTATGATATAAAAAAAAAACAATTACTGGAGAGGGTTACTGTAGAGGATTGCACAAGGTGATACTTACTGTTAAATAACAGTGTTTTGTCAATTGTGTTAGTTCATCCTTTTTCACTACCACGTTCGTACATTTGCCATCAATGATGTTACAACTAAAAAGCTGTAGATATGTTATCTAGATGATATTTTGACAAACAAATGACACGATAATGCACACATACGTAAAGTAATGTTGTAACGCCACACTGTCTTAGATAAAATGTGGAAGTGAGATGGCATATTCTCAATATCGGTGGTGAAAAAGAAATAGTTATACGTTGCTTAGATACGAGCGGATTGACGGGGCAGCCGTCAAAAATAAGCTAGCTAGCCAATTTTTGACAAGGTGCTGTCGAAGCCCTTATGACGTATCTACAGCTTTTTAGTTATACGTAATATAATTATATACCATACAAGGAAACATTTTAATGCTACAGGAATTTAGTCAATTTTAGGAATTTGAAAACTTAAAATACATAATTAAAAATCAATAGATTTACAATTTACAATGATATACAATGTATTCCCATCAATAATGCTTATCAAAAATTTTAAATACATGATTTTATACATTTCTGGACTTTTAAGGCAGTAGTATCTTAAAAGGCAGGCCTTAAAAACGATGATATTGGCTATTTTGTTATCTTCGACTAGATGTAATCAAAGAAATCCCAAGGAGGTTTGACGTCACGCAGACAACTGATCGTAAAACAGTAAACCGAATCTCACTTCACAAGATGGAGGAACAAAACTTGTGCCGACTTAATTCTGGTGAGACAAGAACATGAAATTTCAATTAACGGGAAATTTATCTTCTATAAATAATAAGAATGAAAAATAACGTGTCACTTTTTAGATTAAAAAAATGTTGCAGGTGTCAAGGAATAAGTAATATAATACATTATAATTATTTTTAGAAATGTGTGCCTGTCTCTTTCTTTGAACACGCATTACTGCTAAAGTACTACTTTCATGATAAAACCTTACTATGAAAATCATAAAGCATATCTTCGAGTAATATTTAGTCTTTGTTTCATTAAAATCGGTTCGGTCTATCAAAAGTTATTGTAATTTTTAACGACGACTTAAGTACGAGATAAAAGTAGTTAGTAGTTATTTTTTTTTTTTTATTGTTGCTCGTCAAAGTGACTGTACTGTGCCTGATGGTAAGCACAGTACAATCCAAAAACAATGGCGACCACCGAAAGACATACTATCTATCGCCGGTCGCCGCTGTCATGCCGACCTGAAAGCGACCCAGTAAGGGACAGACCGAGGTTGCTGGATATACACCGGCTGATCCCGGAATGCGACACGCCCAAACGTGTCACTATGGCGAGTGTTCCACCTGGTGTACGATGGTCGCGATCCAGTCGGGTACAGACACCCTACCACCCCGCATAGACTTAATATATTCAAATGACTTTATTAGTCACTGTTTCGTACATTAGGTTCCAGGTTGACGAAGTCGAGGGCACAGCTAGTACTAAATACGACGTTAAAAACTTTTGTTACTAACAGGTTAACGTTGTAAATATCGACTTTCCTTTTCCTTGTTTTTTATAAGTTACAATATTTATAATACATAAATACGTTAAAGAAATAAAACACATATTTATTGTTTCAGAAATATTAATAGTACTATGGCTAAGTCACTTTCATAGAGCTACTACTTTTACGTAGTCGACGAGTAGCTCTGGCCGGTTCCACGTAGTGAGCCATGAGTCCATGTCTTGCCAGAAATATAGCATAGCTTTACGCGCCTGATTACGCCACGGTTTGGGTCTGCCGCCTGCTGTGTATAGCCCGTCTCTGAATTCAGATATGCTGCCGGCCGCTACTCCAAGTGTTATGTAGAACTATATCATAAATATATGGAATAATTATAAAAAAGAGTTTCCGTATCAGTGGCCCTTAGGACAAGGGTTAGACGTATTTCTATAATCAGCCACTAAATAGTTTGACGACGAATGTCAAAATTGGTGATTAAATTAATGATAGTTTAAAAAGAACAAAGTAGATTGATATGTTTAGATAGTTTTAATATTTTTTGAGTTCACAAATGAAGGGCTAAAGGGAAAGTCACATCCACAAAATTTTACAGGAGAGACAATTTAAATTTGAAAAGTATATTATGGTGGACTTGAAAACATAAGAACGAATGGTTTTAAAATTTTCCATATTATATATATTTGGAATTGTTTTCTGTACAAAATATGCTTAATAATAATAATAACCGACGTGGTCAAGTCACTTAGCTAATTATTCACTATTAGCTGACCTGTGCAGCTTCGTCTGCACCAAATCGGTTATCACCGGATTCAATTGTGCGATTTAAGAAACCTAAAACCCGATTGCAGCCACACCTACCGTTTCCAATTATGAATCCACACTATCAAGGGACTCGCTCAAACATATACCATACCATATACATATAACATATAACATACCCAGTTGGTATGTGAGAAACCTTTTAAAACAAGCCTAGAACCCGTTCACAGCCATCACATACCTGGTTCAATTAAGATAAAAGCTAACCTACATATATTGGCGGTAATGTAAAAAAGAAGCATAAGGAGATGAGATACAGCATACATTTTTAGCTAAACTGTCTGCTATCTATATTGCAAAGAAAATTTCATTAATTAAAAATTTTTGACTTTCATCCGTTATCCTGGAGAACCCCTTGCGTTTCATGGGACAAAAAGTATATTAGACATAACTTTATAATATTAGTTATCACTGTATTAAGTTTCGTCAAAATTGGTTCAGTATTTACGGATTGATACAGGGACAGACAGACATACAAACAAAAATTGTAAAATGATTATTTTTGACTTCTATATGGATAACAAAGTCTACCCCATTTATTATAATTTTCATAAAATATTTAATGTACAGATTTGGCCCAGTTACAGTTTTATTATAAGTATAGATTAAAGAAGAAATACAATAACAACAAAATATGTTACACAACACGCTTTAGATATTATGTTATGAAATGAGTATTATTATAAAAAATCAATTTTCCCTTTAGCCCTTCAAATGTCTTCTCAAAGCGGAAATTGATTAAAATAGTGTTGAAATAAATTAAGGAAGGAGTAAAGATTATTAATACTAACATGATCGTCAAATGGAGCCATCGCTGAGCCCATGGTCAACAATGAATGAGGCACGTTGCAGTGCTTAGGGAATCGGCCGCGGAGTCCACTCGCTGCTGGATCCACTCGAGCCCACTCTTCACCGTCAACCGATAGAGTTATGCGATCTATAATTAAAATTACATTATTTAAGTACTTTTATCGTCTTTTTCCTTTCCAATCTTCTCTGTCAGATGTCATCAAAGTGTCCATAACTTTTATACACATATTATTCTTATATATGTATAAGAAAAATACAAAAGGTATGTATAAAAAAAAGTAGTGCGTGGAGTCCCTTCGCGCGGGAGAAGTGAAACTTCGTAATGTGGAAATGAAAATAGGAAGGAGTCGAAATTGATTTTTAGTGAAATCCTATTAAACAATACTTTATTAACATTGCTTACAATTCACAATTGATCGCATCTTTTAATCATCATTAATCATCAAGTCGCATTAGAAGTTTCACTTCAAAAAAGCGGGCAGAGCGTAGTTCCGCGCAACAAAAAATTTTTAACCGACTTCGAAAATGATATTCTCCATTCTGTTTTTTTTTTTGCAAGTTCGTCAATTTCAGGGAAATTCTGAAGTGGATCTCATCTTACTTTCATTGGCATTGTACATTGGTAATTTAAGTATAGGTAGGATTATGACCATACAATACTAGATAGTTATTTAGCTATGGTATGGAATTATACGGACTAAAGGATTAATTAAAAGTCGGGCATTAACTTTATGCTATCCTCACTAATAATAGAAATAATCATTAGCTTCTTACTCTTATCCCACCTAAATAGAGTAGACAGAATATGTTTGAGGAAAACTCCATTCTCCCGCTCTTCCCTGTCAGACGTCATTTCGGTATTCTCACCTTTTATACACCTATCATTTTTCAATTTCAATCATCATATCATTTATTGATCTTTTGATTATTTGTTTTTACTTTATAATTGTTTTTTATGTCTTCGATGTGAATTGTATTTCTATTCTTATTTCTGTCTGAGGTTCTGTAAGATTTCTCTTAATTTTAATTTATTAATTATACGTGTTTTAAATGCATATACTTGTTAGTATTTCGATTACTTTATCACTCAGATTGTACCACAAAATCTTCTTGTAATGAAATTCTAGTAATACAGAATCGTACTCCGGTGAAGCTGTTAAGGCATTGCTAGGCCAATAGTGTTGTCAGTTCGAAAAAAAACAGAATTGTGGTTATTATACATATTATGTGGAAAAAAATAAAAATCCAGTAATTAGATACCTGGAGCCCATCTGATTGAATACACATGGAACTCATCACCCCATTGTGATCCATCATTTCTGACCTTGGATGATAGTAATGTATCGCGGCATTGGTTATCCATAATTGGTCCACCATACAGCACCTAGAGACATAGAAAATAGAAGACTTTTCACATAACAATTATAATACACATCTAGTTAGTTATAATGTAACTTGGTTTGATATAGTTTGGGTTAGAAGTGACGCTTCTTTAATTTCCAAACGTTTTTAAGAATGGCTCTTGTTTACGGAAATTTTATCGACCCGACAATTTGTTTTTGACCAAGACTACGAAACGACAACGAACAAACAAGAAGTCAATTGATTATTTGGGACTCGTGGTTAATTGAATTATGTCGCTGACGCTGCATTCTTCTCGCACCTGTTGGGGTGCGGGGGGACCGTACCAGGGCGAACCCTCTGACGGTGGACATTTTTCGCCACCCTGTTATAGGGTGTGTCTATAGGCGGAGGATTAATGTGTACCTCCTTCGGGTTATCGGGATCCTTCTTTCACTCTCTCACTGGTGAGTGAATTAGGGTTCGTGCATGTGATTTCAGGATTTTCCTTCTCCTTGTCATCTGGGAATCCTGGTTTTCGGAGTTGCTGTCCTCGGGCGGTCTGGAGTGGAGCGGCGCTATGTCCTGAAGGTGGACATGTGCCGAAGTATCCGCCCTACGAAACATGTTCGTGGCGAGGCTGCTTATAAACTTATCTAGGCTCTCTATGCGCAGATCGCGCGCGATCGTCGCGTTCCTCACGTATCGTGGGGCCCCGACAATCGTTCTTAGCGTCTGGCTTTGTTGAGTTCGTATTCTGCGTTTAAAAGTCTCTGACACGCAACCGAACCAAGCCGGGGCTGCGTACGTGAGACGTGATCTCACGTACGTCTTATAGAGGCCTAGTTTGGTGCGATAGGGTAGCCTCGAGGCGAGCACCGGGCACAGCACTCTCCTCGCCACCCTCGCTTGCGCTATGATGTTTTCGAGGTGTTTCTTGAACGTCAAGCCCCTATCAATCGTCACTCCAAGGTATTTAACCTCCTTCATCCATGGTAGTGGCTCGTTTTGGAGTGTCAGGGGTGGTACGATTGTGTAGGTGAATCCTGGTTGAAAGGCCTGAGTCTTCCCGACATTGACTGACAACCGCCATTTGTCCAGCCAGTCAGGGAGCGCGTCGAGTGTGGGCTGCAATAGTGATGCGGCTCTCTTTTTGTTCATTGAGGACGTCCAGTACGCCGTGTCATCAGCGAACAAGGCGAGCTTCGCCTCGCCGACCACGGGGATGTCGTCAGTATAAAGGGCGTATAATATAGGCGACAGGCAGCTGCCCTGTGGCACGCCTGCCTTTACTGCTACCTCCCTGGAGGTTTGGTCTTCCACTCTTACTCGAATCTTCCGGTCTTCCAGAAAAGATTTTATTACTCTCTGAAGGCGGGCGGGGGTGGTTGTTAATGTTGCTAATTTATATAGCAGGCCTTCGTGCCATACTCTGTCGAATGCCTTTTCCATGTCTAAGAGCACGATGGCGGCGTGCTCTTTTTTGTTATGCCTTTCGATCAGAGTATGTATCACCCTCGTTAGCTGTAGGGTAGTCGAGTGCCCTTCTCGAAACCCAAACTGTTCTCGCCGGAGTTCTATATGGGGCTTCAGCATACCCAGCACTAGCCTTTCAAATAATTTAGACAGTGTGCTGAGCAGCGTGATTGGTCGATAACCATCTAGTTTTAATAGGTTTTTCCTCTGTTTAGGTATCATGACTACGTTGCCTAGCTTCCACGTGCTAGGGTAGTGGCCTGTCCTCAGGATCCCATTGTATAGTCGCGTCAATGCGGCGACGGTTCTGTAGGGCGCGTGACGTACCATAGTGTTGGTGATCCCGTCGGCTCCCGGGGCTTTCTTTGGTTTTAGCTGTTTAATCGCGCGTTGCACTCCACGCGGTGTTATAAAAAGGAGTTCATTTCCCGGTTCTTGTGGTTGAGCTTCTCGGGTGGATAGATATCGCATGACTTCCTCGTTATGGTTGTGGTTGGTGATCGGGTTGGGCGAAAATTGTTTCTGCAAGTGAGCAGCGAATATTTCGGCCCTATCTACTGCCATGAATTTCGGCGAACCGTCTGCACCCGTGAGTGGGTGTGGTTTTCTTGGTGCTGCGGACAGGCTGCGACACAATCGATGTATCGAGGGGATGTTGTCCCCTATGCTCTCAATGTGTGCGTCCCATGCGGCAGCTGCATGGTCGTCTAGTGCGAGCTTAACGCGCGTTATCAGCGAGTTGAGGCGAGATTTCAAACTCGGGCAACGGGTATTCTGCCACTGGATACGGAGCTTTCTTTTTTGTTCTATGAGCTCTTTGATGTGCCGAGGTATAGGTGGTCGTCTACCACTTTCAGCTGGCTTGGCACTCGAGGACATCTCCAAGGCGTTGTGGATGCACCTTGTGATGTCCTCGGTCATGGATTCGACGTCTTCCTTTGTTCTCATGGCTCTCGTGGGTGTTTTGGCCGTGAGTTCACTTCGGAACTTTTCCCAACAGACTTCCGTGCGAGGGGCGGGGAGATAGATTCTCACCGGTGCTGCGTAGATCTGTAGGAGTACAGGCCTGTGGTCTGATGGTAGGTCGGGTAGTACCGTTTGAGTCGGTGTGGTAGTCAGCCCTCTGTAAAGGCAGATATCTAGAACATCTTGTCCACCGTTTGCTTGGTGGTGCGTGGGTTGGTCTGGGCCGATAATCTCGTAATTCGAGTCCTCGGCGTGCTTATATATGCGTCGACCGAGTGCGGTGCTCCTGGATGAGTTCCAGGCCACATGCTTCACGTTCAAGTCGCCGGCTACGACTGTCGGGTCGGAAGATCGCAACAGTATGTTTTCTAGGTCAGCCTCTATGGTGCCGACCGTTGTCCCAGGTGGTCTGTAGGCGGCGAAAATTCGTGTATTGCGGCCCGCAATGTTAACCAATACCCCCAGAGCGTAGAGCGACCGATATTCTACGTGCGGGATGTGCTGGTAAAGCATGTTATTTTTGATGATAACAGCTAGCCCCCTATAGGCGGCGCCTGCGGCCGTCACCTCGTCCTTTCTATAAACCGAATAGTTCGGGATTTTAAAGTTTTCACTGTGATGCAGGAACGTCTCTGATATTAGCATGATATCTACTTTGTGTTGTTTCAAAAAGTAGATCAGCAGCCTTCTCTTCCCTTTCAGGGATTGGGCGTTCCAATGGACAACTGTGATAGGCGTGTTATCCATTGGATTTGCCTTGTTTTCTGGGGCTTCTAGTTAACTCCTTAAGGAAACCCATAGCCCCCCCCTCGGCTAGGAGCGTCCTTAACTCATTCATAAATCCGGCCTGCTTTCTAGGCTTTGTTTGTCGGGTTTTCTTGGTATTCTCGGCCTTCTTAGTGCGCTTTTTCTTCTCGGGGCCCGTCTTGCTTTTGCGTTCCGTTGGGTTGTTGGCCGGTGCCATAAGAGACGCCGGTGCCGCCTCAGCCACAACATTCTGCTCGGGCAAGGCCTGCCCTTTGCGCCCCGTAACGGCGAGCGTCCCGGCCCTCTTGTTGCGTGCTTCCCGTCGCCTAACGGGGCACTGCGTATGGTTGGCCGGGTGAGGCCCGCCGCAGTTTGCGCACGTCGCAGGCGCGTCTCTTGGACGGTCGCAATCGGCCGCGTAGTGCGGGCCGCCACATCTCACGCATGCTTGTTTTCGGTGGCATTGATGCGAACTATGCCTAAACTTTTGGCAGCGATGACATTGCGCGGGGCCAGTTTTTCCCCGCCAGGCTTCTATTTTTACGTCGGTCATCATCATTATTTCGCTAACTTCATAGATCTTCGGGATTAAGTTGGGTGTTCGCTTCAGGGCGGCATAGAAGATGCTTCCTGGGCGGTCGCCGCGCGCCCGTATATTTCGGACTACTTCTGGCTCGAACCCTTTATTCTCAAGATCTTTCATAATATCTACTGTATTTGTAGATGTAGGGAGCCCTCTGATAGCTACTTTAAGGCCCTCATCTTCCGGTAGGGAGTATGAAAACCACGAGATTTCTTCTTGTTTTTCGAGTTCACTGAGGTATTTTTGAATAACTCGATATTCCGTATGGTCTTGTGGTAGGAAGCGCACCCCAGCGCCAAAGGGTCGCGCGTTCGGTGCTTTTCCTAGTGTGCGTTTAATAGCTTCAAAGTGCCTAAACCAATCGGGTAACGATTCTACTATTAACGGAGGATATTTGGCCCGTTTTTGGGGTTCCTCAACGTTGGGGGCGCCACTTTGTGTAGAATCGCCGGCGGCTATACCGTCTGCAGAGGCTCTAATCTCGGGGACGGCGCTTTGTGATTGGTTCTCTCGGGGTGGCTCTCGTTCGGTAACGCCAATTCGCGGTCGTTTTTCTGCAGAGGTCGCTAGTGCGTAAGACTTCGGCTGGCTATACCGTGGTGTAGACCACTGGTCTTTAGCCTCACTAGCGCCGGAGTTTACGTCGGACGTCGTTTCCCGCATTGTTGGCGGGTTCCGTAGTGGTGTTTTCAGGTTCAAGGTCGGCTTAGTTTTCACGGTCATTCCTGTTGTTGTGGATTCTTTGCATACCATAGAGGTCGTTGAACCCTGGGACTTCGATGTATCTTTTGTTGGTTTCGGTGAGGACAAACGAGGGGTGGTTTTTCCGCTTGTTTGCCTCCGTGGTAGGGGTGCAGGTTGTTTTGAGGTCTTATCAGTGTTTTCTTTAGTTTGTGAGGATTCGGAACAGATCCGAGGGCGCACTCGTCTGTCATCCTGGGGGTTGTCATCGTCCTCTCTTAGCCGTCTGACGGCTTTTCCGAGCGGACTTTTTGAGAAGTCGTGGCGTGTGACCTGTGGAGGGTCTAACACTCCTTTTGCCGCGAGTTCTAGTGCTCTTTGGTCATAAGTCGATAGAGGGGTATTCTCGAATGCCGCTTCTTGCACTCTCAAGGCGAGGGCGCACCAGCGGATCATTGTAGTTGATAGGAGCCTTTTCTCCATGAGTTGAGCGACGATCATGAGGTCGCTATTATAGATGTCTACTGGTGTGAGTAGTGGCTCAACCGCTTGCGGAGCGCTCGCCGCGTGGGCGGTCTGTTTGCTACTCACAGGAGTGGCAGGCACAGGCCCCGCTTCAGCGTCTGGAGAGGCTGGTTGCGGGCGGTGCTCAACCTGAGGTAATCCGGTAGGGGTTGCTGGGGTCGTCATTTGGGATGGTTCAGTGTCCGTTTTCGGGGTCTGGGTCATCGTTTGGGAGAGTTCGGTGTCCGGTTTCGATTGCTGGGTCTTCGTGTGGCCCTGAAAAGGGCCTTTGGTATACGTGCAGCCCGGGCTACGCTCCATGGCTGTACGGGGAGTCGGGGATGTAGTACGCCGCGGTGCAGTCCTGGGTGTTACATCACCCGGCATTCACAACACTTGAGATTTCACTCGATGTCAACAGTCGTAAAATGTCACTTTCACAAACTGTCGCAATCGTAGGAGCGCGTTTTGCGGACTCGTGCACTCTCGGTCGCGACGCAGGCAGTCCTGAATTATGTCGCATCGACAGCCTCATGTCATTAAAAGACAGCGACCACATGAAAGCGCGATCTAACTGTACTGTGGCGCCATCTTTGAACAACAAACTAAATCTTGTGTGATCAAATGTAATGCAGAAGTTACCTTTGTCTCAAACACCTCTTACAACTGCAATATATTTACTCATTTCAAGCAGTGGAAAACAATCAGGTAAAGATGTTGAATCCAGTATTGTAAGTGTAATAAATTATGTTGAAATTATTTACCTTATTGCCGTAATCAAAAGATCCAGTGAATAGTTGTCTGTTACCCCGAGCTGATGCTATTTTTATTACACCGGAAGCGTAGTTTTGACCTCCGTACTTCTTTAAAAATGGTTCCAGTAGTATTTCTGAAAGGTTTCTGATTATTGTAAACGAGATATGATAATTTTCAATATAATCAGCTACAGCTGACTCTACTATTTTTAATAATCAATTTATATCATCTGTTGAAGTGAGATTTATACTGTGTTAGAAAATTGCTGCATGCAATGAATAAAATTAATCCTTGTATATATATATATCCCTTCGTTCTTTTACCCTTGTTGGAGAAGGAGTCTGCTATCAAGTCCCTTGATAATTTTGTATAGCATGTGATTATTAATTTCAAGACATTTAACGGATTTTGAAATTACTGCGACTCCCTAACTTGCACTTAAATCATGACTTTTTATATAATGCTCATGTTACGTGTCAAGGGGATGGGAAGTAACTTGTACCAAAAAACGACCACCTCTATCTCCTATTACATTGCTTAATTCCGAATATACTTGTGCGAAAACTTAATGTTAGTTCTGTTACTGGCGATGATGATATAAAAAATTTGGTAGAGAAAATAAAAGCACAATTTCATAGGACTTGGTAGAAATATGATCGCAAAATGTATATTTTCTATGGTGTCAATATTTAACATTTAATCCTGCATATTATTTCGAAAAGAGCATTAATTACGCAATATTCGTTTGTGGGGTGATTCGTGTCATTTAACGGTAATATTTCTAGAACGTAATTTGGGAGACTGTTGGAGATTTTCTGGTGTACATTTTTTAGCATATTAGCCACTCCTTGTATTATACAACTAACTCTTTAACTATAAATCCAGTGTAAACGATATCGTACTCCCTATTTGTTACTTTCAGTGTGTTAGTCCCGAAACACATGTCTTTGGAATATTCAGAAAATTTCGGCGGAACTTGCACTGTATTTGCTTCACGTCATTAAGAGCAGTTTTTTCAGTGTACTTGTAAATGTAAATCCAGTTTAAAAATAAATCAAATTAACTTTGAAATTATTTATAACTTTTTAGTTGATTTGGTATTACTTTATATTTATGTTTGAAAACTCGCGTGGAGATGACAGTGGACCTTTGACATTGCTGTTATTGAGCCTAGACGATAATTTATTTCACCATTTATAATATACCCATTGGAAAGTCCTTATTTTTACCTGGATATAGCCAATCTCCCTGAGGAAGCTTGGCTCTTATTTCAACAGTTCCGTAGGTAAACGAGAACGCTTTTGAGGTTACCCTGCCGCTTACTATGGGCGGTAGAATGTCAGCTCCGGAGGCCTGTCTCCTACAAGTGTCTGCTGATGACGTACAACTGGAAAGATTTCATTCAGGTTACGTATTTTTCTGGTGAACATATAAAAGAAGGAGGGGCTAAGTCCAATGGTTTGACCAGTGGAATATAAATCCGATGCCCGCAAGTTCCAGCCCCGGCATGTATTAACGAATTTTTCGGAATTCTCGCACATTTACTAATCTAAATTATGTATAGTGTTACTATCGGCTGACGTTGAAGGAAAACATCGTGAGGAAACCTGAACTTGAGAAATGTTCTTGTAGTACTACCGTATGTGGGAAAATATGAAACTATGGATTTCTCGAAACTTGAAATCGCCAACACTTTGTGTGCTGGCTTGGCGATTATGCCCATACGTTCCTTCGGGAACAGGACTATGGTTCTGCAGTGGGTCTCGTACAGGCTAAGGATGATGATGACCGCACTACCACTTAACAAGTGGCGATTTAAAAATGAAACGATGATGGCTGAGTGGTTATCTTGTTCGTACACCGCTTCGAACGACATAGGTTCAAATCCTTGTGGTAAAGCGGAGCGTTCGGTAAAACACAGCATCGTAATGGTGGCAGGGTTTTTGTAAGCTTGCCTGGATAGCTACCATCCTCAAGATAAAAAATTTATCACTATCCACCTATGGGTGCTTTCCAGCAGGCCCACTCGAGAGTTAGTCCCTCTGGGCTTAGTGTGCTTGCCATATTAGATCACATCGTTATTTAACATATGGTGAGATTGTGGTCAGGGGCTGACTGTCAAAATCAACTATGAAAAAATCTGGAGGGATTTTCGACAAATGATTTACACCTCTACTATATACGCTGGTTAGACGTGTTCCGGTAATTGCCCTGTCAAAATGATATACAAAGTAAATGCCTTGAATATTGCCTTGTACAGAGTTGTTTAGAGATTTTCTTACCGAACCTCATGTTTTACATTTTACACTTCCATCAGGTAAGTCCACAGATATAAGAACTCACACCCACGATGTTTGTCTACGTGAAAATCGTCATAAAATTATTTGAGTGACTAACTGACATAGACCTGCAACCAAACAATAGCAGTACCGTATCTATCTTCATATTCTTGATTGGTAAAAAAATATATTTATGACCAAAAATATACCACGGATAAAATTGAAGAATATAATTGAAAAATATGAAAACATCAAAAGTTACTTCCATGAGAAAATGTAAAATATATACCTAATTATATAAACTCATTTACCCACTAAACAAATCAAGAGTACCGGAGTATATAGACTCGTTGGTAAAGCCGGGTAGAGTTTGCTGCAACGTCGGCTTGATGTGTAGGTAACCGCCTGCAGTGTACACAGTCGGGTCTGCTAGTCGCTGGTACGAAACGAATGGGAATTCCTGGTGACAAAAGACAGTAGAACCAGATTTTTTTTTATATGTCTTAAGGAGTATGTGATAATTGTGACAACCACATGCCAAATATTTCAACACCTATAATATTTATATACTTAGGTGTATTGCGTTCCGAATAAGGTAGTGTAAAGTATTTGTATCCGAATAGATTACTATCATCATGTTGAGCACAACGGAGCTAAAGAAGTTATCACTTCAAAAAGAAAAATAAAACATTTTCGTTGCAACTCAACTCTATGGTATACTAAACAAAATGAATAAATGCTGGTACAGAAGTCAAGACTTTTTATGTACAAATTAATTATTATACCTCTAGAAGCCTCTATAGAAGGTAAATTTTTTAAAGAAACAATGAAACTAACTGATACAGAATTTCTTAACGTCACTATCAAAACCCTTGATCAGCAAATTTCGAATGTCAATTCTATATTATTTTAAATTAGGTCATCGCAGTTTTTGGCAGGATCTTGAAATGTCCTGTAGTAGATGTTATATTTTATTCATAATCTTTTGTTATTTGGCTCTGTATTTTGTAGTACAATTTGGTGGTGTTTTCCGAAATATAGTTCGGTTATCATGCATACGTGAAGTGGATAGAAAATAATACCACGGAGCATGTATTCTGAGATGCCATAAAGTGTATAGCGATGTCATAAAATCTCCCTGGAAAGTTTTTACAAGGCGGCCGCCATCTTGTTAGAACATAGAAATTATCACAAGACGCTAATATCATTACCTACTCGACAATGGAAATGATAATATGGAAGATCGGTTGCCAAAATTTAAATTAAAAATAAACCAATTAGGTCATCGGTAAGGTGACAGAGACTTTTTAATATTTTTTAGCTTTATTAAGAACACAAAAATATGTGTTTATAATCCCATGTCAACAGCACATTTATCAGCAGTTTACTGGTAAAGGTCTGCTATAGGTTATCTGTAATTATTTATGTGATCGGAGCTCGTTAATATACTTTAATTTGCTCACTGCAACAAATATCTATTATTGTAAAATAAAATAATTTAAAGGTATTTAGCTCCATTTTGTATGAATACAATATTCGATCACACCCTTAGTTAAAATCAGACGTGGTCATGTCTAAACTGTAGTTTGCGAACACAAAAAAATATATTGATGAATATTAATTATAAAACGATACGAACCCAAGTCTAAATTAAATAATTAAACGGAACAAGTTTTCGAAGGTCGTCACATTTTATCATATCTGTTTCGGAAGATGTTTCGCGCACTATGTATATTTTTTATAATAAAATCTTTTATAAATATTACAACTCCTCATTCTTACAAGGAAAATAATTGTAGGTATTAAAATATTAAAAATATTCGAGGCACTCATAAGGACTGCCGACAGAAGTGAATACTTAAAACAATGGAACTTAAACTCTATGAATTTTTCAATTAATTATAATATGCATTATTTAAGTTTCATAATATTTAAATTGAAATTATTATTATTAGTCTCTCTTTGACATCTATTGGCACTCTGAATAATAACCATATACCTTTTTATACCGTTTGTTAATTCATCAAACATAATATGGCCCGCATAATCTCAATTCAAAATATCTATATTTTTTTTTCTTCGAACTGACTACGCTATTGACCAAGCAAGGTCTTAACAGCTTCACCGGACTACTAAGGCGAGCGCTTAAGGCACTCAGCCGATTTTATTTTGACAACTAGCTCAATGGTGCGCGGCACACCTCGGCTTTGGCTGTTGCCTGATACATGTAATTCGCGACGTATGTGAGCTAACCTAAGCTAAGCTAACTATTCATACATATATGAGTTGTTGAAACATATATGTGTACCAAGCATACATAACTCAATAACTCTTATATATATTTCGTATCGGATATTATTCTAAACTATTTCAGTTTGATAAGGGAAAAAAGATAAGACCCTTCCACTTGCATGTGTAAGCGTGTATGGGTGCACGTGTGTGGAGGTGATATGTGTAATGTTGTCGCGGGGGGGGGGGGGGGGGGGGGGGGGGGGGGGGGGGGGGGGGGGGGGGGGGGGGGGGGGAAAGTGATGTAAGATTTTGTGTCACTGTGTCGCGCGAAATATCTATATTAGATGTACAAAAGCTCTTATAACCATCGCTAGTTTGATGCAAGCCTCGGTCACGCTTACTAGCATTTCATGATGTGAAATTATAAATTTATCTCCTGCCAAAAAATACCGGTTAGCGCATCTAAATAAGTTTTCACTTCAAAAATATAGTATTCGTTGCTCAAAGAACGCGGAATTCATTTTCCATAATATCTAAAGGAGGCCACTGATATATGAGAAGTGTTTTGGTATTATTTAGATACTTAGAGGATGCACACGAAAATTACGTCACACAAACATGAGTTTCCATTGTTTTGTTTGATTCAGTGATACGTGACAAAGAAAATAAATATATGTTAATGCACTGATCTATAAAATGCAACCAAACGAAATGTGGAACGACGATCTGTGGAGCTTGCTTTTATAGTTAAATTACAGCCGCCACTATTAAGAATACAATAATTAATATACATATATCCACCAATCTCATACTTATTATATTAAGACAAACTATAATTAAATACATCTGTATATCTGTACAGTAACAATAAATAAAGCCTAAATTTAAAAAAAATGTAAGTCTTTCGGAACGTCTGGCAGGTTTGATACATTGAAATTATTTTGTACAAGTAATAATATACATAAAAGGATAATTAACGTCAGGAAATGAATATGGCATAGCCAAAAATAAAATATTAAGATTTTTTTCAGAAAATAATGATTGTTTATTCAATAAACATTTATATTCATTAAATACAAAATTCAAAATCATATAGCAGGGCGACACGTCGTCACGCCAACAATCGGTCTAACCCGCCGCTATAGGATTTTCATATAAAAAAATCTCAGTCGTGAACACAATATCGTCTATGTAAATTATAAATAACAAGCCTCTGCCCATGACTTCGTTCGCGTGGAATAGTTACTTTGGGCTAACGCTAACACGCAGCGGTAGCTCTCAAGGGTGAAAAAACCCCGATTTTTAAATATTCTTCACCTGTGCTCAGCTCCTATTGGTATTAGCGTGATGATATATATAACCATTCTCGATGAATGAGCTATATAACACTGAAAGAATTATTCAAATCGGACCAGTAGCTGCTGAGATAATCCCTTACAACCTCACAAACTCACAAACTTTACCTCTTTATAATCTATACTAATATTATAAAGAGGTAAAGTTTGTGAGTTTGTGACGTTGTGGCGTTGTAAGGAGTAATCTCAGGAACTACTGGTCCGATTTGAATAATTCTTTCAGTGTTATATAGCTCATTCATCGAGAATAGTTATAGGCTATATATCATCACGCTAATGCCAATAGGAGCTGAGCACAGATGAAAAATTGTTTCAAAATAGAGATGTTTTTTTCTTTTTGAGAGCTTCTGCTGTGTGTCAGCGTTAGCCCAGAGTAGTAACTATTACTACGCGGACGAAATCGCGGGCAGGGACTATAATCTATATACTAATATTATAAAGAAGTAAAGTTTGTGAGTTTGTGACGTTGTAGGGGGTAATCTCAAGAACTACTAATCCGATTTTGAAAATTCTTTTACCAATAGAAAGCCACGTTATTTGTGAGTGTCATAAGCTATATATCATCACGCTAAAGGCAATAGGAGCGGAGCTAAAATGAAAAATGTTTTAAAATCGGGGCCTTTTTTTCCTTTTGAGAGCTTCCGCTGCGTCTTAGCCCAAAATAACTATTCCACGCGTGCGAAGTCGCGGGCAGAAGTTATTAACTAATTATATTATCTATAATCTGTACTAATATTATAAAGAGGTAAAGTTCGTGAGGTTGTAGGGGGTAATATCTGGGGAGTCGGAGAAAAATGGTCGAACGAAAACTTTTCTTACGAACGCTGCCTTAATTATGAGATATATATGATTGAGTTCTAGAGAAAAGTTGTAGCTTGATAATGCCTATTACCGCCCAACGAAGTGGGCACGGGTCGGCTAGTATTAAAAAAAAAAAAAAAAAAAAAAAAAAAAAAAAAAAAAAAAAAAAAGATAGGTCGCGAATTGAACTATTGTTTTTGGTTCTGCGTCGTTTATGGGTGGTTCTTTCTGGTGGATCTTGTTTTTCTTTTTGACCTTGGCTTACTCATTGACTCCGGACTTGTTTGTGCACCCGACTTGGCTTGTTTTTTGGATTTTTGTGGATTTTCTCTCTGTTTGGACTTTGGCGTTGTTTTTCGGACTGTCTCCTGTATCTTTGACTGACCTGGCTTGTTGAACGGACACTGTCCTTTTGCCTCTTGGCTTGCTGGTGACCCTGGGTCTCCGGTAGGCCATGAGTGCCAAGAGGATCACGAAGAAGCGCGTGAGCGTGGCGATGGACTCCGACACGGAGGTGGAGGAGCGGGCAGCTCCCAAGATGAGTACCGCGAGCAGGGGGACGGCGAGGCGGATCAGCCGCAACGTGGGTGGTCGCGGGGTTATGGGGGAGGCCGACGGGTCATTTGACCGGGCCTTAGCGGGTAGTGTGAGTGCGGCGGAGTCAATCACAGACTCCGCTACCGGCTCGGCCGCTGCCTCGGCTGCCGGCTCTAGGGCCAACTCCAGGGCTGGTGCAGCGACTAGCTCGGGGTCGGAGGCGGAGCCTCCTGTCGATGTGGACGCCCTTGACGCGTTCACGCTCAAGGCTCTGGCTGGGGTCAAGTTCTCTGCCATAATTGAGACTGTTAAGAAGTCTCGCAATATTTCGGGTCCTTGCATTAAGGTCCTGAAAGAAGCTGCCAGGACCCTAAAGGAGGTGGTCGAGACCCTGGCCGAGCGCACAGAGTCGGAGGAAACGCGCAAGCTCCAAAGGGAGACCAAGAACCTCCGCCGCCAGGTCGAAGACCTTAAGGCGGAGGTGCTGGCCTGGAAGCAGGAGGCAAATGCGAAAAAGCAGATGCCTCCCCCTCCGGCGCCAATTGTGGTGGAGTCTCCCGCCAATCAATGGGAGCAGACTCTCGCCGAGGCAGTCTCTCGGCTTGAGCGATCTCTCCAGACGTCGTTCAGCAATATGCTGAACGCACGTCTGGAGAGCCTAGCGAGTCGCCTCCCTCCGGAGGTGCCTGTTCGCCCCCCGCTGGCGGGGGATAAGAAGAAGGGTGGAGCAGGAGCTCCACCTGCGAGGCCGGCAGAGGTGCCCAAAGCCCCGATCGCCCCGTTGGGCATAAACTGGGCCGAACTACCGGTCCCGGCGGTGGCATCGTCGGAGGTGGAGTGGTCCAAGGTGCTGGGCCGGAAGAAGAGGGCGGCCCCTGCCATGGTGCCCAAGGCCGCAGTCGCTGTCGCAGCGCCCCCGAAGGCGCCGCCAAAGCCGCCCGGGCCGAAGCTGCCATCCGTCCCCCAGTCGGCCGCGGTCATCCTGACTCTGCAGGATGCCGCAGCCGGCAAAGGTGTCGGCTACAGGGAAGTGCTATTTAAGGCGCGCGAGCACGTGGCCTTACCCAACTTGGGAATAGAGGAAGTGCGGGTGAGGAATACCGCCACGGGTGCCCGCAAAATCGAGCTCCCGGGACAGACAAAGGAGAAGGCTGCCGAACTGGCCCGGGAGCTCGAAACAGTGCTGGCCAACGTCGCCACGGTTGTTGTCCCGACCAAAAAGGCGGACATCCGAATCGTCGGCCTGGACGATTCGGTGTCCGCCGACGAGATCCAGACGGTCGTGGCGGCGAAGGCCGGCTGTAAGATGGCCGACCTCAAGGTCGGCGAAATTAAAAGAAATTGGGGGGGCCTCGGAGCGGTCCACGTGACCCTCCCCGCGACGGCAGCCCGGGAGCTTGTCCAGGCAGGCAAGCTCCTAATCGGGTGGAGCGTAGTACGCGTCCTGCTGCTGGACGAGAAGCCCATGCGCTGTTATAAGTGCATGGGCTTGGGGCACACCCGCCCCATGTGCCCCTCCTCGTCCAACAGGGGGGACGGGTGCTACCGCTGCGGCGCGGCGGGCCATAAAACGGCCCAATGTAAGGCGGAGGTGGCCCGCTGCGCCGTATGCGCGGACGCGGGGAGGCCCTCGGGGCATGTGATGGGGAGCCGCACCTGCAGGCCCCCCACCACCAAGGGTAAGGACCTCCCCACAGCGGGAGTTACCCCAAAGGTGGTGGCCGCCAGGCGGGAGGAAGTTGATATGGACCAATAATGGATCGGCCCATATGCAACTTCCTCCAGGCGAACCTCAACCACTCCGCCGCTGCACAGGATCTCCTCGTGCAGTCAGTGGCGGAGTGGGGCATCGGGCTCGCGGTCGCCACGGAGCCCTACTTCGTTCCCTCCCAGCCGCAGTGGGCTGGGGATCGGAACGGCTCCGTGGCGATCGTGGCGAGTCGAGGTTCGTCCCTGGCGGCAAGGGAAAGAGGGGCCGGGTTCGTGACGGCCGTCTGGGGGGAGTACGCCATTGTGGGGGCGTACTTCTCCCCTAACAAGCCCCTGCGGGAGTTCGAGGCGTACCTCGGCTCCCTGCAGGGAGCTGTCAGACGGCTGTCGCCGCTCCCCGTGGTCCTCATGGGGGATTTAAATGCTAAATCGAGGACCTGGGGAGCGGCAGTCACGGACCTGAGGGGCATGGCCGTTGAGGAGTGGGCAGCCGTGTTGGGGCTGTCCCTCCTCAACCAGGGGAACGTTCCCACGTGCGTGCGATGGAACGGGGCGTCGGTGGTGGACGTCTCGTTCGCCACACCGTCCGTCGCACGCCGTGTCCGGGGGTGGAGAGTGCTGGAGGAGGTGGAGACCTTATCGGACCACCGATATATCAGGTTCGAGGTCTCCACCTCCCAAGCCAGAAATGGCACTCGCCCCCGGAGGGGCGCGAAGTTCCCCTGCTGGGCGATGAGCCGCCTCAACCGTGAATTAGCGGAAGAGGCGGCCATCGTCCAGGCCTGGGCCATGCCCCCCCCCACAGGGGCTGATGTCGACGCGTCCGCAGCCCGCCTCCGTACAGCCCTCACGGAGGTTTGCGACGCGTCGATGCCGCGGAGCGTACACCGCCCAGACAAACGGGCGGTGTACTGGTGGACGCCGGAGATTGCCGATCTCCGAGCGGCCTGCTCCGCGGCCCGGCGGCTGTTCGGGCGCAGCCGCCGGCGCCGGCATAGGGACCCGGAGGCGGAGGCCCGGCTGTATGGCAGCTATAGGGAGTGCAGGAAGACCCTGCAGGCTGCCATCAGCCGGGCGAAAGAAGCAGCGTGGGAGGAGCTGCTCCAGACGCTGGAGGGGGATCCTTGGGGGCGCCCGTACCGGATCGTGCGCAAGAAGCTGCGATCCTGGGCGCCCCCGGCGACGGAGACCCTCCGGCCGGAGGTGGTAGCGAGGGTCGTGGGAGAGCTATTCCCCGACCCTCCGATGCTACCGGCTCCTCCCATGCCTCCGCCTCGGGAGGTAGTCGAGGAGGTGCTCGACGGTCCTCCCCCTCCGATAACGGAGGAGGAGATGGGGAGGGCAGTCGAGCGCCTCCTCAGCCGGCGTAGAGCGCCTGGCCCTGATGGGGTCCCGGGTCGGGTGCTCGGCCTTGCTTTGGGCCAGCTAGGGGGGTGGCTTCGGGAGCTGTTCGACCGATGTCTTGCGGTCGGGCAGTACCCGAAGCCCTGGAAGCTTGGGCGGCTCTGCCTTATGGAGAAGGCAGGCCGCCCTCCGGACTGCGCGTCCGCGTATCGGCCCCTCGTCCTGCTGGACGACGCCGGGAAGGTGCTGGAGAGGATTATCTCCTCCCGGGTCGTCCAGCACCTAGAGGGCGTAGGGCCGAATCTGGCGGACGCGCAGTATGGCTTCCGGACAGGACGTTCCACGGTGGACGCCCTGTCCCTCCTTAAGTCGCTGTCTGCGGAGGCGACCTCCCAGGGGGAAAGGGTGTTGGCGGTGTCCCTTGACATCGCCAACGCCTTCAACACCCTGCCGCATGGCGTCATATGGGAGGCGCTCCGATATTTCGGAGTGCCCCCGTACCTGCGGCGGGTGTTGGAGGCATACCTCGAGGGTAGGGAGGTCGCCTACGTAGACGGCGACGGGCGTATGGTCCGGCGGGCCACAAGGAGGGGGGTTCCACAGGGGTCGGCCTTGGGGCCGCTCCTGTGGAACATGGGCTACGACTGGGTGCTCCGCGGCGTGCTCCCATATGGGGCACGCCTCATATGTTACGCGGATGACACCCTAGTCGTAGCCCGGGGGGGGGGGGAGTGGAGGGAGGTGGAGCGCCTGGCCACGATGGCCACAACCCTCGTGGTCAGGCGCATCAGGAGGTTGGGCCTCAGGGTGGCCCTCGAGAAGACCGAGGCCCTACTCTTCCATGGGCCTCGGCGGGGGCCACCACCTGGGGCCCACATTGTGGTGGAGGGCGCCCGGATCAGGGTGGGGACCCAGTTGAGGTATCTGGGCCTCACCCTGGACGGGCGCTGGCGGTTCGAGCCCCACTTTGCGGGGCTCGGACCGCGAATTGCTGGGGCGGCGGCGGCACTCGGCCGGTTGCTCCCTAACATAGGGGGGCCTGGTGCCGGGTGCCGCCGACTCTACATGGGAGTCGTGCGGGCGATGGCCGCCTACGGGGCACCGGTCTGGGCCGACGCCCTCGGTGCCGCCAACGTGCGTGCGCTGCGTAATGCGCAGCGCACGGTGGCACTGAGGGCGATCCGGGGGTACCGGACGGTGTCCTCTGCGGCGGCCTTTACGCTCGCCGGCTCCCTACCCTGGGAGCTGGAGGCAGGAGTTCTCGCCGCCGTGTACCAATTCACGGCGGCGAGAAAACGAAGGGGGGAGCCTCCGGCTCCCAGGGAAGTAGAGGCGGAGAGACGGCGTCTCAGAAGAGACGCCGTCGAAAGATGGCAGCAGGACCTGGCGGACGAGCGGTTCGGGCGGTTTACCGTAGACGCCGTCCGCCCGGTCCTGCGGGAGTGGATTGATAGGGAGTGGGGCTCTCTGACGTTCCGACTGGTGCAGGTACTCACCGGACACGGTTGTTTCGGGTGGTACCTGCACCGGATCGCGCGCAGGGAGCCAACCGCCGCCTGTCACGAGTGCGGCGCTGACGAAGATACCGCGCAGCACACTCTGTCTGAGTGTGCTGCGTGGGGGGAGCAGCGCCGCATTCTGGCGGCGGCGGTAGGACCTGACTTGTCGCTGCCGAGCGTGGTCTCGGCCATGCTCGGCAGCGAACAGGCGTGGCGAGCGATGTCCTCCTTCTGCGAGGACGTCATCTCGCAGAAGGAGGCGGCGGAGAGGGCCCGCGAGGCGGACCCGCTGAGTGGCCGTCTCCGCCAACGGAGGATTGGCAGGAGGAGGCGGCGCTTTGCTCAACTCCTCCTGCCACCGTAGCCGGACCTGAGGGGATGGGCCGGGGGGCCCATCTCCTCATTGCACAGGTCCGGCGGACGAGGGGGGGCAGCCGGCGTGTACCCGGTCTGTCCCTCTATAGGTAGGAGCCCGGCGGTCACCTTCCGCCGGGCGGACCGTGGGGGCGGCTCTACAAGGTTGATTAGCTTGAACGATCCCTTGCCGCCCCCACACAACGGTCTGTCGGTACACCGTGGGGTTTTAGTCCGTGCGAGTCGGACATAACCCACTCTCTCCCCCGGGAGGGTGGGTATCCATAAGGGATTTCCCCACGTTAAAAAAAAAAAAGTATTAGTATAGATTAGTACTGAATAGATTATTAAAGATTAGATAACCGTAAAAACGATATCACAGTTTTCTTTGCGGTTCCAGATATATCCTGATTTTTCATGGCAGCTTCATAGACATTTTTTGACAGTTTTTAAGTTCAATAAACTCAAGTAATAATGATAATAAATAATAGTATGCTTCCAATAAACAAAATAGGGCATTTAAAAGTAGAAGCCCCTAAGTCTATGAGGACTGATTTTCAGTGCAGTGTGCGTTGCCACGCCAGCAGTCGGTCTACCACGCCACAATAGATATTTTACATCAAAAATCTGCTCTATAAAAATGCATCAGAATATCCTTGACTATAGTTAAATACCTGCCTAGACTTACATAAACGTACCATTATCTCAGTCATTATAGGTTTCTTATTCTATTTGGAAGAGTTCGCTGCTGTATCAAAATTCAAGATCCAATTCTATTGAAATTAATGCAATCTCATTTGGACCTCCATGAAACTATCCCCTTTTCGGATAGAAAATATGTTTAAATTCAGTTTATAAACATTGAAGTTCTGAGGTAATAAACGTCACACAAAGATAAAAAACCGAATTAACAACTTCCTTTTTTTAAAGTATGTTAAAGACACTAAGAACTAAACTATGTGTCCCAATAAGCACGCAATTCAGTGTTCTACAGTCTTCCAACAACAATATAAATAAGATTACTTACAGGGTTATTAACTGGTATGAACTGCTCAGTCTGCCAGGCATTGTCGTTTAGTTCATCGAAATTATCTTCGAATAATATGTCACCAGCGCAAGCTCTACCGCCGCGTACCATGCTCAATGTGGGATTGCACGCGGATGTTGTCTCACGATCACGAGACTTATCTCCTGGTTCTGTAAATAAACGAATATATTCATCACCAAATGAATTGAAATTTATTGAAAAAACGAAACGGTAGCCTAAGAGCTATATTCCGTTACAGTCTTTAGTTGAGTGAGAAATATTGCTTTTTAATACATAAGTTAAGATATTCCTTATAACTAGAATACTATTTCTTTTACAAGTTTTCTTCTGTTTAAATCTGGTAACACAAAATACCACAATAAATTGTCGTCCATCTGGGAGTCTCATTAATTTTTTGGCCATGTTTTTACCTTCAACAGCATTGAATACCAGGTAATTGATATATCATTTTTCTAAATCACCAGTTACCTCTAAGATTTCACTGCGGTTTTAGTATTCCAGAAATTACCACTAGTAACTAAATTAAATAATTGAAATAAAATTTAACTTTCACAGAATTCACAATAGTCTATCCTAATACGACAGGAGGTCGTAAAGACCTCATTGTTATTTTAACATTAACTTGAATATAATTATAGTCAAACAGTGCGTGTCAAATTTTATCCAAATTTGCACACTGAGTATTGTCTCTTCAGTCGTGCATTATTAAACTGAAATACTCATATTTACTTATATCACAGGCATTACATTAATTCTGCTCTTCGTAATATGAGGTCGCTTCAATCTCCTATCGTAATGACAGTATAAAAAAATACAAACCTGGGACCGTATAGCTCAAGTCGTCTTTAATATAGCCTTCCTTATTGATAGACACGAATACGTAATAGTAGATCGTGTCTCCGGGATTCAGCTCGATGTTAGGATTTTCGTAAACCCACCTTCCGTTAGTCGGCTGCAACACTTCACCGGATAAGGTGCCAACATCGTTCTTCCCTATAGTTCGATTTAGATTCCCTTGGAACACGAAGATCCCTAAATTTGGGACATCTGCAAGGGCAACGATTTAAAATCATAAGCCGCTTTTTTTGCACAATTTAGTTTTTACCTAAGGACGTGTACGCTTTGTTATTAGAAAGGGCCGCCTCGCGCCATGCAAGAGTACGGAGACAGATAGAATTTAGGACGATTTTCAAAAGTACAAATTTTGTTTTATGTGTTTTAACTTTGTTTAAGATTGTTTAAAGAACTTTATTTAAGAATTTTTCATAGAAGAAGATTTAAGAACTTTATTTAAGATGGTGCTTTCAATTTCGTTACCGTGAAAGTATTTTTTATCACACAAACACTATATCTTTTATTTAAATTAATTATGATCAGATTTTTTTTTTTAAGTTATACTTCTTTAGGCGCGTTATGAAAAAATGATGAGAGTGAAATTTTAAGATGCGCGCGCATCTGTGACACAAAATTAACAGTATGAAGCTGTCTGCTTAACCGCTCATTAAGTCTCGAAAAAAAAGCTACCAACAAAATAGAAATTGAACCTCGATATTAGTCGCGCATGTTTTTTTTTTTTCTACAAACGTAGATTAAGGCGAATGATAAAATTTTTGAACAGATTGTTATCTTGTTACGCCAAAGAAGTATAACTTCTAACGCGTGTACATAAGTACACACACACTTTTTTTTTATGTAGTTGTGTTATCGTTCCTTGACCACTACAATGTAGCCAGTGTTAAAATCCATAATTACTGTTTAACTCCTATATAAAAGCGTAAGGTATATAGCCCAAATTATATTTTGAAACTTGAAATCTCATAAAAATCGGTTTCATCGTTTCAAAGCTTAGTCTGTAAAAACAACGGACGTATTTTATTTATACATATAGATTTACGTTCATTTCATGCATAACCACGAGACTGTCTCTCGGACGTACAGGATACCTTAAAAGAAAATTGCGTAAAAAGTTCAGTCCTCTGACATCTAAAAAAAATAAACCCTTACTTCCGCGGTTTTTAATTATGTGATTGCTTTGAGCCTTATATGCTTTATTATATTTATAAGTAAATCGTGAAACTGATTTCAAAATCAACACATGTTCTCATACTTTAATATGGAAATTATTTTATTGAATACGTTTCTATAAATTGATTAGATTTAGTTATTACTCATATGTCGTTCTAACTTCCGAAAGATGACGTAGATTCATTCTAAATTCCCAGGTATTTACATACGAATAAATTATAGATGCGAGGCGCTATAAACGCTGTTTCTCTGGTTTTATTAGCGTGAAGCTTATTAGAGAAATATAACGAAATTAAAAACAAAAGAAAACTATTTTGACCTTATAAATCAGTGTTTGAGAAGTCATAGCTTATAATTAATTTAAGTAAATTCTTTATAAGTGTTAATAGATTATATTACACTGCTTTAGTTGATAGCATTTAGCATTCATTATTTCTAAATTTCCTAATAATTACAGTTAAAATATATCATTGTTTGTATTTTGAATGTAAATATTGTTAAAAAAGAAACCTGTTTACCGATGACCAATCGTGCCAACGGGGAAGAACATATCGAACGGTTGGTATTGAAAAAATGATTTTTCCATTTATACACACGATACGTCAAATCAAATTAGTCAAATTAGTGCACTGGAAACTATTATTTTTGGATTGACTAAATATTTAAGATTTTATATCTACACTCGCGTCTGCCCGCGACTTCGTCCACGTGGAATAGTTACTTTGGGCTAACGCTAACATGCAGCGGAAGCTACCAAAAGGAAAAAAACTCGATTTTGAAACATAGTTCATTGGTGCTCCGCTCCTATTATAGTGTGATAATACAAAGGCTTCCTCGATAAATGAGCTATTTAACACTGAAAGAATGTTTCAAATCGGACGAGTAGTTCCTGAGATTAGCGCGTTCAAGCAAAGAAACTTTTCAGCTTTATAATATAGACTAGTATAGATATATAAATCGGCAGATGGAATAATATTAAAAACGTCGCCCTCCTCTGTTGCTTAACCGAATATATTTCTCTTTTGTCTTGTCTTTTCCTTTTTAGTTTAAAAAAATATTTTCCTTAATATTAAACGTGAAATATTAATGAGTTATAGTTGAATTTCGACCACTAGACGACCACTGATCTGTTTAAAACTGATTGTATAGGTCAACACTTGATCATTGTTTCGGCACATAACAGGTCAATTTTATTATAAGTTATCTGTATTAAGAAACTCGAATAGGTTTTTGTTTTAAAGTTTCGATACTACACAGTAATAGATTCGTTACAGATTAAGTAAAACTATAGAGAACGACAATACTTTCACACACTCGTACTGAAGTAAAACATAAGCCTTTGTTATTGTATACATTAATTTTACGTACGTATTATTTAAAAACATGTTCTCTTTCTACATAAACGAAGTCGCGAGTTAAAGTTAGCGTTAGCCCAAAGTAATGATTCACCCCGGACGAAGTGGCCGGCAGAAGCTAGTAGATAATAAATTCGGTCTGTTAGTTCGTTTAATTAGTAATATGACACGACCTAAAGGTCAAGGTCTTCTGTGTGTAAGCTACATACTTACCAGGTATAGATGCTTTAAATCCTTTTGGCTTAAACACTTCTATTTTTACATCGGGCACTTTACTCTGGCACGCGGATAATTTTAATAAAACCACCAATGTTAACAGACGTGCTAACCTGTTAGTTGCCATTTTGATACTGGTTAAAGAGTTAACATTATATGCGAAACATAAGAATCAGGTTTTGATGTGTATTACATGACTCATTTGAACATATCACTTGGAAGTAGTCGCAGTTTTGATAATGAAGTTTGGAGGAAAATTAATACTGTATTGTTGTGTTAGTGTTGTGCGGTACGTCAAGATATTGAGCGGGAATTAAGTTAGGTTATTTTTATTACTAACCTTCCGGCCCGGTTTCACATGGGTGTTGCGTACTAATGTATGGCTATAAGTGTTTGAATTATTTAAATCCATCTCTCGGGACTTTGGCACTTAGTTAATCAGTCATAGAAGCTAGACTATATAAGAGAATATTTATATAAATAACTTTTTATTTTGATCTTTGATATAATCCATATTATAATGAAAACATCAGAAGTTCCAACTGTACGCCTATGTTACTAGATATCGTGTGGTGTTCTATCTATCTATCGTCTATTCTACTCTATTATTATGAATATATCATTATAATTCTGTTTGTATGTCCTGACATAAGTATTATATTAAATCCTGATTTAATATAATATTTAAAAGATCTCATTACTTATTTATACATGTTGCTATTTATTATTAGCTTTCTAGACAGTCCTAAAAAATTGTCGGCAATAGTTTGGGTAACAAAAATAGTCTAAAAAATCAATCTATATTTATATACATTCCGAAATATACATCTACACATATAATAAGAGTGTAAATATAATGCGTCTGTACTTTTAAGATTTCTGTAAAAAAAATTGTTTCCGGTGACTAAGAATAAGTCATAAAATACAATTCAATCAATTTTAGAAACGTCTCTTTGTATAAACACACATCACTTCTAAAATATTGCGTTCATGATAAAAACTATCTAAGAAAATCATAAAGCATATCTTCGACTAACATTTAGTCTTTGTTTCATTAAAATCGGTTCACTCTATCAAAAGTCATTGTACTTTTAATGACGACGCGACTTAAGTACGAGAGAATAGTATATAAGTAAATGGACTTAATACGTTCAGACGACTTTTTTTTTAACTTTATTATTGTCAACCAATCTTTTAGAATATTACTGCCATTGTCGAGTAGTTAATCTTATTATAAGTTAGTGTCGTGCGATCATTTCAATGTCAATGTTCCAACAAGATGGTGGCTCCCTTATTACAACTTTCCAGGGAAGTTTTGTGGCTTCTCAGAATTCATACTCCGTGGTATTATTTTCCATTCATTTCACTATGCACAATAAACAAACTATATTACATAAAACGCCACCAATTTTATACAATATAGAGTCAAGTAACACAAGATTATGAATAAAATATAAAATCCACTACATGACAGACTAAAATTCCGCCAAAATCTCAAACAGATGACTTTATTAATCGATGTTTTTTTATATAAGGTTTGAAGCAGACGAAGTTGCAGGCACAGGTATTTATTAATAACTAGCCGGCCCGGCAGACGTTCTCCCGCCCTGATTATAAAAAAATCCTTGACAAATTATATACCAAAACCTTCCTCGTGAATCCCTATATCCACTGGTGAAACCCGCATGAAAATTCGTTCAGTAGTTTTTTGAGTTTATCGCGAACAGACAGACAGACACGGTAGGGGACTTTGTTTTATACTATGTAATGATAATGATACTCTTAAAAATCATATAATATGAGAAAAAGTAATTTATTGAAATAATTATTGTGCTCTAACTGCGTGCGGGCAGAGCTTATCAAAGAATATATATAAACAATGCAACATGTCACTGATAAGAGATAGCAGACGAGGTCACGGGGTCAACAGGTTCTTGAGTAAAGGCGGTATTGTGGAAAACTTATTCAGGGGCATCCCCTCAACTTCCTGGAAGACGGAACGACGACTTAACATTTGATAACTGGTTGTGACGGACAAAAATTAAAGTCAAGTTCCGGGACTAGAAGTGTAAGTGCTTTTTTGCTGACTACTCCTATTAATAAAGTATATGTATTTTATCTTCTATTTTAACTTTTTAATAATATTCTAATACCAGTGACTGGCCCTGGCTTCGCACGAGTGTACTGAGGATGTAAATAAAACTAGTATCTAAACTCTTTATAACGTCGTTCGTTGTAACAAAAACCTCTCTATAACGTAGAAATTAGTTAAGTTTGGATGGTTTACCACAAAACCATTTATTCATTCTCTTATAACGAAAAAATGCACGATCCCTTGAAAATCGTCATTAACAGTTTACATCACATTCTCCCTAACATCATCTGTCTCACTTACTCACATTTTAATATGAAGATGTTTTAATCCCAATACTTCGCTTTTTCATATAATTAAACGTTTTGTTTTATACAAACCTTAATTGGAGAACCAAACACAATATATGAATTCGTCAAATCCGTTGCAACCGTTCTGAAGGAATTCGCTTGCATAAATTCGACGAATTTCGTATAAAGCAGGTCTGTTAAATATGGGAGCTGATTACACGAATAAGGCGCGCGGCATCATGTGTCACTAGCATAGGCATTCACTATTCAACCTTTCTCGATAATGCTCAGCTCTGGTCAGGCGGTCAACCCGCCTTTTTCCCTGATACACGGCTCGAACGCAGTATTACTTCATTCTCGCTTATCATATTTCTTGATATGTACCGTTTCTTGTGTGGTGATTGTTCAACTCCTGAGTATTGTAAAGTTATGCTAGATAACTTTTCTCAATAAATCTTGATTAATATTACAAATATTAATGTATATTTGGTACCCTTTCATGCTCACTCTACCGTTCATGATGAGATTTTACATACCCTTTGGCAAGAGTAAAGAAAAGGGCATAGGGTACCATTCATCCAGAATAATAGTGCTCTATTCCTCAGGGATAAGACTAATTTATTATAACAAGAGCGTAATCGTAGGAAAATCTAGTAGACTATAAAATACAAATATGGTATTATTCAGATTATGAGTTTTAAAATTTTAAAAATCTCTTTTGGCTGGCTTATTAATCTTTATATACAAATTACTTCTGTACGTATGTATGTCACTGAACTCCTCCTAAACGGTTAGACCGATTTTGATGAAATATCGTGTGCGTGTTCGAGTGGATCCGAGAATGGTTTAGATTTACAATTGGAACCGGTAGGTGGCGCTGCAGTTGACTTTTAGGATTTTTTTAAAGTATCAAGGTAGGACAACGTCCGCTCGACCCGCTTGTATTATTATTTAGAATTTAAACTATGGAATTAGGAAAGTTATGTTAACATATAATTCCTAAGTGTGGCGTTACATTCCAAAATTAGGTAAATCCAATTTCAATCATTGATATAACATGTTCAATTTTTTTAAGATTTCAGTTTTCATACACCGAGAACGAGGTTCAAATTTTGGCGTACACAAGGTTTTTAGTTTTTTTTTATCATCTCCATATTTTAAACTCGCCAGTGTACAAATCAAAAGTGCAATAAAGAATTCATTCATTCATTCATTGCATATTTTACATGCACACAATTTTAAGATCTTGAAAAATAACGTAAAATATTTGGGAAGGCTGAATCGTAGGTGAATGGTGAAGAAAACAACGAGAGGAAACTTAAATAAATTGAGATATATACTTATAGAATTATCGAAAAAGAAAATACAAAATATTTGTCAACATTTAAAATCGCCGATCCCTTTCCTCAGCCATTGCTTACTGGTGAAACCCTTACAATTTATATAGTTGTCAAGATATAAACATATTACTAAAGCAAATTACATACTAAGGTACTTTTAGGAAGATGAAACCACAAACGATATATCGATACTGATGTATCGATTACGAGTAATTGTTAAAATACTTATAAATGTTACATTTCTTTTCTTTAGTTAACATTATTCGTGTACCAGTAAAAGGAATTATAATATTAATAAGGAAATACGCCATAAATTTCAAACATTTATTTGTTGTATGCAGATTACATTACATAGGTCAAATAACTTTATTTTGGAATTGTGCATGTTAAGTATAAAATTGGAAAAAAAAGATGATGCTTGAGTAGACAATTATGGACGCCAAAGATCTGTAACAAAAGAACATTCATATAATTGCAATCTATATCAATAATCATGTAAAAACGAAGCATTACATTTAGCAGTATTAAATAAACTTAATTATGGGTAAGCCTCATGGTACAGTTGTCAGAGGAAAAGCCAGACACGATTCGTTTGAAGAATTTGTATCAGAAATTTGGTGACTATAGTTAAAGCTAACCATAGTCTAGAATCAAAACAACATTGTGTGGATTTATGAAAACACGATGCAAGTGAAACTTTTTTTGCAAAACGTTGAAATTGAAAATTTTTGAAAAATTTAAGGTTTTAAAATCGTGTTTTTAATCTTAACTTAATAATTCGACAATTGGAATGATGATGGGAAATCAAAAGTGGACAAGATACCCAAATATAAAAGAATCCATAGTAGATACAATTGTAAGAGCCTCGGCATCATCACCAGCTACTCCAACGTAATGATGTGACTCTGGTACACGGACACGCATCGCAGCGTCGGGGATTATTGTAGGTGCTTAGGCATTTTTGACGGGGTCACCAAATGTAGGAATCTCGGCACTATCACTTCGGGGGTCACCAAATATAGGAGCCTTGGGCTAACTATTGTAGGAGTCTACACTGGCTTGGAAAGCGTAACAATAAGACTTGAAGCGCGTAAAATTGATTGTTTATTTCTAACTCCATATATGGTATTTATACACAAGCGATCGTTCAATTGTTTGAACGACATGTTCAAATATTCAAACGTTTCAGCTAGTCTACCAAAGAGGATAACTTTCTCGGTAGCTAAACAATCATTTAGATGATACACATATTGGCCTTGACTGCTCTGTCGAGCGCCTTACATTTTACTCATACGCCGCGGCCGGCTGTAATGCGACATGCGATAGATGGACGAAAAAAAATGAGGCGATGGAAAAAAGTTTCACTGTAAAAACCTTGAAGTTTCCTCTTATATAAAAAAAAACAAGCTTGAAGAATCAGTCCAGAGTTAGATTGCAAAATTGTTACATTACATTATTTTTTTCCGCGAATTATTTATTCATATGTTCCTGTGTCGTATGTCTGTGACATTCCAATTTATACTTTAAGAGTGGTAACCTGTCTTATATCAGATAATACGTTTTCTTCTGTTTACACATTTACAAAACTTTTGTAAACTTCGTAACTGCTCGAGATTCGGAGAGAATTAGTAAACCGTTTTACGAAAACCTTCGAAGATCTTGCAAAGTATATTGTGTTAAATCTCAACGCATTCAACAACTTTATAAATTACTGCGACCTACAACTTATCCTTATGCGATTTTGATAGAATATTAAGGAAGGTATCTAGTATCAAATTTCGGTCACCTTTCCATTCCGATATCTGATATATTCAAATTTGAAAAAGAAAGTAAAATAAACCATATAGTTGCATTCGATTTTAGTTTAAGACTATAGCCAAGTATGGACCCAAGGATTCTTAAAGACCACGTAGACCAGATGCTAATGCGAATAATATATAGTAAACATTCCATTACAATCAGTAATCTAAAGGTGATTATTTATGTAATATGAAAACAAAAAATAACATTAAATAATGTAATTATCAAGCCATTCTTTTTATAAAGGTCGTGATAGGAGTGGACAAGTGTTCAGATTCAGTTATTTGTCTACTGTATGAGAATTCAAAAGTATTTTTTTCCATAATATTTGGGAATAATACACATGTCAAAATTTTCATACTAAAGTACAAGTATTTGCTTGTTAGAAACATAAAATAGTTAATTAAGTAGAATCTGATAGGATCGCGAGTGCTTTGTGGTAACTAGTACATTCTTCACATTTTTTTCTCGCACTGACTATGCGATTGGCCTAGCAAGGCCTTAACAGCTTCACCGGATTACCTCACCACATTATTTAGAGTACAGGTAGTAGAAGTAACTCGGTAAATCATATTATTTTTGTAGAAAAGTCTTAGCAGTTGCAATCATTTGAAGTAATTATGCTCCAAAAATAGCATGTTCAGACGTCGCGTCCGTCGAAGCACTAGTAAACCAGAATTCTACCATGAGGTGTGTGTGTGTGTGTGTGTGCGTGTGCGTGTGCGTGTGTGTGTATGTGTGCGTGTGTGTGAGTGAGTGAGTTTTAATAAAGGTAGAGATTACAAAGAATCTGTATTAGTGTGGTGAAATTTTTATACTATGCCTAATTAATCTACTATACTCAAGCTAAAAATTTATCGTGAACCATCATCCAAGTATGCTCCGGTAACATGATCACAGTCTTTCAAGGCTTAACGCAGTGGCCGATAAAAAGGGGCTAACAGGCCGCATACGGCTCTTTCAAAAAATTTTTAGTCTAGTCACAGAATATTATTTTCTAACTTGTAAGAGACGAGCTGTTTTGAAACACAAGCCTACAGAAAAGTGGTACATTTTTAGAAATCAAAAAATAAGCTGGAGAGTGTAGTTTCAATCCTAATTATTTCGAAAAATGTCTCTGCTAAAGAAAAGCTTAAGTTTTAAAAAGGGGCTCTTTGAATAAGCTTCGTTTCTGTATTGTTTATATTTAGCGCTTTTGGATGACGAGTTTTCCGACTACTGGCTTAGCATGTAACAGTTTTAAGTCACTTCGCCACTTATAAGCCAAGATTGTGATCAAACGCTAATGAAAATGAGAGACAATTAAATTTCAGCTTTGAAACACTAACCCGTCGACTGACAACTGCGAAACATTGTTTGTCTACATTCTGTTTTCATATTTATTCTGTTTATATGTGGATGACTAAATACAAAAGAGCTACAATCTCAAATTACATTTTTTTTTTGCAGAAACGTCATTTAAGGTTTTTAAAAATTATTTTTTGTCTGTTGCTGTGTTATCTTACATTGGTATTAAACATGTCCGGTATGGTTAGAAGCGTATTTTAAACTGCTCTTAATGTTATATTATATTATATTTGGCCTATCTAATGATGATAATATGAAGATGCAAAAGGGAACTAATATCATTTTTAGATTAAAATGTGAGATCAATGTGCGTCTATTTTAAATATGCAAATGTAAACGATTAACGGTGCATTTTTGAAATAAAAACGATTTTGTTATTTCTGTATTTATGACCCTTTTGTATTTATACGATGTGTTAGTGTTGTTCATAGTTTCAATGCTTTTTTGTGGATGCATTGTCCCGGAATACAGATTAGTGCTTAGCGATATTAACTTGACGGCAGTAGATTATCAAGTTGCCATTAGAAAACGATGTTTGTTGTAGAGCATTAATTGTGTTAACAGAAAATATAACTCAATGTTCGCGTCTTAGTGATAAGTTATAGTGAATGTTGTTTTGGAGACAAATTCTTAAATATCAATGTTATATGAATACCTATTTCATATAGATTAACAATCAAGTTACCTGCTAAAGTGCGAAGACTCTGACGTAATCTACTTGCAGTGCGCTTGTATCATCGTACCAAGTTGGTAACCATTGGTTTTGCGCTTCCCAGAAGTTCAGCATCGCTTTCGTTGCACTGTTCTTCCAGGGCTTATCGACAATATCGTCGGAGAAATCGTTCACTCCTCCGACGTTGATACCTAACGATATGTAGAACTGGGGAAGAAATTTAATTATTGAAGTGAAACTTTTTGTGGTATGGTAGGGAAAAATTTTCGTTACACGTCACGCGTTAAACGTAAAGTAGGTATTTATGTGTGTATGTGTAAGTATAAGTGTCTGTCAACATAAACCAGATCGAGTTTCTTGTCGGGTCTTCTCGATGACTGGGTTGTTTTCCGAACCGGTGGTAGTTTTGACGTTCATAAGTGCCTTCTTAGGGCCAAAATTGAATAAAGTGTATTTTGATCTTGTTTCTGTCTAGTACTATACCAAAATGAGTACGTGTATAGTTAAGTAGTTATATTACGGGACTTAGTATAGTTTATGAGCACTATAAATTCATACATAAACGCCAAAAAATTATCACTTCCTCCAAATGTACACACTGATACACTCAATGTTTTTTTATTAATGGGCAGTTCAAGCTTTTCTCTCAGCTTAATACCAAACAAACTGTATCTATATTGATGTGTTTTACACAAAAATGTGTGGTTTTTCGAAAAAAATCAATACCTATTGAATTACTTTTGTAATAATACAATGAGTACAGACTTTGTAAAAATATCTTACCATTTATCTGAATTTTAATGATTGCCCGATGGACGCAAATTATGTGCCCTAAAACTTAAACCTGGTCTATTTAATAAACTAGATGACCTGATCAGAAGCTGAATTCAAATTATGATAAGGTATTTGGTACTATGAGATAACGAGTCTGCCCAAAAACTTAATACAGAAACAGCGAAGTAACGTATAGATTAACAGAACACATGTACCATAAAATAAACTGAGGAGGTTGAGAAAAAAAAAACAAAATTAAAACGTGACACCATCTATGAGATATCTATAACAGTCGGTCCTACAGTTTTTGTCAACAAACTAATTTAAAGCGCCATCTGTTCGAAACTGATGAAACTTACAATGAATAGCAATAATGAGCATTGACAATAATTAAATTTGTAATTAAAAAATATTGAGACGATTACTCGAAATATAAATGATACTATCTCCCTTGGACAATATTATACATAAATAACAAAGTTTTATGAATGATTTTTATATATACAAGAAGATAGGCGAAAATAAACAGTTTAATGATTTTTGCTGTTCTGTTCGCCAAGAAACCTTTTTTTTTTTGTTTAGTAGTTATGTTGTCAATAGACGATTTGGAAAATAGTCATTTTCTTACATTATCATCATCAATATTATATGTACTTGAATAAATCGAAAGTTAATGCATACTAACGACGTTCGAAGCTGATGTAATAGAACGATAATTCTTATAAATTATATGGAGTGAAAAAGTCACAATAATATTGAGACAAAAAATAATAAATTATGGTGAAATATAGCTAGTATTTGGAACACTGAATGTATAAAACAGAATTTAACAATTCATGTGGTTATTAAAGATTACATTACCATATCGTCGAACGGTGCCATAGCAGTTCCTTTCTGCCAACGTTTCGCCGCGTCGAACATTATTTTGTTTGCTTCTGCATACCAGTCCTCCTCCGGTCGCACTTCCCCGTATATCTCCCCATCAACAGCCACGGTTATGCCGTCTGTTATAATAAACGTCACACTTTTGATATAGGTCGATATAGATATAGTTAGTGAAAACCGAACGTATAATAGTTAGGGGGCGAACATTAAAAGTAATATTAACCTGGTCTCCATTCCAAAGAGTAGTTATGAAAAGAATTGCTCCAACTGTCAAACCGCGTCTTTTCTTTCAAATGAGCCGATCTGTGAATGAAAAGAGTATAAAACCACAACAAAACCTCAGTATGGACTTAAGTGTTAGACTACCAATGAAACATTTGAAAGAAGATAACATGTGGCAGAGATGCGAATGTTAAGATAGATATAAGTTGTAACTAGAACGGATAAGACTAGGAATGAGTATAACAGAGTAAGTTCGAAAATAGTATCGAACTAAGGCGTAAAAGCGTAATAAACAAACTTGCTTTCGCATTTATAGTATCACTAGCCTCTACCCGTGACATGGTCCTCGTGGAATAGTTACTTTGGGCTAACGCTAATACGCAGCGGAAGCTCTCAAGAGGCAATACCCCGATTTTGAAACATTCTTCATTAGTGCTCCGCTCCTATTGATCTTAGCGTGATGATATATAACCTATAACCTTCCTCGATAAATGAGTTCCTGAGGTTACCCTCTACAACGTAACAAACTCGCAAACTTTACCTCTTTATAATATTAGTATAGATTAATAAGGATAGCTTAATCATTACCAGTTTTAAAGTAATAAAGTAATACCTATAGAATTTAAAGTGTTAATTTCTAAGGAATTTGAAACTGTACCTGCAGGGCTCGACGTCGCACATGATTGGTCCACCGTACAACTTCTTGGAGAACTCCAAATTCCCTTTGACGCAAGCGATGCGCATCAGTCCTGACGCGTATTTCTGGATTCCGTAAGTGTAGTCACGTGGTTCCAGTTGAATTTCTGGAAAAAAAATCAGATTTCAATTGATATGATTGTTATTAAAGGGGCTTACCTGGAGGTGTTCACAGATAAAATATAATTAAACAAACACGCACGCACGAAAAGGAATTCGCATGAAAATGTTCACGGCCCTACCCTCCAAGCTTGGCCTGTATCAGTCAATCAGCCACTTTTTTTATATATATCATAGGAGGCAAACGAACAGGTGGGTCACCTGATGTTAAGTGATGACCATCGTCCATAGACCTTAACAACACCAGTCGCAAGTGCGCGCCAGCCTGTGTTTGGGGGAAGAGGGGAGGGGAGGTGGGTATCCGGCGCTCTCACTGACCGAACGAAAAGCAATAATGCAAGCACCGTTACTTCACTTCGGATTTCTATAGGTCGGGTAGTAGTACCCCTTCCAGTCTGCCTCTCTATAGGTATAGGTACGGGCGAACCGTTGGGGCGGCCCTACAAGGTTGAGTAGCATTGTACGATCCCTTGCGGCCCCAACAATTACGGTATGTCGGTACACCGTGGGGTTTTAGTCCATGCGAGTCGGACATAACCCACCCTCTCCCCCGGAAGGGTGGCGTATCCATAAGGGATTTCCCCACGTTAAAAAAAAGGGTGTTAGTACCCCGGGCGAGCCGATCCATTGATGCTGACACCACTAATAGTTTCAGCGTGGCTCTACCACCTGCAAAAAGTTACCCGTAGTAAAAGGTATCAGTTACACTTTTATATACGTATATAGACATTTACAACAAAAAAAAGTTGTTGTATGTTATATAGCTTAAATTATGAATATTTTTTAAGAAAATGAGATGAATATATTATAGAAGTAGTATTTAAATACAGTATATTAACAATGTTAATAGTACACAAAATAGAGAAACTTTTAAAAACTGCGCGATTGTCACTACGTTCCACCAGAAAATAATGTACCATAGATTTCAACGTTTCTCTCTCTCCCTTTCCCTTCGTATATACTTCGAGTATATTTAGAATATACTGTCTCATTCTTTCACAGCCTAGAACCTATATGGTACATTCATAGTTATTTGTTTTTCGTTACACATATTCCTTCCATAAAACCCAATTCACACCATCTTGAAAAAAGTTTGACTTAAAAAATATTCGTCTTGTTTTAGAAATATTTTTAAAATAATATAAATACATACCAGGTATGAGCCAGTTTCCCTGGGGAGTTTTAGCGCGGATTTCAATACGTCCGTACTTGAAAGCGAACTTGTGTTTTGTCGTAAGTTTGGCGGTGATGACCGGCGGTAGGATTTGAGGACCGGAAGCCTCCCTACTGCACTGTTGGGTACCAACCAAACCTGTGCACCTGGACATTCAAATGTTGTACAATATAAAAATGTTGAGGTAGTCATAAGGACTGCAGACAGAAGTGAAAACTCAAAACTATGGACTATCTATGTTCTCCTTCGAATTTTTAAATTAATCATTGAATCAAATCAAAATTAGCTAAATTCAATTTTAATCGTTCACATAAAATGTTTATTTTTTTACATTTCCAGTATTTATATACCGATAACGAAGTTCAAATTTTGCCGTCCACAAGGTTTTTAGGTTATTTTTTGTGATCTTAATAATCGTAATTTATTTTCATCTCTAATATAAAAATATGAATGCATAACGAATTTAAAGCATTAAGTATTGTTGAATAGAATACCTGTCAGAAAGTGCCAGCGATTTTCTGACGAAATCCTGACCGAAATAGGCCTCAAGAGTAATTGGTCTAATGAAAAGCCTTCCATCAGTGACCCGTAAACATCTATCGTTCAAGTAATACATGTTGAAGGGGTAATCCTGTAACATAAACATATTACTTAGTTAATTTAACCAAGGCCTTTAGGAGAAGTCAATATTTAAGCAGATTCGGTTAAACTAAATGCCAGCAATCATGCTAAAAACATTTAAATTTCTAAAACAAGTATTGCAGAAGTTAAATTCAAATGTAAAAAGTGATACATAGAGAAATGTATAATTTTCAATATGGGAGTTTTTAACGGGATCCTAGGCCATGCTTTTATATTTTATTCCTAATCTTGTGTTATTTGACCCTAAATTGTGTAATATTGGAGGCATTTTACGTAACATAGTACGGTAGTTGCACTGGTGAAGTGGATGGGAAATAATCGTCCAGAGCCTGAATTCTGAGATGCCATAAAATCTCCCTGGAAAGTTCTAACAAAGGAGCCACCTACTTGTTAGAACATCGAAATTATTACAAGAAACTTGTAATATTACTTGACAATGGCAATAATAACTTAAAAGATTGTTTGCCAAAAATAAAACTAAAAAACATATTCAATGTTACAATACCCGTCCATAGAAAATTTGCGCATTATAAGTTCATCATCATCATTACCATCAGCTTGTAAGAGACCCACTGGATGGCCATAGGTCTTTTCTCGAAGGAACGTATGTGCATAATCACCACGCCAGCCCACATCATATTGGCGATTTCAAACTCTGAGAAATACACAGTTCTACGTTTTCCCAGATACAGTAGTACCACAAAAACATTTCTCAGGTTCAGGTTTCCTCACGATGTTTTCCTTCACCGTCAGCCGATAGTGTTACCAGTTTAAATTAGTAAATGTACGCGAATTTTGAAAAATTCGTTGCTTAATGCCAGGCTTAATTATATTCCATTCGTCAAACCTCCGGACCTCTATGACTTGCACGCATACATTATAAGAGTACATCTCAATATCACTTACAGGTTGTGTTGGAAATTTAACTTCAGGCGTCCATATCTTTCCTTTACCGATGGGTGAATTGAAGTTGTCTTCGAAAAGCAACTGTCCCTTACAAACAAAACCTGGTACTGACACTTTGGAAAGGGATAAGGTGCAAGGGTATCCAGGAGTGGGTGTAGTACTAATGTCCGCAGTTCCTCCATTTTCAGAGACGTATTCTGCAATATTACAAATAATGATCTCACTATTAGACTTGAATGAGGTATAATTAGTCGACTCTTTAATAATATGTTTTTACCACTGCTGTAATCTTTTAACGAATGTATTCCGTAAATACATTATGAAGAATTAAATGTACCGTAATTTAGTAAATTCTAGAAGATGTCAGACATATTTTGCTATTAATTTATTGGTAATGTGTACGTAAAGAAAGTATGGCGATGATTCAAATTCATAAAAATGCTTAAACTTTTTGGTTGACTATGAGAGTAAATATCTTGAGGAAACCGGAACTACTGAAGAATCATGCAGCGGGAATATAGTACTATAATTCTTAGTTGAAATAGCAATCGTAGAATAGAATTACTTTAATGATAGTATCTTCCATCAGGAAGAGGCCTTTGATATGTTATTTACAGTTGGTGTTACTACTAATTAATGACTTACGTAATTAAGATAGCACTAAGTGACCTAACGCAATTAAATGTTATGTGTATTGAAATGTATATTATGCACATAATAATATATACTTTGATAAAGTGTTGTACTTGGCAGGTAAATCAGATATCTGTGAGCAACAAGAACTTTACAGTTTATATTATTTTGGACTTTCTTTGGTTTATTCTTGCGTAAGCTAAAAAACCTTTACGTACTGACTATTAAGTTATTTGACTCGAAATAGGACTTTAAGAACAAGATGAAAAAAGTCCAATAATTACTGTTAGTCTATTAATTACTTCTAATATTTCAGCGTGGTATAACCGTATAATATATGTTTAAGTTATAAGTTGTGTTATATTTTTAGCCTTTAACATTAAATACCAGCTCAATAGCACAATAATGAAGGAGAATGAAAAAGTAAATAACTAATGAAATCATTCTTACATAGAGATTTTTTTTATTTATAAGAAAAAATATCAATATATTATAAATTTATGTCTTGAGTTTTTGGCTGTATCGTAGTGCATTGTATATTTTATTCATAATCTTGTGTTATTTGACTCTACTTTTTGTAATATACGTGACATTTTACGTAATATAGTTCGTTTATCGGTGCACAAATGAAGTTGATGGGAACTAATACCACGGAGCATGAATTCTGAGAAGCCAAAAGGAACTCCATGGAAAGTTCTAACAAGGGAGCCACCAATTTGTTAGAACATTGCAACTATCACAATAAACTTGTGATATTGGTAGTAGATAACAAAAAAAATATACATCTGTGAAAATTTCTTAAATAACTCTGAAGCGTGACAATATACATTTGACATATTCCAATTATCTCTTTACTTTATGTTTTTTACGGTTCTTTCACAGTAGTTCCTTACCGTAATACAATCATGGTTTAAAAAAAAAACCATTTTACAGATTCATTTCATTTTGCCCTACTATCATTAAATTGCGGTAACACGGTATAATCGAATACGCAACTATTTATTCGCCATAATGTATCCTAAGTATACCTGTAACAGTCCATTCTCCATTATCCTGCCTATATCCTCTCCCATCCTTGATAACGTATGTCCAGAAGTATATCTTATCTCCTAAACTCAATCGTGCATTCTTGTCAATAAAGGTCCATCTTTCATTTATAGCTTTTGTTATATCTTGAGACCATTGTCCGGCTTCTAGTCCTTCCATTTCTTCGTTAAGCTTACCGTGGAAAGCAAACAAAGAGTAGCCATCGTCTGTGATACAAATATTGGATATTTTCAAAAGAATATCAATAACTGTTTTCTATGCAGGCAACAAAGCATATGGATCTCAAACATTAAATCAGGTAAAAGATATTTTAATTGTTACTCAAACTTGGTTTATCCGATTTGATTTTTCAAAATTGATTTCTTTAATGTCTGAAAAATCTGGCGTTATTATGAGTCATTTCATTGAAGTAGCATGCCATTGAATTCTACTAGTTAATTCTTCAATAGCAGCTAAGCATTAGATTATGTATCTTTCACCAGAGGCTTTAAACATAATATTCAAGCCCAATCATCTAAAATTTACAAGATCTTTACCAAAAATCATAGGACAATTCAAGCCATTTCTCCATTAAAATTTCCATCCACTTTCATAGTTTGTCCATTGCGTTAAATGCATGCAGCAATCCAATACAGTTATTGCCAAATTAAAGCACCAATGTTCTAAATAGAAGCCATCCCAAATTGCAGAGAAAATTAACTAAAACTGGCAAAGCAGTTGCATAGAATTTAAAGAAAAGCAAATAAGAAATCTATAAAATACTCGCAAAACCATAATATCCAAGCTTTATTATTTTAGCACCTCATAGTTTTTATTGTTCTCGAGTTACACGATTATAATTTAAGAATTTTACGGTAGCTTTTTGTCCATCGAACCGGTTTATCATGAACGTTGTTTAGTTTATTTTATCTAAATGAATCGGTTTCTGCGGTTTAATTATTACCTACGGTTATTTACCTATTAGAAGCTGATAGGCTGTACAATGTCTTGTGTTTGTAAATTATCACCTCTTAATAGTTATTTCGTGGAATTCTAAGAAACACTGTTGAATAAATTGGGTTTTATGTATCATCCCAATATATAATTACCACTCCCACTAATAAGATCTTAGAACGTATTATACAAATAGTTTAATGTGATTCTGTCAAGGTTTATAATGTAGGTTTTAAAGTTTTAGGAAATTCGAAAGTGTTTTCAATATTTATATCGTCATGAGCTCTAATTATTCCTCCTTCATTTTGCTCTATATGAATCCCGTGTTTTGTAATGTGAACACTTCATTTCATTTCATTCGTATGCGAATGAAATTGTGCCTTACCACTTCTCTTTTTTGATTTAAAGTTTATTAACAAATTATAAAGGCACGTAAAAAAAAGGTTTCAATTAAAAAATTTGGTTTATAAATTGTAAAATAAAATTTGAAAGCAAATAAAATAATTAATTAATTAATTATTCATTATTTTAAATAATTTGTGTATATTCCCTTACTCCTTCCTTATTTATTTAATCGAATTTGAAATACCATGCCAATCATTTAGAATGGAACAGACGACAGAAGAAAAAACGGTGGGAATGTTTTAATTTATCTGTGGTGAGAGTTTCTGGCGGGATTTTGATCTGTCATGTAGTGGATTTTATATTTTAATCTTGTGTTACTTGACTCTATTTTGTGTAAAATTTGTGGTGTTTTATGTAATATAGTTTGTTTATTGTGCATAAGTGAAGTGAATGGAAAATAATACCACGGACTATGAATTCTGAGATGCCACAAAAACTCCATGGAAAGTTCTAACAAGAGAGCCACCATCTTGTTGGAACTTTAAATTAACTGCTTGACAATGGAAATTAATAAGCACTCTGGAAATTGACAAACACACTGGGTGAGAGAAACGAAATAATTACGACCAAGAAGATGGTACGCTACTATTAACAAGGAGATTAAGATAAAGAAGATGGATAAAAGAATATGTACGAAACATTATATACAAGATTTGGCACTTATGCCTTTATATTAACTTGGACACGTAAGAAGATTAGTTAAAGGATATATAAGAACTACCTATATTGACAACTTCAGAATTGGCACAACGAAATAATTCAGACAAAAGGAAATTGGTACGCTACTATTAACAAGGAGATTAAGATAAAAACATGGGTTAAAGAATATGTACGAAATATTATCTAGAAGATTTGGATTATACCTTTATATTACCGTGGACACGGAATAAAATTGGTTAAAGGATATATAAGAAATACCTATACTGACAACTTCAAAATTGGCAGTATGGATTAATTCCTTCGCCTGTCCTATTGGACGAATATTATTGCTACTACTATCTGTGGTGAGATAGAGAGATATTTTATTGAATTGTAAATACAATAAATGTTTTCGTTCAGAGATAATTTGAAAAATATTGAGAGAAATAAAGAATTTATTCGATTAAATACTTATTGTTATCACAAGTGAAAATTATTTCCATCCTCTTAACGTTTTCATACAAAAAAAAATACGCAAAATCTAAATTTGGAATATGTCGTACTAACTCTATTTCAATATCTGTAATGGACAACTTCAATTATTTTAATATAAAACTGCAGTGAATGTGATGCAGTAAACTAATGTTACAACATAAGTGGCAAAAAAATTTAGATCCATTATTTACCGCTTTGATATTTACATTACATTACATTCTTAGGAGTTATGTAAGAATTATCACACAGGCAACTTTTTTGCTGTGGATAATTTTTAAATTTTGATATCTAAGTTATTTATTAAAAATGATATTATGTATAAAGCACGAAGAGCATTGAATGCCCAACGTGATTAATGTATTTAATTGGATGAGGATTAATAACGCGATATATAACAATATAATAATAACGATTAATGTCGCAAATAAACAATTATTCTTTAATAGTACGTGAAAGATAGAAATGATTAATGTTAGTTATCCTTAAGAGATACACAGATATTATCTCGGATTTTTATAGGCATTTTTATGATGTAAAATACAGTAGTACATTATATTTGGTGTATCTTATATTGTATATGCAGATATAATAGCCAGCGTTTCCATTGCAAAGGTCCAAAAACTCCTTCTTACGACTGACTTCATTAGAAATACATCGATTTTTTTTCTACTTTATATAAATTTAGTATACGCGTATTACACATATAAATCTTCCAGAAGAAATTTTCTAAGTGATAGTGAAAATCGTATCAAAAACCATTAGGTATTTTTGAAGAAATAAGATACCGCACAAATAGACACGAAGTTGTTGTATGTTGTAGATTCTTCTTCTTTCTCTTTTATAAAATATTTATAAATATAGATTATACTATCCTTACTATAATACTATAGATGGGAAAGTGATTTTATTTGTTTGTTTGTCATACATGGTATCGCAAGTACCTTTCGTTCAGTAAAGATGTATTGTTCCCAAAGGATCGGTCAAATCTACGTTAAACGTATCGAAGCCACAAACAAATGCTAGTTATTATATATTATAGATAATATCCTAAAATATATTTAATCAAAATCGTATTAAACCATATATGACTAAGTATTTTCATACATGAATACCGTACAAAACTAACTGTACTGTATTCCTGTGAGCGTACCTAATAATTATGTGTGTTCAAAATGGACAATTATATTATTCATATTTTTCTATTTTAATTTATGGAAGAGATAATTTTAACGATGTTCGAAGTCATTAAATTACAATAATTAATGACATTCAATATTATAATTTACTTTTTGGGTTATATTTCCAACTTAGCTAATAATACTCATTCGCGGGTTCCCATAAAGCCATGCTTATCTCTAATATATAAGAGTTTTTGTTTGTTAGAAGAAAACTGAGCAGTTAACATAGAAAATGGGTAAAAAGTAACAAAGCTATATTGTAAAAATAATCCTTTTTATCTGCGTTTAAGCGGAAAGTTAATTGAAATCCCATACTTAAACTTAAAAAAAAACTTATATAGAACTTACCTGGAACTGAAACCCGCAGACCCTTAGGATATACCGCTTCTAATTTAGCCGGTGGTACTTCGTAACACGAAACAAATAATATAGAAGAAATAATAAAATTATATACACTAAATACACAACGAGACATTGTTCAGTTTTTAATTATTGTGTGAAATTAATTTAATGAAGGGTTTAAATAATACATAAAATATTTTTCACTTAACCTGAAATTATATAAGTAATAATATTGAGACAATATCTTTATCCTAAATTAAAAATCACATGATAGCTATATCAATTAACTATCTATGCTCACAGTTCCGTGTGCGTAGTTATTTTTTTTTTTAGGATAATCATTTGAGTTGGTGTTTTTGGGCGGGATCTTAGACTGTCATGTAGTGGATTTTGTATTTTATTCATGACTAGCCGTGCCCGCAACTTCGTCCGCGTGGAAACTTATTTAACATACAGTGATAAATAAAAACAACTAAATGTATTAAACCCAATATTTTTCTATTTTTCACTTTTAGTTAAGGCGCATCGTCAATAAAATTAAAATAACTTTTGATAGAGTAAACCGATTTTAAAGAAACAAAGGCTAAATGTTACTGGAAGGTGTGCTTATTGCTTTCTTGGTCAAGTCTTATCGTGAATCGTCAAGTATTATCCTTTAGCAGTGGCGCGTGTCCAAGCAAACTTAACTTGAACTAGAACTTGAATAATGAATCACTTTATCTACTAGTGAAAATCCGTTCAGTAGTTTTTAAGTTTTTCGCGAACAGACAGACAGATGCGGTAGCGGACTTTGTGTTATAACGATGATATTGCGTAACTATTATCTGTGTCCAAATATCTACAAAAGTCAACCTTTATGGTGGTAAGTTGAACACTATAGATGTTAGCGCTGCAGCGCCATCTAGTAAAATGAACATAGAAACTTTTTCTACAAAAAATACTAACATGTTTTATTTTGTGATGATTATAACAAAACTGTACATACAATAAATAAATACAATTAAAAAATATTTTAGAAATAAAGATTTATCACATGAAACATGTACATTTAAAATTATTTTTTCTTATTGCATACGTTTATTTTTAAAAAGCGCGTATAAAGTATCTCGAAGTTATGTTGTAAATATTCGAGTTTAAATATCAATTTAAAATGGACACCTGAACTCAAAAAATTACGTCTAAAATCAATGTTTTTTCAAAGCAAACTTTTGGACACCGACCGTGAATCGAAACGTGTACCCATGAACCCTTGACCTCACGATTTGCAGATATCATGTTTTCCCGTTCGCATCAGTCAATTGTAAGAAATTATCGCACGTTATCATCTTATAGTTAAAGAAGTATATATAACAAATAATATTTTTTATTATTTAAACCAATATTCAGAGATTGAATATATTGTTATTTTTTTGCATATGAAATATGTTATTTGGAAATACATACATAATAGAGATATTAAAAGAAATGAAATTTCGCGCCTAATTATTTTTTTTCACTAAGAATGTTTGAGAATGTTATCAAATTCAGTTGTATTGGTCGAATGATTAGACTAGAGAAATTGTTATGCCAGTATAGGAGGCCCAAAAGTGCATTTACTAAGGTAATATTATCGGCTGACGGTGAAGGAAAACATCATGAGTAAACCTGAATCTGAGAAATTTTCTTTTAGTACCATTGTATATGTTGAAAAGCATAGAATTGTGGATTTTTCTAAGTTTGAAATCGTTAATACGTTGTTATCTGTTGTGATTATCGGGCGATGCTTTTGACCCAGTAGTGGGGCTTACAGGCTTTGTTTTTTTTTATAATTCATCTCTACATCACGCTGTAGATATACGAGCACAGATAATATTTACACAACAGAATAGCATACTAAATCATAATACAAGTATTTGTTACTATATATATAAAACAAACGTGCACACGCGGACAAAGATACTATAATTTATGTACATTCCACAGTATTAGTATACAAAATTACTTTTTAATTGAAAATACAATTAGATATATTAATTTTAACTCATCAAAAAATTTGACTTAATTATTTATGTAAATAGTTACTTAATAAATATAAACACACACTAAAACATAACGTTATCTTAAAATTCTGGTCACAAGGTACTGTACATGACCGTACTGAGCAGTTCGCGGTCGAGAACTGATTTATTACTCACTAGGTAATGATATTAGAGACCGGATTTAATTATTTGAACGATTATTATTACCTTGCGAGTATTTTTTACCTTATATGCTTCCACGGTGTTAAAGTTTTGTACCCACGGGGACATTATATGAAGTTCTAATTCTAGTTTACTAAAAGATTTTCTATTTTTAAACCGATCACGAGAAAGCGACTGCACTATACCTAATGGTAAGGACAGTACTGTCCAAACACAACGGCAAGCTTCTAGAGATTTACAATACACTGGAAGCTTAACTGTGATACTTGCCTGCAAGATTCACGGGCACTGGTTGTACACTGATTGAACCCAGATTTGTGACAAACCGAAAGACAGGCACTGTGACGGGTTTACCACCATATACGATACTGTACCTCACCTTAAATCACATGTTATTTCAATAGCAATAACTCAAGTATATTTTAGAACATCATTTGTTATTATCACTTGATGAATATTATACATTTTTCCTATCAAATGACTTCTGAAACTTGTTTTCATTCATTCATGAACTAATTACCAAATGAAAATGTTATTTTAATTTCAAGATAACGTAATCATTACTCGAGATTTATTTGCCTATTAGTTTTTGATTTGTATTGAATCACTTTAACCTTTCTTATCTTTTTATAGATTGTACATAATATATTGATAAACATACGGTATATTAATTTGTACGTATACTTCTATATACAAGTATATTTTTATCCAACGATTTTACTTCAATCGTGTTGGTAAATGCCTTATAGCATACGTATAGGTATTTACTTATAATATCAATATTATCTTCAGCTTTGGTCGCATTAATATTGACTTGACCTTTCCCTCGGGAATATAAGTTTTTCTGCATACAATGTTGTCCTTGTTTTATCCTTTTCTGTCACCTGACAACTTATATGTAATTTTATGATAATCAGTCGAATATTTAAACCCCAAAAGCGTAACAAATAAACTCGCATTTACTAACCATGAATGTTAGATAGTCTGTATGTTTGAATAGTGTCACCTCAGAAACTACCAGTCCGATTTGAAAATATTGTTTACAGGTAGACAACCTTTTTATGGGTAAATATTCTATCCTATATAACTTCACGGTATGAGGAATAGATAACACAGATTTACCGTGGATGACATAACGGGTCACAGCTAACAAATGAATATGATGTTTCGAATCAAATTAGTTACGGCTATCTATTCTCTCTTTAAAACATGATTAGCTGTGACTGGTCACATGTATAGCAGAATCATTAATTTTAAAAGTAAAATTCGAACCACCCAATGCTGGCTGGTTGCTCATCTACACAGTCTAAAACCTAATAAAATGGCGACACCGTAAGGTTCTCCAGAACCTTCATTATGCATACGCTATGCGTATGCGGGGTGGTAGGGTGTCTGTACCCTACTGGATCGCGACCACCGTACACCAGGTGGAACACCCGCCATAGTGGCACGTTTGGGCGTGTCGCGTTCCGGGATCAGCCGGTGTATATCCAGCAACCAGGGGGGGGGGGGCTGTCCCTAACTGGGACGCTTTCAGGCCGGCATGACAGCGGCGACCGGCGATGGATAGTATGTCTTTCGGCGGTCGCCATTGTTTTTGGATTGTACTGTGCTTACCATCAGGCACAGTACAGTCACTTTGCCGAGCTACAATAAAAAAAAAAAAAAAAAACGCTAGCATTGTGGCACGAATTAACGAGTACCTAGAGTTATGATACGGGTCTCTTCAAAATTGCTTGGAAAACGCTCTTCAAGGTCGGCAACGCAACATTGATTCCCTCGGTATGGCAGTTGTATTTAGGCGACGGTAACCATTTACCATCATACGGGCAGTCTGCCTGTTTCCTGCCCTTTGGTATAAAGAGTTCTTGAATGAAGGCTGTCGTATGGACACACATTTTATGGGACAAATATGGGGTGATGATTTGTTTTGACTGAAGATAGTTGATGCTCGTACTCTGTGATGGCCCTTATGAGGGTAAAATACGTCTAGTGGTAAATAAGTGTTGAATTATAATTCAATTTTTTTTTAGCTAATTTAAGTAGAACACTAGCTCCGTATGAACGGAACCTTATTTTGTATTGAACGTGTATAACTATTTGCAACAAATCGAACATTAAATAATATGGTATAAGTGCTTATTGATTTTCGCGGCTTGTACCATCTTGGTTTTTTTCTACCGCAATTTTTATTTTGAAATCTATTTAAATGCATCCTTTTTATACAGGAAACAATAATTATTATTAAATTGCAATATAGTTTTATGTGTTTATGATCGTGGGTAAACCAAATGCCGCTTGCGTCAGAAGAAATGTATTTTATACGACCAAATAAAAAATTAACTTCCTATCCAATTATTAGTCACTTAGTTATTAAAATATATCCATAAATATTGTTAGTAGGTATCTTTCTATGTATATTCGTGTGTGTATTATCTCCTCGAGGTGTTGTAGAAAAAAACACAACCATACATACATACGTTTATTGACGCGAGCGACCGATCTAAGCCGCTGCGCGAGCGCTACTGACTGACAATTTCATAATGCCTTAAATGAATACCGCAATATCCCATAATATATACATGCATAAATAATCATTTCCTTTTTATTGTATTCAATTATTTAAAGTTAGTAACAATTAGGCCTGGCTGAAAACTGTTGTGTAACTGACGTTACAATTAATTCCTGTTGTCATAGATTTATTTACTTTTTACATTTTAAGGGTATTTTTTGTACACTTTATGTCTATGATAATAAACAGTTTTCTTTATTTCTTTTTCTTTAAAAATATTTACAGAAATCTAACTACTAGTGTTCGTTATTTACCAATTTGGCTTTTTTGACTTCGGTATCAATGAAATCGTTAGTTTAGAATAGCCTAAAAACATTTAAGAAAAACATCCGATGCCGTTTAGCTATGCCTAAATGGCGATACTTTTCCCATTTAAGATGGGGTTTTTTCACTTTTATAAATAAATTTTTATCTTCCTCATTTTATTGAATAACTTGCCGAATATTATTAATTTAATTCAAACTACTACGATCCCTTAATATGAAGAAATTTTGATACGGGCATAAAAAAAATAATTTGTGTATTTTGTAAAGGATAAACTACGGATTTGAACGATACCCAAGTCAAAAAAGCAAAGTTGGTAAATAATAGACTAATATAGACTTTAGTTTATGTTTTGCGTAATCATGTTCAGCCCGGTCAAAAACGTCCACATGCGCTCGCTCATTGTCCTTTATCACTAATTATATATTTCACGTTACGATATCATAAAGATGTAACAACGCGATTACAGCAATTATTGAAAAAAAAAACATATTTAAGCTTATTTCTTATAATGAGAGGTTAGTTTTTAAAAGGTCAAAATTTATATTCATAGTCTCGTATTTAGATAAGATATTTCCCGGTATGATTCATTAACCAACAAAAAATGTGGCATAATTAGTTTTTCTTGTTATTCGCAATGTTTTGTTTGTACTCTATACGGGGAATTCCATGTAAATAATACTTTGGAAGTCAGCTTTAGGAAATATATAACCTATGTCGTTTTAGCAAATAATAGTAAACCTCGAGTGGTTTATAAAATTTAAGTATTACAAAAATGTGACTCATATTTGCGGCATTACTGCGGAAGAGAACTAGGTACAAATTACAACTGAAACTAAGGTCCATATCTGCACCATGCAGTATCTAGAAGTCAACAAATGACGCACCATCTTGTGGCATTTCTACGAACCATACAATATTAGGCAGTCTATGAAAACCTTAAGTGATGATATTGGCACGCCCGTAGGTCAAGACTGCCATTTGCTTAGAATAAATAAAAACAAATAGATTTACTACCATACAACTACACTACAGTCACACTTACACCTTATAATGTTGTTGTCACAGTCCGCTTTAAGATCGCGTCTTTGTTTCTCTTCGTACTCCCTCCGATGTCTTAAATAGAACTGTGTTCCGACCTTTTTTTTCTCGAACTGACTACTACGGTATTTACCTGGCAAGGGCTTTACAGCTTCACCGGACTATGACTGTGCTCTGATCCACTGCGACGCGCTTTATATGGTACACCTTTCAATAAAGGTGGGTGGTAAACTCTGGATCCTGACGTCATTACTCGAACGATTCGACAACATACGATTACTATTTTTTTAAATTCCATTGTTTTTCGGCCGTACGATCGATGATTTATCTATTTGTAACGAGTTCGCATAGAGTATAACAGTAATATAGTCTTAGATGGTATCACACTAACACTAGAGGGAAACTGGCTATAATATGCAGTTGTCGGAATATATTTTATCATTTTTTTGGCGTTGTGATAATTAGCCAGGCAGATGTTAGTAAAAGCCTTGCCATCATGCTACGGTCCATCACGATTTTTTCCTTGATTGACAGCTTAAGTTCAATACCCGTGTCGACTCGAACCCATGTCGACCTACGCGGTGTCCGATTATGCAACCACATAGCCGTCATCACATTTACACGTATGAAAGCAATATACAATGAATTATATAAAATAAAAGGCGATTTAAAAAATGGTAAAAAAATCATTTATTTTATCACAATACACTCACATGAATGAATAAAGAATACGAATATTTGGTCGTTACATTTCAAAATGAGCTAAATTCAATTTCAATCGTTTATATAACATGTGTTAATTTTTTTAAGATTTCCAGTTGTTATACACCGAGAACGAATCTCTAATAATGTCGTTGATATAGTTTCTAGTCTTTTCTTAATGATTATTATATTTTACATGTACAGAATTTTAAAATGTTGAAAAATAACGTAAAATATTAGGATTCGCTAAAATTGGATTTCGCTTATTTTGAAACGCAACGACTCATATAAAAATTGGGTGTTTGTTACCCTTTGACAAAGCACTATTAAAATTGACTGGCACACTTTGTTTTTCACGAAGAAGAATCTCAATTTACGATTTATATTTAAATAAAATGGCAACTGTACAACTTAACGTCAATCTGTCAATACTTTTGAAGATCTGTCTATCGTCTTCGCTTCGCTGACTATTTTGTATGTTTTTTTTTTTAATTTTTTATTTGTAACGACTCATATATTAAACGGCAATGATATCATAACTAAAAATCTGTAGATACGTCATAAGAGCTTCGACAGGGCCTTGTTAAAACTTGGTTAACTATCTTATTTTTTGACGTGAATCCACCCGTATCTAAGCAACATATAACTATCTCTTTTTCACCACTGATACTGTGAATATACTATCTTACTTCCACATTTCTTCAAGACAGTGTGGCGTTACAATACTACTTTACGTATGTGTGCGTTATCGTGCCATTTGTTTTGTTAAAATATTATGTAAGTAACGTATCTACAGCTTTTTAGTTATAACATCATCGTTAAAAGGGCCTTAAAGCGCGTAAACTCTGACGTAATCAACTTTGAGGTTCGCGTCGTACCAGGTGGGGAGCCAACGCTCCCGATCATTCCAGAAGGAAAGCATCGCCTTGTTGTTCTTGTTACGCCACGGCTTGTCGGTGCCGTCCGCGAAGTCATTTACGCCGCCCACGCGCAACCCCAACGATATATAGAACTGTCCAATAAAAAAAAATCGTGATACGAGAGACTATCGGCTCGGAAGTTTCTTTGGTGGTATTTTAGTCTGTCATGTAATGGCTTTTATATTTTACTAGCCCGCGACTTCATCCGCTTGGAATAGCTATTCTTCATTGGTGCTCCGCTCCTATTAGTCTTAGATATATAGCCTTCCTCGATAAATGAGCTATCTGACACTGAATTTTTCAAATCGGACAAGTAGTTCTTGAGATTGGTGCGTTCAACAAAGTCTTCGGCTTTATATTATTACTATAGATTCATAATCTTTATATTTTGTGATATTGGTGGCATTATACTAAACTAGCGGGCCCGGCTGACGTTGTCCCGCCCTGATTACCCCCCCGCAACCCCCCTTATGGGTGGAATTTCGTAAAATCCGTTCTTAGCTGACCTCTACTCGGCGAAAGGAATATTCCTACCATATTTCAAGTCGCTACGCCTTATGGTTCCAGAGATATCGTGATGAGTCAATATATAGGTGGGAATCTCTTATATATATATAGAAGATATAGTTCAGTTATTAAGCATAAGTGAAGTTGATGGAAAATAATATGAAGGAAAATGAATTCTGAGATGCGAGAAAAACCCCTGGAAAGTTCTAACAAGGGATGTCACCATTGAAATGATATAATACTTGCAATATTGTTAGCTACTCGACAATGGCAGTAACAATTTGGAAGATTGGTTGCCAAAAACAGGATAAAATACAAAATTATCGACTCTGTTACAATGACCACACTTGAGGAAGTGATAGTAAAATATTCATTGAAGACAATAATTGCCGTGATAATCCGTTCTAAGATTTTCGAGGCTCTTTGGTCACTGTAAATATATGTATGTATGTAAGATATAAATGATGATTATAAATACATTGTAAACTCGTTCGTTATAACTTTTTATAACGTAGAAATTAGTACATTGTTTCACCACAAAACCGTTTATTTTTCCTCTTCCGTCCATATAACGAAAACTCTTTATAACGGAAAAATTTGCTCTATCTCTTGAAATTCGTTATAAAGAGTTTACACTGTATTTATAAAAAAGTATAAAAGATTTTAAATTTAAATAAATGATCAGCAATAAAAAAAAACCATCAATAAAAAGGCTCGATTAAAAAACATACATCCCGGGGTTATAATATATTCAGCTTTATGGTTAGAGTTACCCTCAATAGACATCAGAATGAAAGAAAAATTCGACCGAGTGCAAGTTTTTTCACACATTAAGTGTTCTTAAGTTGAAAAATTTATTTAGTCCCGTTAACGATAGAAGCAATCTCTGGTAAAAGGAGGGAAGATGACGTAAGTTTAGCAATAGGATTAGTTTCCTCTGAAAAGAAGCTATAAATCATTAGGTACGTACAATTTGATCAAGAGGCGCCAGGATAGTTCCGGAGAGCCACTGCGCGGCGTGCGGCACCGCGTTCTGCCTCCCGATAGCGTAGAATCCTTCCCCGGGACTAATCGATCCGTACTGTTCCCCATCCACGTACATCTCGATTACATCTGTTATTTAAACAACATTCTGATATATGGTGGTATATCTGATATATGGTTTCTAAGTACGCCTGGCTACCATCGTCAAGTTAAAAATCTGTCGCCTAGCACCGGGGTGTTTCGGTAGCTGTAGTTGAGAACCAGTCGCCTCTAGGTTTAGTTAGCGTGTTTACCATCTTAGATTACATTTAATATCAGATGGGATTAAGGGTAAGGGTAAGGTGCAAAAGAAAAACAAAAAAAAAATCAATTGCCGAACGTATGTAAGCACGTTGCTTCAGAGCAGCTGTCTATTTGGCTTTTTTTTGCTTTGTTTATAATAAACAGGACAAGGTATGTAGGATGATTGATTTTATTGGATTGGTGTTGTTGGTGGAATATTCGATCAAATCGAAATCACGACGTCACTATATATGACGTCTTATTTTCCCATAGACGCCATTTTCTCTTCACCCCAATATTTATAATTATTTATATTAATTACCTGGTTTCCAAATTAAAGTGTAAGTATGAAAATCCTTATTCCAGTTGTTGATGCCGATCTTTTCTTTAAGCAGCATAGTTCTGAATGGCTCAGTGTCGGAGAGGACAGGGCCGCCGTACAATTTCTTAGCGAAGACCGCATTACCCTTTGCGAAGGCCACTTTCATGAGGCCAGACACGTAACGACGGGACCCATACACGTTCTCGAGGGGTTCCAAATTAATTTCTGTAATATTCATTCCGTTTTTAGCTTCGTACCAATATAGAAGATAATTGAGAGAGATATAATAACCACAAATCTTAAGAATAATGGAAAATTGGAAATACAGTTCCTCTCGCGAATGATTAAAGACTAAGTTTCAGGAATTCGGTACTTTAACTCTGCCCTCCCAATATATTCTAATGTATGTCCGGAAAAACTTAGATAAGGTGGATTTAGTACTACTACTACTATACTAGATATAGTAAGAAATTGGTCATTCCATGTTTCCGGCTCACTAAAATCAGTAACATTTTTTTATGTAATAGTGTTAGTTTTAATAACAAAGTCCCAAAGCACATTACCAATTTGTCGGATAGTGAGTTCAAGTACCATGTCAATCGGGTTTTAATGTGTCTAAAGGCTTATATTATATGTTATATTATTATATGTTATATTATTATAGGGTGGATCAATATGTGAACGATGGTAACATTCAGAAATAACGCCAATCTCTGTGCATCCACTAAAAAGTATGTAACTATCTATGTTTGTAAAAATATATATCATGTTTAGATAAAGCAGATCGAGTTTGTTGCCAGTTCTTCTCAATGACTAGGTTGTTTGTCCGAACCGGTGGTAGCTTTGACGTTCATAAGTACTTTCTCAGGGCCTAAATGGAGTACAATATTTTTAATTTGATTTGGTTCCTTTGAGGCTTAATGTATGTGAAAACTATTGACTATGACCATATGACCATTCGATGTGAAAGTTTTTGTAGTTGGTTCAAGACCACTTATTTTTGGATTTGTTTAACTCTTTGCCAATTTTTTAAAGCCAAACGAAGAGGGAGGAAATCGGCTGTTACGATAAGCACTAACATTCGCCTCTTTATATGGCACCTTTGATATTTTTGTAATAAAGCTACTTAACGTTTCCGTTAGGAGTTGACTGATAAAAATCTTCACGTAAGGAAAAATCGCTCCATGTGACTTTCCCTTTCCCCTAATCTCTTGTATACGAGTATTTAAATTGTAGCAGACGAATATCTCAATACCGAACGCGTAGTAATTTCATTAATTTATTTATTTTACATACATGAGATATATTGCCTCATTATTTTAATTTTGCAATGAAATTTTGACAAATGGAGACCGCAGTAAGAATGTACTTCAAAGTCAGAAAAGTAATATAATACAATAATATAACTACAAAAGTTTTTAATATACATGTAATTCGAGGGTTTACTATTTACATATCTCACAGAGAGATAGTAGTGAAAATTAAAAAAAAAACCGACGTCAAATTTAAAGATAAAAAAAGAAAAAACGCTTCTTCCTGAGGTGTCCCTTGATAGCACATGTTTTTTAAAGAAGAAATGGTGGATAAATTTCCACAGATTATATTTTTAATTCATTAATTTGTAGCGGCATGGCTGTAACACTTTTTCTATATGTACTTTATCAGATAGAAGATGCTTAATTCTTGACTTTTTAATTAGTATAATTACTTTTAATTATGTAGATATTTGTTTTTCGTCATTTCCAGGAACAGTAAGAGAGAACAGCACTGTAGTTGTTCATATTTCTTTTATACCGAAACTGTTATTTAGGGTTTATGCTTTGTAATTGTTTAACATAATCCTGTACTATTAGTGTAACTGTTAGCTATCTTATGTACCTTATAAATATGATCTGCCACTAGATTGATTTCCTTTTAGACATAAGTAATATGTTCTCATCTAAAATAAAATCATAAAATTTTCATTTGATATAAGACTATTAAAGTATTAAAAGAGACTACGATCTCTATAAGCATTACAATTTACGCGTTTAGCGATGTGTGTTTTTTACCATTGAGGAGTGGGGCCAGCGGTGTGGAGCATATATTTTTTCTTTGCACATAAAATATACCTTTAAAATAATCAACAACGCAGACAATGTCGCCAGTATCACCCACTAAACTTGAAATCATGATACAATAAACCAAGTGAATATTAAAAGGGTGATACCGTTCAATCGTATGGTAGTGCATGGTCTTATTTAATATATAAAATAATAATATTAAAACAAATACTAATAAACAATACAGAGAACCTTAGTTAAAGGTTGTTCTAAAACTTTTAAAAGTATGGGAACAATACTTTTAAACGTAAAAAAACACACATAGGTTGTCATACTTAGGTTAAAAATGGAAGGGGCGTTTTTCAAGGCTAATCATTACGTAACTGCTTATTGTCAGAATGCCGCACGGTCGAACAAAGGGAAGCGGGGCGCGGGCAGAGGTGTGATTCACCGTTTCCGTATTGATTACACTAGTTCTTTTTTGGGTAAATCATCTGATGTTGAGTCTATATCAGTTTTGTGTTTCTCGAGATAATTCGGTTAAATCTTAAGCACCTATTTTTTTTATTGATTTAGAACGAGAAGCAATTAACGAGTAATCTGTGAGAATAGTTGCGACTCTTTAATCAATCATGCTGTATAAGATAAAATATAAAGCAAAGAATTTGTAAAAACTATATACATAAGCAAATCAAGATCATCTCGACAATTTACACAGATTAGTTAGTATAACTTCTTCAATATAGTAAATTTCAATTATTGAATTTGAGCAGACCTCCTTTTCGACATTGCTTTGTTTTTATTATTTTTTATTTCAAAAGTCGTGATCGGCACTTTTGCCAGTGTCAGTTCTCTTTTTTTTTTAATTCTAGACTTTATAAAAATTGATTAGCGACCTATCTGAAAGTTGTAATGGATGAAAAGCGGGATTCATACCAGGTACGAGCCAGTTGCCAACGGGTAATTTGGCTCGGATTTCGATACGGCCATATTTTATCCCGAATTTTCGCTTCGTAGTGAGTTTCGCGGACAACACCGGCGGCAGGATTTGAGCGCCCGACGCTTGCCGCCTGCACTCAGTGGTTCCCACTTGACCTGTACATCTGAAATATAAACAACACTATTAAATTGTCATGTTATTTTTTTTCGAACTAACTACGCAATGACCTGACAGTTTCGCGGAGTCCAGAATGTCAACAGACATCGATATTCGAATTCTGTCCATTCAGATTAGAATATTAATTTTCATAATTAAACGAATTAGACTTGCACTTAAGGATCGCAAAGTTAGTTTTCCACACTTCAAAGTTCATTAAGTACATTCATTTTAATGGTATATGATATTTTCACTTAAATCAAATGAAAATAACACAGATAAGTATATTGTATTTGTGGAATATATATATTTTTTTTTTATGTCATAACAGGCAAACGAGCAGGTGGGTCACCTGATGTCAAGTGATCACCAACGTCCATAGACACTAACAACACCAGGTAGTCGAAAGTGCGTTGCCAGCCTACGTTTGGGGGTGAGGAGAGGGGAGGTTGGCCTCTGGCGCTCTGACTGACCTAACGAAACGCAACAATGCAAGCACTGTTACTTCACGTCGGTTTTCTATGAGAGGGTGGTACTACCCCGGGTGAGCCGACCCATTCGTGCTGAAATCAATAATAGCTTCAGCGTGGCTCTACCACCTACAAAAAGGCATAATAATAATAGGCAGAGACTGGAGAGAGTTAGCAAAGAACAGAGAGACATTTGGAAAACGCTTATTATACCAGAGAAGGGGCGAAGAGTTAATTTTAATTTCACAAATATTAAAAGTTTTACTATTATTTTATACTACTTATTATTAAGTTATACTTTTGTGTTATTACTACCTACGATATTTTTTATTTGTGATAGCAAAACCGCTGGTTAACTGGGAGAAAATGCCTTGTGGCATTAATCTCGCCAGTTTACAAATGATAACAGTGCAATAAAGTATTCCTTTATTTAATTCATTAAGTTTAAGTCGAGAAATATATAAATAATTTGATTACTAATTTCTGATTCGTGCAACTTCGTCTGCACCAAATCGGTTACTACCGGTTTCAATTGTACTCTTAAAAAACCTAAAACCCGATTGCATCGACAACTACCGTTTCCAATTGTGAATCGAAACTATCCAGGGAGTCACTCATACATATACCCAGTTGATATGTGAGAAATCTTTTAAAATAACCCTAGAACCCGTTCGCAGCATCACCTATCGGGTAAGATAAAAACTAATCAAACTAACTAACATATATTGGTGATAAATGTATTCCCAGTAACCCATGATTTGCTACTGCGCTACTCACCTTCAAATGTCAAATTTATTTTACGCTTGACATATAAACCATCTTTTTGGCTGAGATATTGAACTTAGATATATGATTTCGGGGACTTTTTTGTAAAAGTAATGATTATTTTTGTTATAGATTTTATACTTTTATTTCAAACTGTGCAAGCAGCACACGTCATATTATATATTTTTTGCAGATCTCAATTACATTTAGCCTACATATTAAATTTTATGCTTCTAATTCAACTGATTGATAATTACGAAATGAAACGTCAAGTTGACATAGCTCAATCACAACGTACACTATACGGACCGAAGACACCGGTTCGGAACCTAGCTATCGTTTTTTTTTTTTTTTTAAAGAAGCATACCGAGTTGACGGTACTTTTAGCCAAAATGCGTCAAGAATTTCATTAACTATAATTTGTTGACTTTCGTCTGTTATCCTAGAGAACGCTTTGCATTTTATGGGACAGGATCCTAGATCTTTATAAGTTATCATTGTGCAAATTTCGTCAGAATTCGTCAAGTAGTTCTTGCGTAATTTTGTGTTCTATTTTGTGTTTTCTTTTAAGTAAGATATACATATATACGAATGTGTTATATATGTAAAACATATCCAAGATGTTATACCAGTGTATTAGCTATAACCATGCCAAATTTTATAAAAATCCGTCCTGTAGTTTTTGCGTGAATCCTGTACAAACGACAGACAGACAAAAATTTTTAAAACTATCGGAATGTGTTCTATCATCGGTTCTTAGCCCCCGCCAAGTATTTTTTCTTTAAAATATTTAATGTACAGATTTCCTCCCGTTAGCCTTTTATTATATGTATAGTTGTGATATGTGATGTATATTCAAGCACATTATGTAAGCGTAAAGTGGAAAAACCGATTTTAATAAGCTAATTTACATATATACATTAATGGACAGAGTTCTGACAGTAGCAAAAACTTGAATACATACTGGTTTGTCAGGTCCAGTTCTTCATTGATTTTGCCTTCGTAGAAACTTGATTCCAGCAGTAAAGGTGTGATGATCAACGACCCGTCACTTAATGCGACAGTACCATTCGTAGTGTATAAATTGAACGGGTAATCCTGGAAAGCGAAGAAATATCCTTTGTAATTACTTCGTAATGGACGGGAATTTATTGAAAAACGAGAGCCTTTTTAAATATTTCTAATAGGGGTCGAATTAGAATAACACTGTTTTTGGATCTTTCAATTAAAAGAAGCGAGTGCTCGTCCAGTGGTCCAACTTGGACAATGGAGGAAAAAAGCTTTTTCCAATTCTTTTATTCATAACACTGTAACTCGTTAATAGCTACTGAAAATAGAATGAAGAAACTCGGCTGAAAAACAGAGGAGTGAGCTGTTCTTAACCGTTTCCCCACTGCCTATTTATATATAGATAATAGTAATTGAATCTGTTCAAATCTCATTTATTGAATACCGAATAACAATGAGAAACTATGACATTCCTTTTTTTCATTAAAATCGGTCCACTCTTTCATAAGTTATTCTAATTTTAATGACAGCTCGAGTTAAGTACGAGAGAAGAGTAGTAATCTTTAACTAATTTAGTTGAACGCGCTAATCTCAGGAACTTCTGATCTGATTTGAAAAATGATTTCAGTGTTATATAGCTCATTTATCGAGGAAGGCTATATGCTATATATTATCACGTTAAGACCAGTAGGAGCGGAGCACCAATGAAGAATGTTTCAAAATCTGTGTTTTTTACCTTTTAAGAGCTTCCGCTGGGTGTTAGCGTTAGCCCAGAGTAATTATTCCACGCGGACGAAATCGCGGGCAGAAGCTAGTCTTTTATATAATAATAGCAAGACGTTATTTACCAATCAGTTTCAATACCCTATAACTGTTAAATAATGAAATTTTACCAAAGAAATAACATTCAGTCGACAGAATATAAAGCTATCACAAATTTTTTCTTCGTTCTTTTAAAAATTATAGATACTTACTGGTTCTTCAGGGAATTTAATCTCTGCTGTCCAATCGGGAATGTCTTTAAGGTTGGTCTTATCAAATTCTTCGCTGAACACAAGCGTTCCCGCGCAGACTTTACCACGACCTTGCACGATTGTCGCTGACACCTGACAATCAGGTACAGGTGGCTTCGTAACTGAAGGGTAAGTGACCACAGGCGGCGGAGGAGTTTGGACTGGACCAGTTGGAGGTTTCGGTGGGGGATTGACGACGTCCACCACATTTCCCTGCTCGTCCACGAATTCTGGAATAAAATTTTGGTTTGGTACCTCATTTCTTACCTGAAGTCAGTGTAATTTACATTAGATGTAACTTGGATTCATTTACTATTAACGTAGTGCTGGGCTATGAAGGAGACAGATGAGAGAATACTACATGTGACAGAGATGAGTATGTTAAGACGGATGTGTGGTTTAACTGGAATCGATAAGATTACGAATGAGTATATTAGATTGAGTTTGAAAATAGCACGATCGACAGAGAAGTTGAAAGTAATAGGTTAGCATGGTGTGGGCATGTCCCAAGAGAAGATGAAAGCAAAAAGTATTCAGTACGATTATGGAAGGATATAGGAGTAGATGAAGACCGGAAAAAGGTCTGGATAGATTGTATGTAAAATGATATGTATATAAAAGGTATGAATACTAATCTAAATATCACATCTGACAGGGGAGAGTGAAAGAGGGAAACATGTTGGGCCTACCCTACTTAGGTGGGATAAGGGTGAAAAGATCATGAATAACCATGAAGATAGGAAACAGATAAACATCCGCAAAATCACGTAAAAAATAAACGATACAGGAAATTGGCTAATATCACCAAGGCAGACCGAGGGTACTAAATCTCACTCACCAGTTACTGTCCATTCTCCATTGTCCTGCCTATATCCCAAACCATCTTTTATGACATAGGTCCAGAAATAAATCTTGTCCCCAATCTTGAGCTGGGCATTTCTATCTCTGAAGATCCATTTCCCTTCCTTCGCTTTTGTGATATCCCGAGACCAATGACCCCCTTCTAGGCCTTCCATCTCCTCGTTCAGTTTCCCATGGAAGGCGAATAAAGAGAAACCATCATCTGAAATCATAGTTCATTATTTTAAAGGGGTTTAAAACAATATTTTATGAATTTGGAAAATAAAAAGAATCGGTTTTAATGAAAACAATTACATTGGGAGCGAAACACGTGTAATCGATTGTGGTCATTACACGTTAATCTGTAAAACATTTTAATTAATTATATTTTACAGTTACATACCAACAGTGACAACGGACGACGTGTTAAACCATTGGTTGACCAAGGACGCGCATTATATATATATTTTTTAGTTACTATTATTTCGCTATATCTATTACTAGATTCAGATTTAACCTCTTCAAGTACACGTGGCGTAAATAAAACGTTTTTTGTTGCAGTTAGATATGGTAGTGACCAATCAATTCCAGGCGGAAGTGCAAAGTAACGTTTACTATAATATTTTGTAATGAATTCCTGTTGTTGTATAATGTCAGTGACATTTAAACTTCATACAAATCTCCATATTTATTTTTGAAACCTGAGACTTAGTAATATATTCATATTTATTTTTTTGTTCTTGTTTTTGTGGAAGCTTCTCTGATAAATAAATAAAATAATAATAAAAAAAGTTAAATTTGTACCAAAAACTTAAAATCGAAATTTTTTCAAAAGTTATTAGCATAGATGGCAAATAGAATAGAAACTACAAAAAGCAACCACTTACTCTAACACCCAATTTTTTTAACTTGGGTTTTACCACAACTTCAATTAATATTTAGTGGCAATGTCTCCTGAGGTATTATCTTGCTAAACTTAGACGAAAATCGGCGCTCAGATGCATCTACCTAAAAACAACTTTAGACGCTTGGCAACATATCCTTAACTCGAGAGGAATAGCTAGTCAAGTGGTTATTAGAATAATATCTATTGTGGATGTATCATTAAATATTCCTCCACCGAAAACTTCAGCTGACTGCAGTGATTCGAAACTAGATCCGATAACACTCTTACTTAGAATGTACATACGCTACAAAGTACGTGAAAATGCTAACAAAAATTATACTAAACATTTGTCTTAACTCCGTACTCATTATAAGCTTAAGGCAATGAATTTTGTCTTCAATTTGCTAATAAAAAAAAAACAACATTCCATTAAGAATAATCAAGTTAATTTATTTGATATTAACAAAACTTGTTGGTTGACCGAACGATGATTTCATAAATAATTATACAATATCTTATGGTCGAAGAGCAAACCTGTTTGCATACCTAATATTCTTTACAACTCGTATACATCATTATGATGTCTGGACTTTATTATAGTTCATTGCCACTTTGTAATTTAACTTTTGTTTTATTTAATAATATTAAATAAAAAAATGGATGATTACAAGTCGTTGACCATACCTCGAAGCGGCACTTTTTGTGTTACCACTCCAACAGTACATTTGCAAGTGTATTTGTTTAGAATTATAGAAGTCAAGTTACTCTAACAGTATGACAGCATATTCCTACCAATGTTTATAAAAATAAATAAACTTAATTACTTACATACAAAGAACGTAATAGTGCGCGCGTCACGCAAAAATATATTGACTGGATTTGGATCTTTTTTTTTTGGTTTACATCTCAGACACTTAGTCCTTACAAAAAGAAATACACGAGATCACCCTTTAATAACGTCTTAAGAAACTACTGTTATATATACTACGCGTTCAGGGATGTGTGAAATGGGGTAAGCGATGTGGAGTGCATGCGCGGGAGAGGGCAAACAAACTAATAACATTGTTTACAAGGAATTTTTATAAGCAAAGTATATTTTGGTTTTCAAGATAAAAGCGATTCAATTTACGGGTATGATATAGACTGTTGATATATAAATAAACATTACCCAAACATCTTAACGAGTATCACAAAATGCGGAGTCATGTGCAAACGCTGGTGTCATACTAGCTTGTAAAAAATCCTATCGTATAAGCAACGGTGAATGCTTTAACTGTTTATCGTGAATCAATGGAAATGGAATATGCTTGCTTATACATTTTATATGGGGTGTAAAGGTAAGGAGAACCATCTCGGTGTATGAAAAAGTGTCCATCGAAATGCCTTAAATTGTGATGGTGCTACAGTGAAACAAGCCTCATTATTGTTAAATTATTTGAACAAGTTTTATAAAAGTAAACACTCAGAGATCAGTAAAAATAATACTTAAATTTCACAAAAAATCTATTACGTTTTCTTACAGCAGTTACTTTAGGTTATATTCACAACATTATTTCGGACTATCGGACAGATAGTTGTGCTTACCTCTCTCTACTCACCATAATTTTTAGCGTTGCATATCTATAGTAATATTATAGAGGTAAAGTTTGTGAGTTCGTGAGTTTGTGACGTTGTGAGTTTGTGACGTTGTAGGGGGTAATCTCAGGAACTACTAGTCCGATTTGAAAAATTATTTCAGCGCTATATAGCTCATTTATCGAGGAAGGTTATATATCATCACGCTAAGAACAATAGGATCGAAGCACCAATGAAGGATATTTCAAAATCGGGGTTTTTTCCTCTTGAAAGCTTCCGCTGCGTGTTAGCGTTAGCCCAAAGTAACTATTCCACGCGAACAAAGTCGCAGGCAGAGGCTAGTCGTTTATATAGGTGGTAGAGTCACGCTGAAGCTAATACTGGTTTCAGTATGAATGGGTCGGCTCGCCGCCTTTACTACCACCCTCTCATAGAAAACCAACGTCAAGTAACAGTGCTTGCATTGTTGCGTTTCGTTCGGTTAGTGAGAGCGCCGGACGTCCACCTCCCCTCCCCTCTCCCCCCATTCTGCCCCGCCCACCCCAACACGGATAGTGATATGACTAGTGATGACACGGATAGTGTCTATGGACGGTGGTGATCACTTAACATCAGATGACCTACCTGTTCGTTTGCCAGCTTTGTTATATACGTAGACGCAGATAATAACCTAAATCAATAGGATTCCAGTGAATTAAGTCTAATTTACTTTCACGTTTAAACACACTCCCCGACAGTATTCTATTATTATTCGTGCAAAATCTTATTTGGAAAAGAGCAAACAAATCAGAACGTAGTCTTTTATTAAGGAATTCCTTCATGTTCTTGGATAAGCCGCGATAACAAATTCAGTGTTTTCGAAGTTCATGTTTTATGTTGAGAATAATAATAAATGTAACAAAGTAGATTTTTTAAGCATAAAGTTTTGGTCTGTGGTTATTCAAAATTAAAGTTGGTCCCTAAAGACATTTTGGGAACTGAGTTTCCGCTGAGAAAACTAAAGATTGTTCATTTTAGTTTTCAAATTTATTCGTTTTATGCAAATCCCTATTATTATTAGTTCCGACTTTATATAACAAACGCATTCTCTGATACCCACCTGTTTGTGGGCAGTTGATAATGCCCTCGGCATTGATTACAATAATAGTTGTGGAGGTCAAAATAGACAATAAGTTCACTGTACTTCTTTTATAGCAATACCTTCCTGATACTTGAAAACGACTGTGTATTATCTACACAAACAAACAAGTTCATTGAGCGAATATCCTTGTCTACTTCGAAGCAAAGAGATAAGGGTTAATTACCCTATATTGAAAATGTGTTCATACTAATTTATCGCTTATAAACAGCTGATACTCAAGACACTATTTACAAATAATTACCTGGTCATACAATTTTTTTAAATCTTTTTTATGCCAATTAATATTGTTAACGAGACATCGATGGTTTTTTATCTGTATTTAACTTATCTGTAATAATTGAAAATTCTTATTGTTGGAGGTATTCATCTTGTTTTGAGCTGAAACTGTAAAAAATGACTATTTCAAACATATGCTTCTTTAATAAATTGATGTATTTGTACATCTCAAGGATAAATATACAATTATAAAAAAGCCGTTCATGTAAATAATCTCCACGTTTAATTTAAAAGTAGAAAGATTACGTAGTCAATAACATTTTTTGTCCTCGTCTCGAAGACAGACAATATTGTCATGTTAACATAGTTTTAGAGATGTACCATACCTCGCTCAATAATCGGACCGGTAAGTTAATTGATGAACGGTAATATTTTACCGTAAAACCGTATTTTGAATTAATAAAATAATACGAGAATAACTTTATAGAGAATGAACGGTGTTAACAGCGATAATTTTACATGTAATTTACATTGTTGTGTAAAAAAATTAGATTATTAGAGGTGAATCATGTGCTAGAGCGATTAATACACAATTATTTTTTAGAAACAAATTAAATAAGAGCAAATTTGTTTTTTAATTATTTTAAACGGAATTTTATATCTAATTAATACTTGACGATTAGAATTAACAGTAAAATGTCCATTTAAAAGTTGTGCTTATATTATATTGTATGTAAAATACCCATATAAATCCTAATCTATATTATAAATGCGAAAGTCAGTTTGTTTCTTTATCACGATTTCACACCTTAACTATTAAGTCGATCATTATGAAATTTCGCATACGTAAGGTACTTTTAGTCCAGACAAAATGATCTAGAGTCTAAAGATAGTTTACATTAACGCATCTACAATCTACATTACCATACCAATTTAAAGGCTAAAATTATAATATAATTTACTAATTTAATTTACTATAATTATAATATAGTTTACTAATTTAATTTACAAAACAATTCTGCATTAACATATAGCAATCTAAATTATACTGATATTATTTGGCTAATTTATTTAACAAAGAAGAAATCTTAAGTCTTCAAACTAAAAAAAAACCGGTTTCTCAATTATTAGAACGCCAAACAACGCAACTCTATTGCAAGATTAGAATTGGCTACTCGTTTTGGGTTTTACCGAACAAGAAAACTAATCATTAAGGATAATGCGTACTTTAATGATATTATAATCTTATGTTAATATTTTATGAGATATAATTTCAAATTTATATTACTATTTATGTAAAACCAAACGGCTAACTCATCTACGTAACGTATGTAATATGGTTTTTCATAGTAGAACTACAGATTTAAAATAATAAAAGATTTATGTCTATATATATATGATCAGTACGCTCGTTACTTCTCTATCTATACTATCTTCAGAACAGTTCTAATTGAACAGCAATTAATAGATGAGGATACATCAGAGAGTGATGTGGTCATATTGATCAAGAAATACGCGTAGCTCCTTTTAATAGAAAATAAAGTTGTGCTACATTTTTTTTTTATCTTCTTCACTTTCTTTCTTTCTCAGCTTCTTTTTCATTTAGTTCATATTTCGAATAATAAAAAAAGCTTTTCGTTTATTATCACATACATGATAACGTAAAATAATTTCTGCTTGACGCAGTGGTGGTAATACGGTGCTTAAATAATTCAACTTTCTGTAGTCCACGCATATAATAGTATATTCGTTTGTAAAGCTATAAAAGCCTAGAACTGTTTTTTGTTGTTGTTTGTTTATTGTAAAGTTAGGATTTTTTTTAATTAAATTTCTATTTTTTCCGCTTTTTAAAGCATTGTTCAATTTCTAGTCATCACAACGGTGTACAACTTTTGAGTTTGGTAGCTGCTGGCCCATGTAATAGACACATTAATAAGTAACTTAGAATATTTCAGATTTTAAGCCGTTTAGCAGATTTTCAGAAGTCTAGAAGACTTTGTAAACCCGACTGTTTCTTAAAAGTCCCAGTACATACACTGTGCAGTCGAAAATTTAGTGAACACACACCGGCTTAAATATACCTGCTTTGTAACTGGATGAGTATAACAGACTACGCGATGTACAATAATTAGTTAATATAGTTAAAGTATAATTAGGTTATCTGTTATGAAAAGTGGTTACCGTTCTTATATTGTTGACATAAAGCAATGCGATGAGAAATAATTATGACAATAGTAAATTATGAAACTAGTTAAAATTAAATATTAAAGAGATTAGTATGTGTGGAAATACCATTTATCATTGCTTGAAAAAGATAGCAAGGTTTGTATTTTAAGAATGGAAAAAAATAGCTTTATTTTGCTCACAAATAAAAACCACCGGTATAATGTTGATTTGAGAATATTTGCAGAGGTTTTGCACATGGGAATGACGCTCTTATTCTGGATAAAACGTTCCCTATATTCTTTTCTGTATTCCTAAATAACTCTACATTGAATTTTACGTTGATCGGTTGAGTAGTTACGGTGCGAAAATGTAGGAAACAATTAGATTCGCATTTACAATATTAATTGGGATTTCTAAGTATGAGTAATATCCAGACTCTAAGCTAGTAATGACATAAGCTGTTAACACTCCATTGTAAACATAGCACAATAAACGAATGTGTCACTTGGAAATTTATCAGCGGTATTTTGTCATGTGCAATTTTATAAAGAATGATTTTCCTTGTCGTAAGCTACTTCCTCAATCTAAGTGCCTGTTAATGGATCTGTTTAATGCGATGTCAAGTATTTCAAGTAATGTAACTCTTTTCGATTTGGCGTCAAAAAGTATGTTAGTAGTATGTCAGAATGAGAATGATTTGTCTCCGAAAATACACGTTTGATTTTTATAATCCTTTTACTGATTTCATCTACAGGAAGGTTTTAGAATATACAAAACATGTAAATGTTGCTCTTATGTAGAGATTTATATATATTACTAGCTGACCCGGCCACGCGTTTCTGTGGCTCAGTTATTACATGTTGAATCATTCAAAATTAAAACATGGCGCCATCTATGAGATATCTATAACAGTCGATCTTACAGTTTTCTATCAACAAACTAATTTAAAGCGCCATCTGTTCGAGAGTGATGAAACTTACAATTAATAACAATAATCAACATTGATAATCGTTTGATTTGTCATTAAAAAATATTGAGACCAATAATCGAAATATAAATTATCCTATCTCTCAAGTTGAACCAAATTATACATAAATGTCACCTTTCGTGAAGATCGGTTTAGTAGTTTGGTAGTTCATCGTGAACAAACATCATGACACTAGGTTTTTATATATGTAGATAATGAATGAATGAATGAATTTGTTATAAAAATATTTTATTTTTATTACATTTATTAAGCTGTCTTATACATTGTGGTTGTTGAACGTTTAAAGTCAACTCCGTAAATCAGAATTGTATTATTTTGTTCAATAATAAAGCCGTTATATAATCTATTATCTTATGAAAATAATTATAGATACATTGTTTCGCAACAAATGTCGGTTATAACCGACGATATAACCTATCATTTTGGTGATGGATTATAACAGAAATCGTAATCAGACGCTATTTGTTAAAAAGTTTAAAATTAATATCTAAGATCTGAGTGATAGACGTAATTAAGTAGATAGACGTAAGTAGTAAGTCAAGTAAGTAACGTAGTAATATAAATGTAAATAACAATAGTTTGTTTAATTTCTAAAAATCTAAATACTTTGTTGTGTGTTTTAGATATATGAGCTTTTGTTGTATGTAGATACAGATATAATAAAAGTGCTTTAACAAAATAAAGCAAAGAATCTATTACCGATTCAATACAATGCTTTTCTAAGAAAAACTAACAAAAACTGAAATATGGGTTTATAAATATTTTTATATGCATGTCATATAATAATAGCAGAATGTCGGAGTCTAATTAAATCGCTATTTCAGAAAGTAATTAACATCCTTATTCTGAAGCTAATATTTCTCTAATAAACGAAAAACACAACATATAACTCGAAACTGCGACTTAAGCGCAGGTGCGATTTACTACCTGTTCT